>JAVUPR010000107.1:5000-604716 GCA_036785695.1 Gentiana straminea
TAAACCCAAACCACTAAACCACTAAACCAAACAAACCACAAACCACAAACCACTAAACCCTAAACCCAAACCACAAACCACTAAACCCTAAACCCTAAACTAAACCCTAAACCACAAACCCACAAACCACTAAACCACAAACCACAAACCCAAACCAAACCACAAACCACAAACCACAAACCACAAACCCAAACAAACCACAAACCACAAACCACAAACCACAAACCAAAACCACAAACCACTAAACCCTAAACCCAAACCCAAACAAACCACTAAACCCAAACCACAAACCACAAACCCTAAACAAACCACAAACCCTAAACCACAAACCACAAACCACAAACCACTAAACCCTAAACCCAAACCCTAAACCCTAAACCCTAAACCACTAAACCACAAACCCTAAACCCTAAACCACTAAACCCTAAACAAACCACTAAACCTAAACCACTAAACCACAAACCCCTAAACCCACAAACCACTAAACCACAAACCACAAACCACAGAACCCACCACTAAACCACCCACAAACCACTAAACCACAAACCACAAACCACAAACCACAAAAAAAACCACAAACACAAACCACACAAACCACAAACCACAAACCACAAAACCACAAACCACAAACCACAAACCACAAACCCAAACCACTAAACCCTAAACCCAAACCACAAACCACTAAACCACAAAACCCTAAACCACTAAACCACTAAACCACTAAACCACAAACCCCTAAACCACAAACCACAAACCAAACCACAAACCACAAAAACCACAAACCACAAACCACAAACCCACAAACCCAAACCCTAAACCCCAAACCCTAAACCACTAAACCCAAACCACAAACCCAAACCACAAACCACAAACCACAAACCTAAACCACAAACCACAAACCACAAACCCTAAACCCTAAACCACAAACCCAAACCCTAAACCCTAAACCACAAACCACAAACCACAAACCCAAAACCCTAAACCACAAACCACAAACCACAAACCCTAAACCACAAACCACAAACCACAAACCCTAAACCACAAACCACAAACCACAAACCACAAACCACAAACCCCACTAAACCACAAACCCTAAACCACAAACCCAAACCACAAACCACAAACCACAAACCACAAACCACAAACCCAAAACAAACCACAAACCACGAACCACAAACCACTAAAACCACAAACCACAAACCACACAAAACAAACCACAAACCACAAACCACAAACCACAAACCACAAACCACAAACCACAAACCACTAAACCACTAAACCCACAAACCACAAACCACTAAACCACAAACCACAAACCCACAAACCACAAACCACAAACCCTCAAACCCCAAACCCAAACCACAAACCCTAAACCACAAACCCTCGACCCTCGACCCTCGACCTCAACCCTAAACCTCAACCTCAACCCTCAACCCTCGACCTCGACCCTCAACCCGCCCCCTCAACCCTCAACCCTCAACCCTCAACCCTGAACCCTCAACCCTGAACCCTCAACCCTAAACCCTAAACCCTAAACCCATTTGGTTTATGTAATGCACCAGCTACATTTCAGCGATGTATGATGGCAATATTTTCTGACATGGTCGAGAAATTCTTAGAAATCTTTATGGATGACTTTAGTGTTTATGGAGATTCTTTCGATGAATGTTTATCACACTTAGAACGAGTGTTACAACGCTCGTGAAGATACCAATTTAGTATTAAGCGGGAAAAATGTCACTTAATGGTATCGAAGGAATTGTTCTAGGTCATAGAATCTCTGAAGTAGGTATAGAAGTAGATAAAGCTAAAGTCGAAGTAATTGAAAAGTTACCTCCACCAGTCAATTTAAGAACTTTGAGAGGATTTCTCGGACATGCTGGATTTTATAGGAGATTTATTGCAGATTTCTCAAAAATAGCAAAGCCTCTAAGTCATTTGCTTGAAAAAAAGGTACTATTTAACTTTGATGATAAATGTATGGAAGCATTTCAGACCCTAAAAGCGAAGTTGACTACTGCACCAGTACTGGTGGCACCAGATTGGGATTTACCGTTTGTAATAATGTGTGATGCAAGTGATTTAGCTGTAGGAGCTGTCTTAGGTCAAAGATATAACAAAATACTCAAAGCAATTTACTATGCATCTCACACTCTAAACGCAGCTCAACTTAATTATGCAACTACGAGAAAAAGAAGAGCGTTGGTCGTAATATTTGCCTTAGAAAAGTTTAGATCGTATATTGTCGGATCTAAAGTTATTATTTATACGGACCATTCGACCTTGAAGTATCGTTAAGTAAGAAAGATGCTTAAACCACGTCTTCTTAGATGGATTTTGTTACTTCAAGAATTTGATATAGAAATCAAGGATAAAAAAGGAAGTGAAAATGTAGTAGCAGATCATCTAAGTAGAATGGAAAATGATGAAGGAAGAGGAAATGAAATACGAGATTCATTTCCGGATGAACAACTTTTTAGGATAGATACTCCCTTAACCATGCAATTATTAAAAGATAAAATACCATTAAAAGAAAATTCACCATGGTTTGGGAATATAGTTAACTATCTTACCTGTAATTACGTCCCGTCTCATTGGACTTGGCAGCAGAAAAAGAAATTCTTTTACGACTTAAAGTTTTACTATTGGGAGAAACCGGATCTTTTCCGAAGATGCTCGGATGGAATAATCGAAAATGTGTTCCGATAGTGAGATTTTAAGTGTTTTATCGTTTTGTCATGATCGTGAGGCGGGAGGTCATCATGGAGGATGGAAAACTGCTTTTAAAGTTTTACAATGTGGTTTTTATTGGCCTACACTATATAAAGATGCGTATAAATATGTACAATCTTGTAAATCATGTCAAAAATGGGGAAATATATCGAAAAAACATGAAATGCCTATGCAACCGATTTTAGAATGTGAATTATTTGATGTATGGGGTATAGATTTCATGGGACCTTTCCCTATATCATTTGGAAAAAGATTTATTCTTGTAATGGTTGATTATGTCTCGAAATGGGTAGAAGCTGAAGCTCTTCCCACTAACGATACCAAGGTTGTGCTAAGGTTCCTTAAAAAGAATATATTTACAAGATATGGCACTCCGAGGGCTATCATTAGTGATAGAGGTTCACATTTTTGCAACCGACCATTTACTAAGATAATTGAGAAATATGGTGTAACTCATAAGCTAGGAACACCCTATCATCCGCAAACTAGTGGACGGAGTAGAGGTGTCTAATAGAGAAATTAAAAGAATCGTGGAAAAAACGGTGGACTCAAATCGTAGAAAGCGAGGCGGAAAGACTAGATGATGCATTATGGCCATATAGAACGACCTTTAAAACACCAATTGGTTGTTCTCCTTATAAATTAGTTTTTGGTAAATCTTGTCATCTCCTTGTTGAATTAGAACACCGAGCTTTGTGGGCTATTAAATTCCTAAATTTTGATACTAAAATTTGTTGGTGATCATAGATTACTTCGGTTAACGAGCTGGATGAGTTTCGACTCGATTCTTATGAAAATGCTCAAATCTACAAGGAACGCACGAAAGCTTTCCATGATAAGAAAATCTATAATCGTGAGTTCCATGTAGGTGATCGATTACTTTTGTACAATTCACGTTTAAAGTTGTTTCCAGGAAAGCTTAAATCTAGATGGAAGGGTCCCTACGACGTAACTAAAGTCTATAAGTCTGGAGCTGTTGAACTAACTGATGGAAAAACAACTTTTATAGCCAATGGCCACAGGGTAAAATTATTCGTGGAAACTGAAGGGATACCTCAAACGAAGAAATATTATTGCTTAACGACCCTCCAACGGATTAAGGAAGCGGGAATTCTAAACTCAGCGATTACGAGTACTATCTTTCTAAATTCACTTTTTAATATGCAATTTAAGTAGTTTCGTCTTTTACCGGGTAGACGTAAAAGAAGCTGGAATGCCTTTCATAGATAGAATAGAAGTTTTTATTTTGCTTTTAAAATTAGGTTTAGATAAAGATGTTGCCTTTATAATAGAAGCCTTAGTTTTAATTTGAACAAGGAAGCGATACGCGAAATCGAGAGAAAGAGATCTTTGTAATGGAAATTCAAGAAGTGCTATAAAGAGAAGGGCAAGATTTCTAAAGAGATGTAGAATTTGTGGCAAAAGTGAACATAATGGAAAATGGGGACAAAGACAACCAAATCCCGGGATGAATGTTTGAATGTAATTAAGATGGGAACGACTAGGTGGTTATCCGAAAATCCCGATGGACAACAAAGAGAGAATTCAAACGCATCATTTCTAGGAATTAGGTTGATGGACCTTTACTATAGAAATCTCGAAGATTTAAAGATGATAGGAGTAGAATTAGATTAAATTTTATTTTTTTCTTTTACTTTTATTTTCAAAAAAAAAAAAAGTCATAAAAATTTTATGATAAACTTATGATTATATCATATATGGTTTATATGATGAATTAAAATTTATCATACCAAAAACATTTTCTTTAAAAAGCTTTTATAAAAAATCGTAATAATTTATTTTGTCATTAAATAATTTTATGATTTTATAAAAATATTTTTATGATGCAATCTAAATTATTACATAAAAAAAAAATTTAAAGGAGAATCGAGTAATTACTAACGATTTGAGTCGATAGGAGTTCGATTCGATTCGTTAGCTTTATAACCTAAAAATATCACACTTTCATCTTCATCTTCCTCATTTCTTCCACCAAAAAGAAGCCGACCCCCACCCCTTTTCCCCTCTTCAAAAATTTCATCACTTTTCACCAAATCTTCTATCCCAAATTACTTAATTAATCATCTTCTCTTCCATTCCACTCCACAAATTCATCACCATTGGATAAAAGGATAGAATTTTTTCAAGCAAAGCTCCTCTCTTTTCTCAACATTTCGGCGGCACCACCATCTATTCCGGCAACTACCTACTCTTTCTAGCTCTCTACGGTAACTATATATATATGTATATCAATCATTTTAATTTTTATCAAGCTTTTAGTTTATAATTTTAATTTTATTTTTTTCCTATAATTTGGTCTAAGTACTTGTTTGTGTTTGTTGTTTGTTGTTGTTTTTGTTATTTTGTCATACCAAAATCGTAGATGGCCTCATCATCTAGGAGAAGCTCTAAGAAAAGAAAACCGGATAACCCCTGTAGTAGTACCGGTTCATGAACCGCGACCCTTAAGCGAACTTGAAGAAGCCGTTTCTTTTGAAAAAACCGCTAGTATTGAAGCTAAAAATGCCTATGATGGATTTTTCGGTAAGTGCGGGGTCACTTTAGAACGTGGTATGGATTTTGGTTGTTTGGGAGAAGAAGTGAAAAAAATCTTCCAAGATAGGGAATGGATGGAAATTGCGATGGAACGCACTTAGTAACATAAATGTCACAATGGTAGCCGAATTTTATTCGTTTTATCTACTTATGATAGGGCTACTCTTGATGATCTAGAAAGTATCCCTCTTAGGACGGTTAATGTCTCCTTCAATCTCGACATGATAAATTCTATTTATGGGTTACCCGAGATACTTGAGGATGATGATTATCGACCGTTTGGAATTTAGACACACTGGTAGACTACTAGATAAATCATTTGAAGCTCAGGCTGCCTTTGATCCACAGCAGTTTGGAAGGATAATAGGTTTCCTTATGGACAGTGTATAAGGGACATCAGGGCTATCAAGCAATTTATAGGATATAATGTTAATCCTTCGACTCATCTCTGTGCTTATGGTCGTGAGGATGTTGTTTTGACCTGGGCTATGGTGCATGAAATTCCAATAAATCTAGGGAAGTTAATTTTTACCAAGGCATGTGATTTTGTTAAGAATAGAACTCGAGGAGGACGTACGCCGTTCCCTAATCTTATTTACGCTTGTGTGATCTTCATGAAGTACCGTACTACCCTCGGATAGGATTATGTCACCTTTTGCTCCACTTATTGGCCGAAACTAAGCGCCTTGCTCGTGGTAGAATCAACTACAATAATCCTAACCGCCAAAGCAACATCAACAACCACCACGGCCATCTCCTATTCATACATCTCGAGTTCCTAGGCAATCACCTCAGCCGCAGCCACTTCAGGGCCAGAATAGCCAGATAGAGGCTATGTTTCCACAATGGTTCCGGGCTCGGGCTAGAACTGATGCTAATATAGCCTTAGCTTGTGAACAAAATAGGAAGTGGGCTGAAGATCTTAGGATTGGCCAAAGAGGTCACAGGGCTTTCATCAGTAATATAGATCCCAAATATGAAGAGATTTCTGCTCGTTACCCTCAGAGTCAGCCTGACCCATATACTATGCCAGATTGGATTCCACCTGTCCCACCACCAGTTTTATTCCAGGACTACATGCCGTCATCTGTAGGACAGGGTAGTATGTTTACAGGTTCGTTTGATGCATCCATGGGCATGGGAGGAGTAACTTCGCAGCGGATGTGACGGCGGGGTCTCGGCTCGTTTGGATTGGAAGGTTCGGTGACGATGACGACGAGGCAAACTCGGGCTACATTTCAAGCTTCTACGTCGGTGGATCCACGGTTTAACTATGGTTTTAGTACGACTCGCCTCTCGGGGCTGATTTTACTTCTAGTATGTTTGGATCTTTTTCGGCTCATTTTGACTCATCTTATGATGAAGATGAGGATTACGATGGAGATGAGTAGTTAAGTAAACTTTTCCTATTTTACGATGTATGACGATATACTTTGGTTTGATTTTTATTTTAGACGGTTTGATGTACTCTGTGGTTAGTACACTACGCAGTTTTACGTTTTTTACGTTGTTTTTGTATTATTAGAATTTTTCACCCCTGTTTTAGATAAAATTACATGTATTCACACTGAATTAACCTGATAAAACATCCTGAAATGCAAAAATCTGTGACCGAGCACTGTAGCACCGGCCCGCGCCGGTACTACACCGGCCCGCGCCGGCCTGGTGTTCTACCGACCTCATTCAAGTTGTTTCTTATCTATTTCTGGCACTTCTATATAAGGAAACAGAGGGCTCACTCCTCAATTTGCCAATTCGGACTCTTTAGTCTCTCGTTTTCTTATATATTCCGTATAAAATGTCCGATCATTCGTCGGTTAACGATTATTCTCCTCCGCATACCCCAAACTCCGTACTCCCTAATTCGCATTATCCGTTTTTCCACCCCATCCCTTACAATTATATGAATGAAGCAAATCCAAACCCTTTTTGAGTAATTTCAACCAATCACCGGTCTTTGGTTGAAAGAGGTCTAAATTTTAGAAAAGTGGATAATTGGGCATTCATAAGAATCGAAGCGGATGGGTGGGACTATTTTTGTCGTATGCCCAGAGGAAGAATTAATGTTACAATGGTAAGAGAGTTTTACTCGGTACTTGCGAGAGGCTAGTACTCTGCAGAGTCGTTACGATCTGTTACCATTAAGAAGGTACCGTTGTTCCTTTTACTTCTACCATAATCAATCAAATTTTTCATAGACCACCAGTCCAAACATCACCCTCTAGTCATTATGAGTATCAGTGGAGACTTGACACCGCTGAAGGATTTATTAACAAATGTTCGGAATCTTATCAAGTTTTATTCCAACATTATAATAGGGATAGAGATGTCTCCACTGCCGCTTTACTTCCCCATTTGAGAACCTGGAAACGTTTCATCAATTCACGAGTTTATCTAACTGATGATTTCTCGGAAATCAGTGATGATGAATTGTTACTATTGTATGCTATAACGAGCGGGGCTGTTATAGATTGGGGAATATTGATTCAGAAAGCAGCTGTTAGTTTTGCATTTGGAAACAGACCGATCCGTCAGCCTATGCCTTTTGCATGGCTGATTTCCAGAATAAGTGTTCGTTTGGCTAGGGTACCGGAAATAGCGACAGATGAGTACTTTCCAGCTCGCCTTCCTCAGATAGGGCTACTACCAGTCGATATTCCGGGAGGATCTTCAAGTGGAGAAAATTAGATAGTTATGATAGTTGTAAGGAATATCAAAGGTAATAATAATGGTAGAATAAATTAACTTAGAATAAATTAGTTTAATCATAACTTAGATTAACTTAGTTTTAGTTTTTTTTTTAGTTTATAGTAGTATTTAGTAGTTAACTTGTACTTTTTTAATATTGTAATATATTTGTTGGTGTTAATGTTTATTTTATTTTTTTTATGCTATATTATATAAACGCTAATCTATATGACACGTAACAATATTCACCCATTAAAATTTTTATTTTAATTCCTAAACCAACTTTTTACTACTCATTATACATCGAGACGATGCCAATTCGTAAGTGGGGAGTAGAGATTGGTTAGTAAATGATGTTGCGTGGAACACCAGATTTGCGGTAACAGTGTTTATCTTGAGGATATAAGGCTGATATGAATGATTTCTCCGGTGTGGTTAGGGTGGCGAGTAAGAACAAGGTGCCGGATCGGTTTATAAGATGAACAAGTTAATCGGTCGACAAGTTGGCGAGTTTACGCTTGTATTAGATTTATAGTTAAAGCTTGAGAGAGAATCCTCTTTTTTATTACAATGTGATCCCATATATATATAGGCTAAAAAGTAAGTCGGTTTCTTGTTTATCGACAAGACAAGGCGAGAGTATATAGCTAAGTTAAGCATGCATGCAATACAAGTGTCCTAGCCAGTTGTAAAGTGTTGCCGGTGGATTGGCCAGTTGGATAAGCTTGACGAGCGACGAGTAGCGAGAAGTATGGTCGAGCGACGGACTCGTTTGTGCCTTAAGTATATAGGTAGGAATCACATGGAGAGAATGGGTCCGGCTTCTTGTTGGCGGACATGATCCGGCCTCTTGTTGGCGGATAGGCCCCGGTTTGTAGCTAGCGGCTAGAAGAAGCTTGGTGGCGGCGGCTAGAAGAAGCTTGGTGGCGGCGGCCGGCGGAGGTAGAAGCCCATTATCCGTGTTGATGGGCCAAGATTGTAGGCCCGATATGGTTGAACGGGGCCCCATTCCAATCCGGGTATATCAATGGCCCCCTACTCTGTGCCTGGCGTGTCCGCCAAGGCGGAGAGTAGAATTTGAAGAACCTTTGGTGGAGCTCCTTCGTAGTCGCTTGTGATAGAGGCTTGTGACATTGTTTTATCGAGCTTGAACCGGTGTTGGTGAAAACCGCTAGTGATATGCTGTGCATTTGTAGCGAACAGGCTTGATCGCCGATAATGTTCTATCGGGCTTGAACCAGTGTTGGTGAAAACCACTAGCTATATGCTGTACATTTGTAGCGAACAGGCTTGATCGCCGATAATGTTTTATCGGGCTTGAACCAGTGTTGGTGAAAACCACTAGCTATATGCTGTACATTTGTAGCGAACAGGCTTGATCGCCGATAATGTTTTATCGGGCTTGAACCAGTGTTAATATCGCGTAGCGAATTACCGATTGATCGTCGACAACGCTCTGTCGGGCTTATTTAAATGATAATGCTCGTAAAAGGTGTTTTGTTGTGTAAGCCAAAGTGGGCATAGGATCGATGCCGTTTGTTGTTTGAAATAATGTTGGGAGATAGTAATACGCCGAAGTCGCTTATACCGCGTGATGTGATGCTCGTCGAAGAAATTTGAACGGTTAGAAAATGTAAACGGATGTATCGGTACACGAAACGTCACGTCGCCACGTGCTCGACACGGCGGTTGGAGCCGAACCGTCCCTTGCTCGATTGGTGGAGAGAAATCGGTAACCGTTCGCCATCATTACGTTTGAATTTTGAAAATTCCAAACGTCGTTTCCCCTCTCTTTTCCTCCTATAAATAGAGGAGTTCCCCCCAACACTTACGCTTTTCTCCTCTTTCACTTCTAATAAATCCCTCCGGCGATAAAGCAAGGAAATTCCGGCGATTGCAAGCGATTCCGACGAGTGCTCTTTTCGGTCAAAGCTCAACACTTTATCACCTTCATTATCAATCGGTGCGAAATTTCACTCTTTTATTGTTTGTCGATTCGATTATGCTTTTTATTTCTCCCATTCTTCTTACAAAATTCATGAATGCTTGTGATTCTTGCCTACGCAATTTTTACCTCTTTCGATGAATGCCATGAGCCCAAACCGTTTATGTTTTTTACGCAATTTATGGCTCTTTCTCTCGGAAGAACCATCGTATGTGCATGCTTTGATTATGGTTTCTTGCCATTTGTTCAAGTATTTGTGTCTATGCTTTTGAATATGCATTTTAGGGTTTATACGGTTTTGAATTTAGGGTATTTTTGAGAACTTGGGGGTTTTCGGGGCGATGTTTGGGGTTTTTTTGGGAATTTTGTATCCTGTTTAAGGAAGATGGAAGGGCGAGGTGTCGGGGTGTGATTGCTCTCACCTCGACCCGATTTCCATGTCCGGGTGATAAACCGATCCACCTTGCCCTTTTTCTTTTCCGAATGTCATCGAGCACACACAATCGGACGAAGAGGCTAGGGCCGCGGCGGGTTATGGGTCGGAGGAGGTGAGCATGGAGGAAGCTAGCTCAGCGGTGACGAGGAGGAGATGGAAGAAAATCCAAACCCGGATCCATTAACATAGAATCGACCCGAGAGGTCGCGGTTATTGGTGAAGGCGGCTCGCGGAGGGCGAGGTCGAAGATGACGACCAAACGGTACTAAGCAATCTCCTTACCGGGATGGAGAGAGTTTTAAAACTGGAGCCGCTAAAAGTAGCGGCAAGATCAAGAAGCCGTGGAAACCGTTGTGGTATCGGAGAAGCCCAAAAAGTCTCCAAAGATTGTTGTACGGAAGAAAACCGCCGCCGAGGAGCCCGCAAAAAAGAAGAGGGCGCCCAAAAGAAGGTCCGCCGCGGTCGAAAATGAGCTCGCGAGAGCAAAAACGGGCGGATAGTGAACTTGTAGCCCGATGGAGGGAGTTTAAGGATCGAGAAGATTATACTTCGGCGTTAGCGACGTACGATATCTCGGCGGACTATCGTTTTGTTAGTATGGGCGCGACCAACATGCCATGGACCGTGGCCGAGACCAAAGAAGACTATCCGTGGCCGCATTATGATCATCCGGCGGCACCGGACTCGGACCTCCCTTTGACCCGTTCTTTGTTACTTTTATGGAAGAGCGAAGGTGATGCCTTGCGACCGAGTTTGGGAGTTGTTCGCGTGGTCATGTCCTTTATCATAATCAGTAGGTTGAGCGGGCGCGAACCGTCGATGCCGGTGCTCTTATATTTTTATAGTTTCTCACGGAAGGGCGGCGCCGGCCAAATCCAACCGCGTAGTCGATCGAGTCATGGTAGACCCCGCTTGTTATTTGATCTTCCCGACAAGGTGGCGGATTGGGACAAAAGATGTATGAAGGTAGAGTCCCGGGTAGGCTGGCCGTTTGAGAAGCTAGCGGAGAATTCGGTCAAGACCGATCACTTGAATAAGATAAAAACCCAATTTGACGATGATGAGTTTATCTCCGAGCCGAAAGACGATCCGGGCTATACCCGTAAAAATGAACCTCGGCTAGGGCATTTAAGCGGAGGTTGTTGCCGGACGTCGCTCGGCCCCTATCTTATACAAGCCGGACTTCCGGGAGCCGGTGTCGGCGAACCTTTAGTTGTAGTCGACTTGTTGCCGACCCATCCCGATTGGTACGGCGAGTGCCACCATGGGAGGTTCATGCCTTCTCGGTGTGAAATGCGGCGGTTATCCTAATATGCGAGCACCGAGTAGGATTTTTACTTGCATTCTTCTTGCTTCTTTTCATAATATGTCTCTTTTCATATGTTCTGGTCGCTAATATATATTTGTTCCCCGCAGGTACCATGGATAGATTAGTTCGTCGCAGCCAATTGTCCAAGCAAAAGACCGTCGGTGAGGTGAAAAGGGCCGCTGAACTAAAAGGGATTAAGACAGCCCTTCCCATGGTCGATTTGCAGACGTCGGCGGCCGGAGCCTCTGGAGCTAAGGTCGCAAAATCATCCCAGCCGCCAGTAATAGAGAAAACCGTGGTGGGCAAGACTATGAAGCAGACCACTCTTACAAAGCCGCCTGCTGGCGATAAGAAGAAGAGGGCTGCTGTTGAAGAGCTTGAGCCCGCGGGAGATGAAAGTGGCTTGCAGGAGGTCCCTCCCCTTAAAAAATCCGGGCGATAAGGGTAAGGAAAAATCGTAGATCAAGGCAAACCCGTGGCCGATGAGGTTGTGTCTATGGCCACGAAGACAATGGTGCCCTTTCTTTGGAGTTCCTATTGGGCCTAGAGGTTGTCCCGCCGCCTGGTTGGATAAAGAGTTTATGCGGCAACAACCTCTCGACCTCGCCCAAGGCACGCACAATTGCAAGGGGTATCGCCGATGTGCCCCATTGAGGCATTTTAGATGGGGTATCCCTAGCGACATCCCGGTGGAGATAGGCCGCGGTATAGCGGATAGGGTTGTTATGGCGGATCGTGGTCCCCGCCGTGCCTTTCTCGGGAGTATTGATGATTTGTGGGGCTTATATGGCGCCACGGTGAGCATGGTAAACCTTCTTCTTGCTTTTGTTTTTATTCTTTTTGCTTCGTTATTTTTGCCCAAGTCAATATTGATTCCGCATTTGTTTTAATTTTCCTCCATTAGGTTGGTGCGGCTTGGCGCGGTTTGTCAATGATTATAGAAATACCATAGCCGAGAGCGCCGATGTCGAAAAGAGCTAGCCGAAACCCGAAAGCTCTTGGTGCCGCAAATGCGGTGTCCGCCGGTCTTCGTGGGCGGTTAAGTGCGGGCCGAGGCCGAGAACGAGAAACCGAGAGCACGCTTGCCGAGGCAAATAAGGTTAACTCGACCTCGTGGAGCGAGTAAATCCGTTGGTCGCACTATGGAAGAGATGAAGCGAAAGTAAGCGAGGCTCAAGCTCGTTGGGAGGCCGAGCAAAAGCGTGTGCGGATGCGCGAAACAAGGCGAAGGATCTAGGCTCGAGTGTTGAAGGCCGCTCAAGACCGCCGCCGATGACGGCTTTATGATGGGATATGACCAAGGGTTTTATCACATCGCGAGGTGCGTCCCGGCTCGTGAAGATGGTACCCACGACCTTGATGTCTTAGAGGAATGGATTCTCACCCATCCCTTCTCTCGATTATCTAAGAGAATTTCATGACCGCATACCCTTCTCTCGATGTTGAGCTTCGGCGCTATGTCCCGAGTGTGATCTCCCGACCGGGTGGCTCCCGCCGTGATAGAGACAAATCTAAGGGAGCGTGTTCGCTTGGCCACGAAGCGAGAGAGAGAGCCGCCGAAGAAGGCGAGATCGAGCGGCTGGTGAAAAGTCGACGAGCTTGCGAGTCGGAGACCAATGCGATCGAGATCTTCGCACCATTCTCTCCGTGAAGAGAATGTCCATAATGAAGAGATGCGGCCCGAGGGTTCTTAGATTTACGGCTCGTTTTGTAAAACATTATTTCGTGTTCGTATATGTATAACTCTTTTCCTTTTACGCACTTTTGTCCGCACATTTGTCTCTCGTAATGTCCGGCTTAGAATTTTATTCACAAGTTTGTTTCTGCCCGTTTTTTATGTATGCTTGCTTTTTGCTCGAATTTATTGTCTAAATTGAGTCCGCCGATAACAACATCCGTCCCCCTTGTTTTAGATAAGATTCTAGGTCGATCTTGTGCGGACTCTCGTATGAGATATGCCCTCTTGAATCTTATACGAAATAACTTGTTCGCTAGGAAGTTGTGCCCGCGTTAAATTTTCCAGCCGAAGTTTTGTTGAAAATCCTTCGAGCACAATTCTTTCTTACCCATGCATACTTTTAATAATTTGCATATAAAAAAGAGAATGTAAAATCGGGCTTTATTAATTTCGACTCATCCCGCTAGATGAGTAAAGATTACAAGCAAAATAAGAAAGCCTAACCACTCACGTCGTAAAACGTGAGGATAGCTATACCCCTAGCCGATTTATTACATGTAGTACCTTTTGAGGTTGTCCGCGTATGCCAAGATCTATTGAGCTCGTAGCCTTGATGATTTCGAGGACATAAGTCCCTTTCTTGATCTCTCTTGCGACTTGATAAGGGCCTTCCCAATTTCTTCGTTAGCTTCCCTTTATCGGACTCCATACCCGTGGCCTTTCGTTCCGAAGAACGAAATCCCCGACTTTAAATGAGTGGCCGCGGATTCGCTTGTCGTGTTGTTGTTTAGCGATTTGCTTGTAGTTCGCTAATCGATGATAAGTCGCTATTCTTTTTTCCTCCACCGGATCCAAGTCGATCACTTTGTTTAAAAGATTATTCGCCGATTCGTATAATGCGACCACGATCTTTGGGTAGTGCCATTTCGACCGGAATCATAGCCTCGATCCATAGGTAAGGGCAAAAGGTGTTTCTCCTGTGGGTGTTTTGATCGTGGTGCGAAGTGACCGAGTATGGCGGGTAGCTCGTCGACCCATCCTCTCGCTTTTACCTTGTCATCTACGCTTTTCTTAAGCATTTTGATTATTTGTTTATTGCCGGCCTCGGCTGGCCGTTTCATGAGGATAAGCCACGGACGGCGCCGGTGTTTAACTTTGAATTCCTCACAAAGGTACGAAAAGTCTTTCTGAATTGTGGGCCGTGATGCGATACTACGCCCGTGGAATGCCAAAACGTGAAAAAATTTGATCGTGTAAAAAATAACCTGCGGCTTTTGCGGTTATCTTAACCATAGGTTTTGCTTCGATCCACTTTGTGAAATAATCCACAGCTCTACTATGATAACTTTACATCCGCCTATTCCTGGTGGAAATGGTCCGATGAGATCGAGCCCCCACATGTCGAAAGGCCAAGGTGCGGTCACGATGCTGCGCTCGACGAGATGGTATTCGTGGGATGTCCGCATGCTTCGTCACTCGGACATTCTCGAACCAATTTTTCGAGTCTTTAAGAATTGTTGGCCAATAATACCCCGCGGTTATGACCTTCGTGCCAAAGAGCGACTAGCGGGGTGACCTCCACACACTCCTTGGTGAAGTTCGATAAGGATTGTCTTGCTTTCTTCCTCTCGAACACATCGTAATAAAGGCCTTGTTGCGGACCTTCGTAGAGTATTCCATTGTTTAAGATATACCTGGCCGCTCTTTTCTTAAGTGCGCGAATTTTATCCGCTCCATCGGGCAAGGTGCACTGTTTCTATATAAGCTGAATCTCATCGATCCAACATATAGTCGGCGCGGTGTATCGATTTCCATGACTTGTGTTTCCTCGATGGCGGGTATAGCTAGATACTCTATCATAATTGAAGGGTACGTAATTTCTTCTTTGAGTGATAATTTTGAGAGATAGTACGCTCGCTCGTTGTCCTCTCTCCGGATTCTGATGAACTCGCAATACTTGAAGCCGCTTTTGAATCGTCGAACAATCTCACCATATTTCTCGAGAATACCACAGTGTGTGTCATAGTCCCCCGAGATTTGGTTGACGATGAGTTGGGAATCGCAATAGACTTCAACATTTTCCACATTTAGCTCCTTGGCCAGTTTGAGCCCAGCTATAACTGCTTCGTACTCAGCTTGATTATTCGTGGCCGGGAATTCGAACCTTAAAGCTTTTTCGATTTCCTCTGTCGATCCGGGCTCCATTAAAATTACTCCGGCCCCACAACCATTTCGGTTAGATGCCCCATCCACAAATAAATGCCAACATTGATCTGGTTTATTCTTGGCCGCTGCAGGCTCATGGGCTAACGGCGGCGGGTTGTGGCGAGCTAAAGCTTGTCTCTACAATAAAATGCGCGGCGCTTGACCCTTGATAGCTTTTACGGGTTGATATTGTATGTCGAACTCGGTGATTTCGATTGCCCATCCGAGAAGTCGACCGAAAGGTCCGGTTTATGCAATATTTGACGCAATGGACTATCCGTTAAGACAACTATCGTGTGTGAGGTAAAGTAAGCCCTGAGTTTGCGGGCAGCAATAACAAGCGAGTAGGCTAATTTTTCAATATTAAAATAGCGGCTCTCCACCGGACTGAGAGCCTTGCTTACATAATAAACGGGATTTTGGAGGGTTCCGGCCTCTTTGACAAGAACGGCGGCAACAGCCCGGTCTGAAGCCGCTAAATACAAAAACAACACATCTCCCTCTATAGGGCTAACCAAAAGGGGTGGTTTCCCCTAGATATTCTTTTAAAGCTTGAAATGCTGTGAACACTCTGCGTTCCATAAAAAAGTTTTGTCGCCTGCGAGAATTTTGAAGAAGGGGAGACACCTTTCCGCCGATTTCGATATGAAGCGACCTAGCGCAATGATGCGGCCATTGAGCCTCGTACTTCTTTGATGGTAGTAGGCTCTCTCATGTCAATCAAAGCTTGAATTTTTACGGATTAGCCTCGATGCCACGACGACTAACCATAAACCCCGAAATTTGCTGCTGGACGCCAAAAGTACACTTGGCCGGATTCGGCTTATCGAGTGTTTTCGGACATTATTGAAAGTTTCTTGAAGGTCGGCGGCGTGACCGTCCCCGGCGGACTTAACAACCATGTCATCTATGTAAGCCTCCATATTTACGCCTATACGCGGGCGAAGACCCCGTTGACCATTCGCGATAGGTCGAACCCGCATTCTTCGACCCAAATGGCATCATTTCATAATAATACAATCCTCCAGCGGCTCTGAAAGCCGTTTTTTCTTTGTCGGACTCAGCCATCCGTACTTGATGATACCCAGAATATGCGTCTAAGAAACTTAAAACCTCAAAGCCAGAAATAGAGTCAACTAACCGGTCAATTCGTGGCAGCTGATAAGGATCCTTCGGACATGCTTTGTTGATGTCCGTGAAGTCGACGCACATTCTCCACTTGCCGTTGTGCTTCTTTACCATAACCACATTTGCCAACCAAGTAGGGTAGGCAAGCTCCTTTATGATTCCCGCTTGTAGAAGCTTTCCGACCTCTACTTTCACCGCCGCCTCCTTTTCGTTGAGAAGCGACGCGCTCGTTGTTGTATCGGCTTGAAAGTAGGGTCGACGTTAAGATGGTGCGGGGCGACGTACGGTTCGACTCCTCGCATGTCGGTAACCACCCAAGCAAAGGCACTCAAATTCTCTTTGAGTAATTGTATCAATTTTTCCCTTTCAATAGGACTCGGTCGAGCCCCTATCTTTATCTTTTGCTCGGGATATTCCTCATTGATGACCACCTCGATCAACTCATCTTCGCCGTAAAATGCGGCTCATCTCGACTTGCAATGTTTCACACTCTACTTTGGCGGTTCGGGATCAACAACGACCACGATCATGTCGATGTTCTCCATGTTATATGGTGTTCGATTCGAATCCTCTTATTCCCTGTTCTCATCTCATGTATGTATGTCGGGACGGCGGCGGAGTTCGGCGATCGACGTTCCGATCTGTCCCCAACATAAAACTTTGCCCGGCGATGCGGAATGGAAGCTACCATACGAAAGCGCTTTAAAGCGGGTGTTCCAATTATCATGTTATAATTGGACCGAAGATCGACAACTAAAAACATCACCTTTTCCGTGCGAAAGGGTGCATAATCTCCCGTACGTACATCGAGGTCGATGGCCCCCTTGACTTTGTATCTTATGATTGGTGAAACCCTCGAGGGTGCCATTATGCGGTCTCAAATTAGAGTCGGCGAAACCCAACTCTTTGAAGCGGTTGTAATATAGGATATCGCGGCAAGCTCCTGTATCAACCATTACTCTATTGACACGGAGCCCGATTGACGACCCCGAGATGCAAAGGCACATATCCTCTGCATTGGTTGAAGCCACTAACTCACTTCGAGTAAAGGCAAGGGGCTGTTCACTCCCTCGCAAAACTACAGGCTTCTCCACATGTTTGTTGATGGAGCCGATGCGATTCTTAATCTGATTGTTAGTGGGGGAGGCTCGGTTATCATTCTAATGTTCTATCGGGCGACGAGCTTGCTGATTCCTCCTATCTGGACCACCGGTATCAAGTTTGAGGTGATCATGGTGTCCGCGAGCGAGCAACTTCTCTATTGCTCGTTTGAATTGGATACATTCATCGGTAGTGTGACCCTTATCCCTGTGATAGCCACAAAATTTGGATGCATCGCGGCGCGTGTCAGGAACCATTGGGTATGGTTCAGGTATTTCGTCTCTGATTTCATTCAACACTTGGGAATAGGAAATTCTGAGCGGCGTGAAATGCTCTTCCTTAAATCTTTCAGGTTTCTTGATTTCCCTATCCGCCCCTCTGCGGGTGTCTCTTGGCGGGCTACGCTCAGCCCTCTGTTTGCCTTTGTTGGACGAAGACGCTCCTTCGTTTCCCGCAGTTGCAATGTACTTCCTAGTCGAACTCAACATCTCTTGTAGGTTCGCTGGTGGTGACAAAGCGAAATAAGACTTCAAGTATCCCGGCTTCAACCCTGTTTCAAAACTACTCATGACAACGTTATCTGCTATACCCCTGGTTAGCTCATACACTTTGTAAAACCGCTCATAATAGCTGCGAGTACCCTCATTTGTCGCCTTGTCGGACCTCGTGTAGGTCGATATGCGTCTTTTTAGGTCCTCCTACCGACTTGAATTCTGCTATAAACTTGTTGATCGGGTCATCCCATGATAAAATCGATCCGGGAGGAAGGCTGCGGATCCATGATCTTTGCCCGATCTTGCATTGATCCCACAAATGCTATACACCAAGCATCATCGCTAGAGGTACACAAGCGGTTCGCTTTGAAAAGCGGATAGCCAATCCGGAGGATCTGTTGCTCCGTGGTAGTTTATGAAATTGGGATAGTGAGTTCCTCCCCTTGGAGCCGCTTTCGGTATCTTTGGGATGAAGCACACTTGTTCCCCGTGTCGGAACCGTTTTAACATCCTTTGTTCCTTTTCGTAATTCCTCTATCTGTTTTTTCATGATGCCTATCTCTTTCGATTTGGGGGTTGAGGTGGGAGCGCAACATAACTTTCTTCAATTTCCGAGTCCCTTGTCCTTCCAAGCGGGTGCGAACTCGCCGAGTGTTCCTTGGTCGCCTTTTGGGGCTGCACCGCGATCGTCGATCGCGGGCCCCGTCTACCAAGTGCGGATTTCCTACCCTCTCAGGATGTGAGGTTGCATGACTACTCTCCTCTATTTCGATCGGCGTGGTCGAACCGTTTTTGGAGGAATGAATGTGGGCTGAATCTCGGTTTGTGCGGGTTGAGGAGGGTTGAATTTACGGATTGACCGAGGAGGTAATCCTTACGCAATGAGTAGTGCATTTCCTTCCCGCATTTCTTCAACATATTCCATGTGCGCTTGCAAAGCTATTTTATATGTATCTTGTTGTGGGGGAGCTCCCCCGGCTAAAATAGCTTCTTGTTCGTTAGCTGGGTTGGATGTCCCCGCGATTCCTTTTCCCTTGCTTTTCCTAACCGCTTCCTCGTGTATTTCACGGGCTTTAGTCCTTTCCCGTATGTATGCTCGCATGTCGGTTGTGAGGGCGGGGTTGACATACGCCCCATCGACATAACCCCGGCTAGCCTCTCCACGGGGCGTGCTCGCTCCACGTGGCGGTCCACGATTGGGCGCCTTAGCCGGTGTTGCGGGGTTCATGTTTTTCCCGCCGGCCATGACTTATGATTTTTGGGCGGGTATTTTTCGACTCGGGAATATAAGGTAACAAGCTGTTTGTATCTCCCAGGCTATTTATAACTAAAAGATGACCGATCTTTCCTTACTCGAAGATGCGAAACCGGCGAAAAGATGCGTAAACCAACCTGGGTATTTTAGATGGACTCAAATGTGAGTTTGCAATGAAGTTGATGATCTCCTCTGTGCAAGTTGATCGACGAGTTGTAGATGATGATGACTTCGCACGAGACACCGTGAAATCGTCTTTGTGGTGGAGTAAGTAGCCCTTGAATCTTTGAATGATAATGATTTTCCCGGTAACGGAGCCAAGCGATGTTGCGTGGAACACCAGATTTGCGGTAACGGTGTTTATCTTGAGGATATAAGGTGATATGAATGATTTCTCCGGTGTGGTTAGGGTGGCGAGTAAGAACAAGGTGCCGGATCGGTTTATAAGATGAACAAGTTAATCGGTCGACAAGTTGGCGAGTTTACGCTTGTATTAGATTTATAGTTAAAGCTTGAGAGAGAATCCTCTTTTTTATTACAATGTGATCCCGTATATATATAGGCTAAAAAGTAAGTCGGTTTCTTGTTTATCGACAAGACAAGCGAGAGTATATAGCTAAGTTAAGCATGCATGCAATACAAGTGTCCTAGCCCCAATTTGTAAAGTGTTGCCATTTGGATTGGCCATTTGGATAAGCTTGACGAGCAGCGAGTAGCGAGAAGTATGGTCGAGCAGCGGACTCGTTTGTGCCTTAAGTATATAGGTAGGAATCACATGGAGAGAATGGGTCCGGCTTACTGTTGGCGGACATGATCCGGCCTATTGTTGGCGGATAGGCCCCGGTTTGTAGCTAGCGGCTAGAAGAAGCTTGGTGGCAGCGGCTAGAAGAAGCTTGGTGGCAGCGGCCAGCGGAGGTAGAAGCCCATTATCTGTGTTGATGGGCCAAGATTGTAGGCCCAATATGGTTGAACAGGGCCCCATTCCAATCCGGGTATATCAGTAAATAAAATAAATTTAATATATCAATTACTGATGCACTTAGTTTAATCAATCTTAAGGAAATAAACGAAATAATATATAATCATTATAATAAAAATGACATATTTGGATAGAATAAATTTTTAATTAAGTAAAGTAATCTCGATATATTATTTCTATATTATTTATATCTATGTTAGATTTTTATCAAGATTTTAAGTATGTATACCTAGATAAATAGTATGAAATATTATTTTTTTATGGAATGAGACAAAAGTTACTTTTAATTATAATAAAATTTTAGAATGATTTTCTTTTCAAGACAAGTATGAATTTGGAATCGGATTAGGAATGATGAGATTTTTGGCATTATTTTGACTAACTATGGCCAAATAAGCCTACCTGAATGTAATTTCCAATTTTTGTCCTCACCTCAGCCTTGCAGAGTGATCAAGACCTCACTCGAAATTAGCCATTATGATTAACTAGATATAACCGACCCTTAACTTAAATTGGTCTACATTTCCTTGAAATCCCGCAGTTTAGTATGTACTTATGGATAGCGGTGACGACATCGAAATTCAATAATGGTATATCCGAGATTGGAATAAATATTATTCGGAAGGCAATCGTTTTCAAAAAAATGTTATTCTCAGAAAAAGAAAAAGTTGGAATAATTAAGTCGATGTATCCGTACTCACCTCACGACACTTGAAAGATAGTCGATTCTGGTAATGAGTTCGGATATGTTTGTAGTTAAAAAAAAAAAACAAAACAGTGTCAGGATGTTACTAATCAAGGTATTTTTTGATCAGAAGTTGAAGGTGTAAGTATGTACGACTTGCCTCTATTTTCTTTTGATTTCCCTTTGTTATCCTGTTGATTAGCCAAACACCCTGAGCCTGAACGTTATAAGCCATTTTGCCAACTACTTGACTTAGTCCTTGATTCCAAAATTTCATATAGTGGCGATTACAAAATTTTTCTAAGTATTTTATTTTATAGTTATTAAGTAATTCATGTAGAATTTCATTTAAATAATATTTTATAACTAGTTTATTAAGTTATACACACTTTTTATTTTTTTAATAATCTTAGATAGATAAAAATTATATAATTATAATGTTGACAGCATGCATTACTAAGTTAGAAATTTAGTCTAGAAGAACTATATTGTTTGCATTATAACAGTTTATATATTATCGCTTATTTTGCTCGAGGACGATCAAAAGCTAAGTGGGGAGTAGTTGATGTATGATAAAAATATAACCATATTATATGACTTTTTATATCGTATTTACGATAATATCGTATAAATTCTATAAAAATATATCTAAAAACACATAAAAATCGAAATCGTTATAAATAGATATTATCGTTATAATTATAGAAAAACTTATAGTTTTTATGATCAAAATTATTGTGGCTCGTGTTTTTGACTGTTTCAGGGTACGTGTGATGGAAAACTGAAGAATTAAAACCGAAACAGTAAGAAACGGAAGAAAGATATTTTTCAAGATCCGGCCCGAACCGAAAAAAAACCCGGCCCGAGCCGGAATCTCTCTGCCACCAAAGACACGGGGACCGTCGGGGAGAGAATCTCCACCGTAGCACCGGCCCGCGCCGGTACTACACCGGCCCGCGCCGGCCTTGTGTCTCACTCTATAAATACTCCTCATTTGCGGCGACGATGGAGTTGTACCATATATATATATATATATATATATATATATATATATATATATATATATATATAATATATATATATATTATCTTAATCTAGTTTGTAGTTCTGTAAATACCCTAAATGACACTCTGTCGAAATAATAATGTAGTATAAGTATCGTTTTAGTACTTAGAAGGATTATCAAGGCTCGTTGTTGCTAAAGGAGTTGTTATTTCCGGAGAATACGGCTCTGACGCTACAATTGTAATCTGGTAACTTTTTAATGTATTTATGTTTGTTTGTTGTTATTAGTAGCTATCTATTAGTTATAATGATATTAGGCTAACTCTATATCTAGCCAAGATATGAAATTGAATTAGTTTATCTTTTTAGGGAAATAGATGATGACTATGTTAAAATTGAATTAAAATCGATTATATTGAATCTTTTTCTATCTTGCAACGTATTGATAATATTCGGATTGACGTAATTAACCAAGATGAATCGCAACATATAACCTAATGATGAACTGACCGGAGAAGTTAGGATATGAGATAAAGGATAGAAAAACCGGAGGGTAAAATTGGCCAAGTGAAAACGTGACAACGGAATCCGATTTCCTACCCTGGGGGGCGATTTGTCTTGGGAAAGATGAATCTTATTAAATTTGTGTTCAAGATCATAATAATGTTAAAATCAATGGTTTAATTGAAACTAACACCGGAAAGTTAAATCGATCCGCCTGACAACCGGAGTCTTTTGAATAACATCGGCCGTCTGACAAACGGAATAACCTCTTTTATCCGGGGTAGATTTGTACTCGGTACCTGTTCAGACTAACTGAGATTAGCATGGGGCAGTTGTGGAGATTAAACTGATGACAATTTGACATATGACAATTTCATACGCTCGTGTGATGAGGAGTTGTCTAGCTTAGGAATACACCGATTCACATATAATTGATTAACCATAAATTAAGGTAAGATCGAGCACATCTATTTCTACTAAAAAGAGATACTGATTCAGTGACATATTCTTGGCTAGTTTCTAATAATATTACTAGTATTTATATCTTATATATTGTATTGGTACCTATATATATTTATATCTATATATATATTTGTATTTCTATATGCTTATATATATATTTTTGTATCTATATATATATATATCTCGTTTTAGTTTTATGCATTTATTTACTTGTTTTAAGGTTACTAAATAGAAAAAAGAAAAATTGCGACTTAGATTGAGTTAATAATAGCTTCTTGGTGTTTAGCCACACTCGAATTACCATACGTTTCCCTGAGGATTCGACACCTGACTCACCATACTAGCACTACAGTTTTACCCGATACACTGTCGGTTAAGGACTGGAATAGCACTAGAAAAGGCCACGCCAGTTACCAAAGAAAAAACACAAATTTCTACTCGTTATAAAGGGAAAACACAAATTTCCGGCGATGTCAACTCGTTATCTGGGAAAAAAAATTAATTCGCAAAGACAACTCGTTACCCAGAGAAAAACACAAATTTGAACTCGTTAATAAGAAGAAAACATGAATTTGAAATCGTTACCAAAGAAAAAACACAAATTTATACTCGTTATAAAGGGAAAACACAAATTTCCGTCGATGTCAACTCGTAATCAGTTAAAAAAACATTTTTTCTGCAAGGACAACTCATTACTAGAGAAAAACACAAATTTGAACTCGTTAATAAGAAGAAAATATGAATTCGAACTCGTTACCAAAGAAAAAAACACAAATTTCTACTCGTTATAAAGGGAAAACACAAATTTCCGGCGATGTCAACTCGTTATCAGGGAAAAAAACATTTTTTCTACAAGGACAACTCGTTTCCAAAGATAAACACAAATTTGAACTCGTTAATAAGAAGAAAACATGAATTCGAACTCGTTACCAAAGAAAAAACACAAATTTCTACTCGTTATAAAGGGAAAACACAAATTTCCGGCGATGTCAACTCGTTATCAGGGAAAAAAACATTTTTTCTACAAGGACAACTCGTTTTCAGAGAAAAACACAAATTTGAAAACATGAATTCGAACTCGTTACCAAAGAAAAAAACACAAATTTCTACT
This sequence comes from Gentiana straminea, assembly GCA_036785695.1. Lineage (NCBI taxonomy): Eukaryota > Viridiplantae > Streptophyta > Magnoliopsida > Gentianales > Gentianaceae > Gentiana > Gentiana straminea. The sequence continues at coordinate 29,275 of JAVUPR010000107.1, forward strand.
CGTTATAAAGGGAAAACACAAATTTCCGGCGATGTCAACTCGTTATCAGAGAAAAAAACATTTTTTCAACAAGGACAACTCGTTTTCAGAGAAAAACACAAATTTGAACTCGTTAATAAGAAGAAAACATGAATTCGAACTCGTTACCAAAGAAAAAACACAAATTTTTTCTCGTTATAAAGGGAAAACACAAATTTCCGGCGATGTCAACTCGTTATCAGAGAAAAAAACATTTTTTCTACAAGGACAACTCGTTTCCGTAGAAAAACACAAATTTGAACTCGTTAATAAGAAGAAAACATGAATTCGAACTCGTTACCAAAGATAAAAACACAAATTTCTACTCGTTATAAAGGGAAAACACAAATTTCCGGCGATGTCAACTCGTTATCAGAGAAAAAAACATTTTTCCTGCATTGAAAATTCGTTACCAGAGAATAACAAAAATTTGAACTCGTTAATAAGAAGAAAACATGAATTCGAACTCGTTACCAAAGAAAAAACACAAATTTCTACTTGTTATAAAGGGAAAACACAAATTTTCGGCGATGTCAACCCGTTATCAGGGAAAAAAACAATTTTTCTGCTAGGACAACTCGTTACCAGAGAAAAACACAAATTTGAACTCGTTAATAAAAAGAAAACATGAATTCGAACTCGTTACCAAAGAAAAAACACAAATTTCTACCTTATAAAGGGAAAACACAAATTTCCGGCGATGTCAACTCGTTATTGATGGGAGTCAAATTGTAGTGTATTTCTTATATGAGATTACCTCCTTTTACGAGTTATTCATGGTTATTTTGGGCTATTATGGGTAGGATATGAACGATATTCACTTATATGCATGTTTCGAGACTAATGACGTTTTCGTCCTAAAAACTCGTGTTTTATGTGGATTTCGTTACGTTTCTGTCAATGTATATTATGCCTTGGTGTTCGTGTCTTTGTTTTCAGGCTTAGATTGATGTATAAGCTTGAGAATAAGGAAGAGAGTCTTGAGAAAGAACAAGATTTGGGGCCAAGGAGGAGAAAAGAGTGAAGAATCATTGACAAAATCTGAACCAGTCACTTCAGGGGCATTTTGGTCACACTTGGAGACACAATTTCAGGAAGAGTTGTCTGCATGAAAGTTGTAGGTAATTGAACGAGCTTTCTAACGTATCTTGAATCGTTCAAATCGGAGCTCTACACAAGAAGTTATTGCTGATTTACTGAAGACAGGATCCAAACGAGCGTTTACGGAGCAAATTTACATACGGCGTGTTGGCTTTTCCGCGGTAGCGGGCGTTTGCCTTGTCTCAGACGCCCGTTCGCGGTCGGGATGCGGCAAAAACCTATAAAAACCCTCTTTTTCGGTCCCATATCATATCTATTCGATCCGGGACGACTTTGGGCATCTTAGGGGCGATTTTAGGGCGGTTTTTGAGTAGTTTAAACACACTTTGATCCCCATATTCCATAGATTAATTCCATTGATTCTACATACTTTTTATTAGATTAAATTTATGTTTCAACACCAAAGATTCGACTTTTAGCGCAGTACCTTTACTCAATATTCAAGGTTTGATTTTTATGATGATTATGCTTTCGTTTATTATTGTTCTTAGTATAATTTCCTTTAATTACTTCGTTGTTAGTATGATTATGAGTAGCTAAAGTAGTTGTGTAGCCGAATTATGTGAAAACGGGTGAAAATCCCAAAGGGGGATGAGATGGGAGTTGTGTAGCGCTTAATTAAACGTTTGTATGATGAATTCATGTTCTAAAACTTGTTTTGATTGTTTTAATAGTTTTGAATGAGATTGACAACCTTGTTCACTGTTACACACACATCGAGCTTATATATGTTTTTTTGCGGCGAGGTGTGGGATACGGGTATTAGAATCACTAAACATAGCCTTGATTGTTAGATTGACAACCTAGCTAGACGTTAGGACTATGCCTATGTGAGGTTCTTATCAGGTTCCCGAGCGGCTCATTATTCTGCTCAACCATATTAGGCAAGTTAGCTTTCTAAAGGGAGAGTTAATAAGCCTAGTATAGGGGGTTAAGCGAGAGTTGTTCAGACCTTAACGCAAGAATAAGGAGTTGACACCCGTGGATGTCATATAAACTGAATTGGATAGGTAGGTCGGTTAAGACACACTCCTTGTCAAGTCTTTCTGTGGGGTAAAAGTAACCTGTTGGATCGTAGTTCGGCTATGCCTTTTAATCACCTAGATAAATCCGTTAGAATAATATTTATTTTCTGCATTAGCTATAATACTTTTCACTTAATATTGACCTGAACCAAGTTTAGACGTCGACTTTGGTACTTCACTGTTACTCCCTGCGGATTCGACCTTGAAACCACTATACTACTGTTGACCCGATACTCTGTCGGTTAAGGTTAGCGGTTAAGTATTTTTCTATAAGTTATCGGGGAAAAAATATTTTCGCAAGGACAACTCGTTACCAGAGAAAAACACAAATTTGAACTCGTTAATAAGAAGAAAACATGAATTCAAATTCGTTACCAAAGAAAAAACACAAATTTATACTCGTTAAAAAGGGAAAACACAAATTTCCGGCGATGTCAACTCTTTCTCAGGGAAAAAAACATTTTTTCTGCAAAGACAATTCGTTACCAGAGAAAAATACAAATTTAAACTCGTTAATAAGAAGAAAACATGAATTCGAACTCGTTACCAAAGAAAAAACACAAATTTCTACTCGTTATAAAGGGAAAACACAAATTTCCAACGATGTCAACTCGTTATGAGGGGAAAAAACATTTTTCTACAAGGACAACTCGTTTCCATAGAAAAACACAAATTTGAACTCGTTAATAAGAAGAAAACATGAATTCGAACTCGTTACCAAAGAAAAAACACAAATTTCTACTCGTTATAAAGGGAAAACACAAATTTCCGGCGATGTGCACTCGTTATCAGAGAAAAAAACATTTTTTCTACAAGGACAACTCGTTTCCAGAGAAAACACAAATTTGAACTCATTAATAAGAAGAAAACAGGAATTCGAACTCGTTACCAAAGAAAAACACAAATTTCCACTCGTTATAAAGGGAAAACACAAATTTCCGGCGATGTCAACTCGTTATCAGGGAAAAAACATTTTTTCTGCAAGGACAACTCGTTTCCAGAGAAAAACACAAATTTGAACTCGTTAATAAGAAGAAAACATGAATTCAAACTCGTTACCAAAGAAAAAACACAAATTTCTACTCGTTATAAAGGGAAAACACAAATTTCCGGCGATGTCAACTCGTTATCAGGGAAAAAAACATTTTTTCTACAAGGACAACTCGTTTTCAGAGAAAAACACAAATTTGAACTCGTTAATAAGAAGAAAACATGAATTCGAACTCGTTACCAAAGAAAAAACACAAATTTCTTCTCGTTATAAAGGGAAAACACAAATTTCCGGCGATGTCAACTCGTTATCAGAGAAAAAAACATTTCTGCAAGGACAACTCGTTACCAGAGAAAAACACAAATTTGAACTCGTTAATAAGAAGAAAACATGAATTCAAATTCGTTACCATAGAAAAAACACAAATTTATACTCGTTATAAAGGGAAAACACAAATTTCCGGCGATGTCAACTCGTTATCAGGGAAAAAACATTTTTTCTGCAAGGACAACTCGTTTCCAGAGAAAAACACAAATTTGAACTCGTTAATAAGAAGAAAACATGAATTCGAACTCGTTACCAAAGAAAAAACACAAATTTCTACTCGTTATAAAGGGAAAACACAAATTTCCGGCGATGTCAACTCGTTATCAGGGAAAAAAAACATTTTTTCTACAAGTACAACCCGTTTCTAGAGAAAAACACAAAGTTGAACTCGTTAATAAGAAGAAAACACGAATTCAAACTCGTTACCAAAGAAAAAACACAAATTTCTACTCGTTATAAAGGGAAAACACAAATTTCCGGCGATGTCAACTCGTTATCAGGGAAAAAAACATTTTTTCTACAAGTACAACCCGTTTCTAGAGAAAAACACAAATTTGAACTCGTTAATAAGAAGAAAACACGAATTCGAACTCGTTACCAAAGAAAAAACACAAACTTCTACCTTATAAAGGGAAAACACAAATTTCCGGCGATGTCAACTCATTATCAGGGGAAAAAAATTTCTGCAAGGACAACTCGTTACCAGAGAAAAACACAAATTTGAACTCGTTAATAAGAAGAAAACATGAATTCAAATTCGTTACCATAGAAAAAACACAAATTTATACTCGTTATAAAGGGAAAACACAAAATTCCGGCGATGTCAACTCTTTCTCTGGGAAAAAAACATTTTTTCTGCAAGGACAATTCGTTACCCGAGAAAAACACAAATTTAAACTCGTTAATAAAAAGAAAACATGAATTCGAACTCGTTACCAAAGAAAAAACACAAATTTCCGGCGATGTCAACTCGTTATGAGGGAAAAAAACATTTTTTCTTCAAGGACAACTCGTTTCCATAGAAAAACACAAATTTGAACTCGTTAATAAGAAGAAAACATGAATTCGAACTCGTTACCAAAGAAAAAACACAAATTTCTACTCGTTATAAAGGGAAAACACAAATTTCCGGCGATGTCAACTCGTTATGAGGGAAAAAAACAATTTTTCTGCAAGGACAACTCGTTTCCAGAGAAAAACACAAATTTGAACTCGTTAATAAGAAGAAAACAAGAATTCGAACTCGTTACCATAGAAAAAACACAAATTTCTACTCGATATAAAGGGAAAACACAAATTTCCGGCGATGTCAACTAGTTATCAGGGAAAAAAATATTTTTTCTGCAAGGACAACTTGTTACCAGAGAAAAAAATAAATTTGAACTCGTTAATAAGAAGAAAACATGAATTCGAACTCGTTACCAAAGAAAAAACACAAATTTCTACTCGTTATAAATAAAAACACAATTTCCGGCGATGTCAACTCGTTATCAAGGAAAAAAACATTTTTTCTGCAATGACAACTCTTTACCAGAGAAAAACACAAATTTGAACTCGTTAATACGAAGAAAACATGAATGTCAGGTCGTTACCAAAGAAAAAACACAAATTTCTACTCGTTATAAAGGGAAAACACAAATTTCCGGCGATGTCAACTCGTTATCAGGGAAAAAAACATTTTTTCTGCAAGGACAACTCATTACCAGAGAAAAACACAAATTTGAACTCGTTAATAAGAAGAAATCATTAATTCGAACTCGTTACCAAAGAAAAAACACAAATTTCTACTCGTTATAAAGGGAAAACACAAATTTCCGGCGATGTCAACTCGTTATCGGGGAAAAAACATTTTTTCTACAAGTACAACCCGTTTCTAGAGAAAAACACAAATTTGAACTCGTTAATAAGAAGAAAACACGAATTCGAACTCGTTACCAAAGAAAAAACACAAATTTCTACTCGTTATAAAGGGAAAACACAAATTTCCGGCGATATCGACTCGTTATCAGGGAAACAAACATTTTTCTGCAAGGAAAATTCGTTACCAGAGAAAAACACAAATTTAAACTCGTTAATAAGAAGAAAAATGAATTTGAATTCGTTACCAAAGAAAAAACATAAATTTCTACTTGTTATAAAGGGAAAACACAAATTTCCGGCGATATCAACTCGTTATCAGGGAAAAAAACATTTTTTATGCAAGGACAACTCGTTACCAGAGAAAAACACAAATTTGAACTCGTTAATAAGAAGAAAACATGAATTCGAACTCGTTACCAAAGAAAAAACACAAATTTCTACTCGTTATAAAGGGAAAACACATATTTCCGGCGATGTCAACTCGTTATCAGGGAAAAAAACATTTTTTCTGCAAGGACAACTCGTTACCAGAGAAAAACACAAATTTGAACTCGTTAATAAGAAGAAAACATGAATTCGAACTCGTTACCAAAGAAAAAACATAAATTTGACTAACAAGTACTTTTATTGTTATTATTGTAATATGTGTAGTAAGAAAATAATAAAAATAAAAGTGTGGTGCCGATAGTATCTTTTTGGGGTGCCGGAAGTAATTATGCGTGTGCCTAGAGGTGGCCAAACCGAAACCGGAACCGGCGGTTCGAACCGGAACCGGCGGTTCGAACCGGAACCAGCGGTTTTTGAACCGGCGGTTCGAAAACCGCCTGTTTTTTTAACCGCCGGTTTGCCGGTTTTCCGCCGGTTTGTGTTATTGGTAACCGGAACCGGAACCGGAACCGCCGGTTCAAACCGGATGACCGGAACCGGGTAAAACCGGCCGGAACCGGAACCGCCGGTTTAACCGGCCCAACAGTTTTTTTATTTTATTTTTTTTTTCTGGATGCATGTAACGGCAATAAAAACAATTTAAACAAATAAACCATAAAAACTATATAAAAAAAACCTAAAATATTATATACAAACCTAAAAAATACTATAAAATTATATACTAACCTAAAAAAAACCATATACAAACCTAAAAAATTATATGAAACTATGTAATACAAACATATAAGTAAAAGTACTATAAAATACTACAATAACAAACTATAAAAAAAACTATAACAAACTATAAAAAAAAACTATAAGAAACTATAAAACAACATTTATAATCAAAGTATACTTAAAACCTACTTAAATAACTATAAAAATCATTACAACAAACTATAAAAGACTAAAAACATAAACAATTAGAACTATATTCACTTTGATTTTTTTATATGTGTTGTGCATCCGACACGATTACACATAAAAAATACGTAGGCAGCCAAATTACCGGTACAAGCGTTGAAAAGATAACACAATTTACATATAAGAAAAACAACATAAAATTTTAAAATAACATTATTTACATATAAATAAAATAACACAATATTAATATTATTTTTAAAACCGAATAGAAATCTATTTAAAATAATATATATATTACATTCGCTTTAATAATTATAATTAAAATAATAATAATTTGTTATTGTAGTGAAAATAATAAGTGTTATATAAAAATGAAAAGAAAAAAAAATGAAATTTTAAAACCGTGGCCGGAACCGTGATCTGAACCGTGATCTGAACCGGGAGCAAACCGGAACCGGCCCAAACCGGCAACCGGCGGTTTTGAACAGTAAACCGCCGGTTTTTCAAACCGGCGGTTTGACAAACCGGCGGTTCGTCAAACCGGCGGTTAGAAAAACCGGCGGTTACACCATTTGGCCACCTCTACGTGTGCCAATAAAACCCGCCTATAAATATAGATACATGACATATTTTAATTGTTCTTTTTATCACCCGCGCATTATGCACGGGTTTGTGGCTATTAATATTAATAATGATAATGATAGAGTAATTATACATTCAGGTCACTGTTGACATCCCTATTTCATGTCAGGTCGGATCAGACCTGACATTTTCTTTTAAGTTCCCTGTTGAAATTTCAACGGGCCCGTTCAAAATGTCATGGGATACATGGAAGCCTCGTTTAATTTTAAAAACAAACCAAAACAAACCACGTCGTTGCATTTTTAACGGGTTCGTTCAAAATTTGAACGAACTCGTTCAAATTTCATCTTTCATCTCAAGTCTTGGGTGCACCAGATCACTGTCACGCCAATTTCACAAGCTATTTCACTTCAGGATTTTGGTTGACGATGCTGGAAATCGTCTAAGGATCAACGCGGGTCAATTCCCTTTGTGATAAAGATCTTGAACCCTAGAACCCTAATTCCTATGAGAGAGAGGCGTGTTTGTTAGGTATTTTTAGACTGAGCTCGTGATTTATTTCTCTCGAGTTGCCTATGTATCTAATAGCTTAATTGGAATCAAGTCTCCCGTAGTTCCTTAGGGATGTTTATATAGGGGGCCTCTCGCCCTACTTCTTGCTCTCCAAGTATTATGATTAATTATTATTCCCTAAGGATATACACGCATTAATCCCTATAATTTAGAGATAATTATGGACATATTTAATGTCAAGGTTACAATCTTTATGACTGAGGATTCTTTCATCCTTTTATATTTATCTATCCCGCACGTGGAATAATAGCGGGGTTGTGCTGAGCGTCCTGCGTTCAGCCCCCTTGGCCACTATGGCTGAACTGGGCAGCTCCTCTTCGCCATGTCTTGGCCGACCTGTGGTGGTTGGAGGAAGAGCTACAGCCGATCTCCCACCTGGGGTAAGGGACCTGCCCTTAGTTATGTTTATAGGGCTCCTGGCCCTTGAAGCCCTACGTTTAGGGACTAATCATTTATTACACGTCCTAATAGGACGACACGTGGCGATGTTCGGGTTGGCTATCATCATTGGTCAAACCCATTATTTACCAACATATTCAAGAATCGGTTCCCTTGTTATTTCAACACCGGGGTAATGGTGCTCGATCTGAACAAGTGGAGGATGAAGATACACCAAAAAACTGACCCATTAGATGAAATTGCAGAAGTGGTACATAATATACGAGTTAGGTTCATTGCCGCCGGTCTTGCTAGTTTTTCCCGGAAATGTAGAAAGGATTGAGCACAGATGGAATCAACATGGACTAGGAGGGGATAATCTTGAAGGTTTATGCATAGATTTGCATCTGGTCCGGTAAGCTTACTGCATTGGAATGGGAAAGGGAAGCTACCGAATGATTTCGTTCAAATTTTGACGGACCAGTTAAAAATGCAACGAAGTCGTTCATTTTGGTTTGTTTTTAAAATTCAACGAGGCTTTCAAGGACTCCGTGACATTTTGAACGGGCCCGTTGAAATTCAACGAGGAACTTAAAAAAAAATGTCAGGTCTGATCCGACCTGACATGAAATAGGGATCTCTACAGTGACCTGAATGTATAATTTCTCTAGAAATTGTATTTTCAGGTCACTGTAGCGGGTCATATTTCATGTCAGGTTGAGTCAGATCTGACATTTTTTTTAAGTCCCGCGTCGAAATTTCGACGGATCCGTTCAAATTATAACTGAGTCCGTTGGAATGTAACACAGTCAAAAAAGCATTTCCGTTGTATTTTCCAACAGATCCGTTGGAATTTTCCACGGATCCGTTGGAATTTCGTCCAAATATATACCATATATATATATATATATCCGTTGGAATTCCAACGGATCCATTAGAAAATACAACGGGAAATGCGTTTTTTGACGGTGTTACATTCCAACAGATTCCGTTACAATTTGAACGGATGCGTCGAAATTTGAAGCGGGACTTAAAGAATAATATAAGATCTGACCAAATCTGAAATGAAATATGACCAGCTACGATGACCTGAAAATACAATTTCTCTAAATTCTCCATAATGATAATGATGATTATATCTTTTCATGCGTTTACCGATAATGTTTTGTCTTGTTTGTTCCGAATGCACCTGCCTTTATCAACGATTAAACTTTTTTTTTAAGGGAATGTCACCTGCATCTTGGAATTGAATAAAGGAACGATGACATTAGTGAGTTTTGGGCATTGTCCCAGGTTTATGGCCTCTTCTTCGGCCTTCACTCCGTTATTCTGTTCAGTTAACGGCGGTGTTAATAATGGGTCTTGGTTTGGTTGGAAGATGAAAAACGTTTGTGAAGTCATTCATGGGGCGAGTGAACAAACGGTACCACCAGCGATTGTAATGGACAGCCTCAGAGTTCTTGATTGGGAAGAGGTCTGTGACTCTGTAGCTTCTTTCGCAGGCACTTCCTTCGGCAAACAAGCTACCAAGGTAATATATTTTCCCTTCTTTTTCATCGTTTGATTACTAGCTCGTACAAGAAGCAGTCCCTAAAACTTGTGAAATACTACCTTAAGTTTGTGTATTGCGTGCAGGAGCAGCTGTGGTCATTGAATAAGACCTATGAAGACAGTTTGAAGCTCCTACAAGAGACAAAGGCTGCTGTTGAGCTGCATAGTTATGGTGCAATTACCGACTTTGCTGGCCTCGATACTGCTCTAGTATGATTTCGTCTCACCCTTTCTTGCCTTTTCTTTGCCTTGAATCAATTTGAAGTTTCTTCTACTTATCTTTAGCTATGCAATTGTCTTTTTCATATCCACCAATGATATAGTGAGAAAAAAGAGACAATAAAATGCTATGCTTTGAAATGAAATTGCAATCAGATAAAAATGAACACTTTTTTTGGCAACTACATCAGTTACATAAGGAACACATAGGGAATAACGAGAAAGGAATCCGTCTCCCCCCTCCTTTGAAATGAAACCAGGTATAGTGTTAGTATAGTTTTTAATAGATGGGATCATTTATGAACATGTCGTGAGCTGTGAGCTGTGCCCTCCATGACTAATTGCTGGATTAGAAACCTCCCTCCCACGCCCTTACAGAAAGTGGACACATGTATAGGCGTGGATATCACGTGTGCATGTACAATTGTATAAAACTCAAATTGATTGTGCATGCATAAAGGATTCTTCTATTTTTATCAATCAAGGTGAAATCTTCCATACAATGTGCGCGGAGGGGTTGGCCTGTTAGTGGGAATGAAGCCATGGCCCTTGTCAGCCTTCTGCAGTGTGCAGAAGCTTTGCAGCTTAATGTTAAAGCAGCAATCAAGGAAGACACAGGATTTTATAAGCGTTCCATGCCTCTTTCTGAAATGGTATAAAATGGATTTACTTCTCTTCGAGTCATTTGACAGTACCTTCTTATTGCTTATGTTGTTGTTGTTGTTATTATTATTATTATTATTATAACTGCGGTTACAGATAATGGAGCTAGTTGTGAGTAGATCACTGATGACCTCAATATTGCAAGTCGTCAGTGAAGATGGATCGGTCAAGGATTCTGCGGTTAGCATTTTCAAAGTTTGCAAATATCACTTTTCACATCATTTCAATGATATCCTTCATCTTTTTATAAGCTACTAAGCAAGTATCCGCCTTTTGGGATCACATGCCGTACTACTTTCCCATTTTATATCAGGGGCTTTTTTTTTTTATTTACATCAGTTTTATGTGTCCTCTTGTAGAGCCCTGCCTTGAAACAGTCTAGGGATCAGGTGCTCTCTCTTGAAAAAAAGGTAAGTGGCATTTCTTTCCATGAATGGAGGTTAGATTCTAAGGTCTAGGGCTGCTATTTAAATCTTTTATACATGTTTTCATAATTAGCGAACTGTTGCAACAATACTACTACTGGACAGTGCAAGGAGGTAGCTTCAATGGGAGGTAGAGGAGAAGAAGTTTGTTAAGCAATGCTAGAATAAATATTGATTACTAGATGAAACAGACATTTCAATACAACGATGGAACATTTAGTTTTGATTTTTAGCACTTTATCAGTATTCTAATTTTCAACATGTAATTGTTAGTAGTTTCTTTGTGTGCGTGTGTGTGAAAAACTTTCACATAATTTCGAAGAATTCTGAGTTCCTTTGCAATAAGCCAACAGTTTGGATTGTACATTTTTAACTGAACGTCTGAGAGATTATTTGAAATAAAAGTGTGGTTTTGTAGCTTTAGAAAGTGTAAGGGGTCCAGTTGATCTCCCTCATTGCATCATAGCTCCCTCCATTCTTCTTGCCTATTTTGATTGATGTTGTGCAGGCTGCTTGTCCCTTTCTTTTATGTTGATAGAAGATTTTCCTTTCCTCATCAAGAACACGGGGAAATGTTCCTAGCATTATTGTTAAGAGGTCAAAGGTGGTGGTAAAAGGACCCACCAACCAATAGGAAATGGTCTAAACCGAGAGGTAGGGTCCTCTTACCACTACCTTGGGAAGAAACATTGTTGTAATGTTTTCTAGTGCTCTGGCTAAATCTCGTAACATATTCTTCTTATCTTTTGTTTATTCAGTTAAACCAATTAATGCAGAGCTTGATCAAGAACCAAATGAAAGAAACGTCTGCTGCAGTAAGCTTACTATTTTTGTCTTACATCTGTGCTTTCATTTATCAAAGTTTCATCCTGTGTATTTTACCCACTTGTTCTATACGACGACAGGAAGTGAGTAATTTTAATGGCCGATGGTGCATAAAATCAAGCATTGATTGTCAAACAAGCTTCGAGGGACTATTGTTGTCAAGGTGCAGTGTAGACTGACATTGTTTTTGTACACCCCCATGAAACCCAATTTGTTTCATGCTTTATCCCCCAATCCTCAGTCCCCGCTTGCACTGTTTTTATCCCATTTTATAATTTACAGGAAAAAAAATTTATGAGATGCTAATGGTTGCAATTTTCCTTCCACCCATCACACTATCTTATTTTTGGCATGAATATATGGGTTCGGCACATGGTTGAATGTCGTTGCGTTTGTCAATTTTAAACTCCTGTGGATGGTTTCTAAGAAATATTTTGTTTGTAAGCCTGAGACTTCTATCCTGTAGTGGTTCAGGTGCAGGGACCATGATAGAACCTCTACCTGCAGTCGCTTTGAATGATTCACTGCAGCAAGCAAGGGCGTCTGTTGCTGATGCAGTGGCTGATGTTCTCCTGAAGATTACATATAAGGTCATTTTGAATAATTCGAATGATGCAGTTGTGGATTACATTGAAGTTCTTCATACGGGACTTATGTTTTTTTTCTTTTTTTTCCTTGATTAAAAGATGCAACAGGAACTTAATGACATCGAAGATACATTGAGAAACATGGTTCAACTAGATGCGGTGGGTGACTACAATTAAACGTGATTCACAGATGAATATTTTCGTATCTTGCACCTGAAAGGCACATTATACTGATCAATGTTTGCTCTTCCGTTCTCAACAACGAGATATGTCAACTGTTTTTTTTTTCTTCCTGAAGGAACTACTATGTATTGTCACAACTAATATTTTCTCTTTACCTTGAATTCTTGAATAGGAGTTTCATTTTTGTATTTTAAATATAAGCATCCCAAGTTTCATTCTTTCCTTGACGATATCGGACACCGTCACCAAATAATGTGGATGAAATAATGGGTAAAGACTGCCTACGTACCCAGAATGATGAGATCAAGTCAAAACGTAGTTCTGATAATGAGGATGATGATCCTTTTCAGGGTCCCCTCGTGGGGGAAATTGTTATGCTACCATTAAAGTCGTGGTCGATGATAAGGAACCGTTTATGAGGCAGTCATGGGGTGGTAACGGCCGTGATGGTGTGAATCATGGAGCATTTGTACGATCGTGGGTTAATGCTCTATTAATATAGTGTAGCTGTCAAAACTAAGGTTGTGAGTGGTCTGTCCTGAACTGAATGTGATGACCGAGGTGATCTTTAACCATGTCGGCTATATAAAGTCGTAGACGTCTCGAGTCGAGTTGACAATATAAGATAGATGATGACCTACGCCATGTCGGACAGAGGAGGACCTACATCATGTCGGTATAATGATAATAGGGGCGACGTGCGTTATAGGAAGAGAAGATGTTGCTGAAGTCGTATGTCGTATAAAGCCCAACATTTATTTGAGTCCATGCCGGCCTATTTATTGAGAAGGTCTCCTAGACTGACCGTGACCCGAAGAGTGCCTCGTGTATTAGGCTGCGTCATACCCATGTCAAAAGCCCCCAGACCTGAGCTAGGATGTACATCATAGTTTTGGTGTGCTTTGAGAAGATGTGGCATATTTTGAGAGGCTGCAGTCTACTGGTTCCTGAAGCGGATGATGTACTGCTAGCATGTTGTTTTTTTGTTTTTTTATTTTTAATTTTGAAATGTCGCATCCCTTATCCCAAGGCGTCCTTCATATAATATCATAGAATATCCTGCCGATTGGGTCAATTGAAACCAAGCGCGGCTCTTCAACTCCGGTGCTCATTGTACTATAAAAGGAAGGGCATTTACCCTGTTCATGTCTTTGCAATCCCTTGATTTCTAGAGCCTTTGTCTTAGAGAAAGATCTGTGTTTTCTTATTCCTTCTCAGAGAGTCAACTTAGATCTTCTAACAAGTAAGTTCTTTTTCCTTCATCTGTATAAATTAATTTTTATTGGGACCACGACATCCAATAGGCATTCTGCCGTACTTCATCTGATGATTCACTTAGTGGAGACATTTCTGAGGTTGCTTGATTTGCTGCCAATGAATCTTTGACTCGTTCATCTATGTCAAGATCACAGCTTGAGGATACTTCCCATGAGGATCAAGCCATGGCTGGGGCCAAGAACTCGTGTGGCACAACCTCTCTCGTGAAGAACATTTCCATGGTTTTATCCTAAGAACAATTGGAGAATGCCTGCATAAAGTATAATGTAGATATGAATGCTTCGGCACCCCTTCTTCCTCATAGTAATCAGAGAGCAGATGAGCCCCTAGGGGCCTAATGGGTAGTGTACTTCAATCAAATAGAATCCGGTCTTCGTTTTCCGATGATTCCTGCGCTTTTTCACATTTTAACCCATTATAACGTAGGTCTACCCTAAATTGCCCCGAATGGGATTGAGACCATTATGGGTTTCATTTTCTGCACGCCAACATATTTTACTCTAGGTTTGTTTAGAGCCTTTTTTTTGTCACAAAAATGTTGTAGACCTCCGAGTTGGCACTGCTTGGCACATCGGAGTAGTGGTGAAATTAGTATGGACATCAAAGTTCTGGCTGACCCTCCATCTTCTATTAAGAAGTGGAAACTGGAGTTCTTCTGTTACAGCTGTAAATCTGCCAAGCTCTCTATGGCCTAAAACAGTCCTCTAGGGCTTGGCTTGGCAGATTTACCAAAGTTGTCAAAAACTTTGGTTTTAGACAATGCCAATTTGACCATACTATGTTCATAAAAGTGTCTCCTAAAGGAAAAAAGGGTCATCCTCATTGTCTATGTGGATGATATAATCATCACTGGGGATGATCACAATGAAATACAGATTTTGAAGCCTTCCCTAGCTCAATAATTTAAAGTAAAAGATCTTGATCAAATGAAACACTTCTTAGGTATGGAAGTGGTTAGGTCTAAGGAGGGGATCTTCATCTCTCAGAGAAAATATATAATGGATCTTCTTATGGATGCTTGGATGCTTGAATGCAAACCGGCTTCCTCCCCTATTGATCCTGGAGTTAAACCGTAGAAGGAGAGTAATTGTTGAAGTGGGAAGGTACCAAAGGCTGGTAGGAAAACTGATTTACTTGGCTCACACCAGACAAGATATCTGTTATGCAGTTAGTCTGGTGAGTCGGTATATGCACAAACCTTGCCAAGAACACCTCGACATTGTGCACAAAATGTTGAGGTACCTCAAAGGAACAACTGCTCAAGGGCTTCTTTTCAAGAAAAATGAAGACAAACAGATTCAAGTCTTCACTGCTGCAGACTGGGCAACCTCTGTGGTTGATAGGAGATCTATTACTGGCTATTGTTCCTAATTCTGGGGCAATCTTACTACTTGGAGAAGCAAAAGGCAACCATTGGTCTCAAGAAGTAGTGCAGAAGCTGAGCTTAGAGCCTTGGCTCTTGGCATTTGTGAAGATCTTTGGCTAAAGAAGATCATGCTTGATCTTAAGATCAAGAAAGAGCATCCTATTCAACTGTTGTGTGATAATGTGTCTGCCATTAATATGTCAGAAAACCTATCCATCATGACAAAGCAAAACACATTGACATTGACAAACACTTTATCAAGGAAAAGGTTGAAGACATCGAAATTTCTATTGAGTTCATTCCCTCTCAAGAGCAGGTGGCTGATGTTTTCACCAAGGGATCTGCTCGGCCTATATTTGTCAAAATTTGAAGCAAGCTTGAGTGTTATTCCATCCACAACCCATCTTGAGGAGGGGTGTAAAATATAGGCTATCTAGGGTTTATTATATCTCTTGTAATGTTTTTGTTGAAAGAATATTTTATATTTATTAGCAAGATATTCCCTATTATTATTGTTATTATTGTAGCCGGATTATAAGGCATTAATTTGTTGATTCTGTTAGGATTTACACACCTTGACAGGCTGGGTGGTTAGAGTCCTAGGAGGTTAAGTTTCCTATTTCTGGCTATATAAATAAAGACACTTAGTAATGAATAAAATCAAGAAGCCTAAGTTAAAAGGTTTATCTTTTAACATGGTATCGGAGCCACTCTACATAAAAAATCTTCGCCGTAATTAATCCGATGAACTATCGAGCAGCGTTCACCGGAGAAAGGACCCTCACCTCTGGGGGCACCCCCTCTGACAGTGCATCATCTGGAACGGAGACTCAGAATACAAACCTCCTAACCAGTGATGACAATTCCAAAAATTCTGGGCCAATCTTCCTCCCTGCTAGGAAATTAGATGGCAAGAATTATCTTGAATGGGCACAAACCATTGCTCTTACCATCGATGGGAAGGGGAAATTGGGATTACTGACCGGAGAGGAGGCTGCTCCACCAGCAAATGATCCCAAATTCAAAACCTGGAAATCAGAAGACTCAATGGTGAGGGCCTGGCTCCTAAACTCTATGGAGTCAAACATTGCCAGGCCCCACATGTTCTTGAAATCAGCCAAACAAATCTGGGATGCAGTCAAGGAGATGTACTCTGATCATGAAAATACATCTCAAATTTATGAGATCAAGACCAAGTTATGGAGTTTGAGGCAAGGAGAAAGAGATGTCACCTCCTACTATAATGACATAGTAACCTTATGGCAGGAGTTGGATCTGTGTCATGAAGACAAGTGGGAATGCACAGCAGATAGTGTAAAGTTCCACAAAAGAGAAGAAAATGAGAGAGTATACTCATTCCTGGCAGTACTAGATCAAGATCTAGATGAGGTCAGGGGGAGAATTCTGGGCAGGAATCCACTACCATCACTCAGAGAGGCGTTTTCTGAGGTAAGAAGGGAGGAATCAAGGAGAAGGATTATGCACAAATCATGAGGACACACTGAGGTAGAAGGATCTGCAATGGTGGCAAGCAGATCAGAGTCAATGAAGAAAGCTGACAGGCAGAGGCTTAAGTGTGACCACTGTAAGAAAACTGGACACACTAAAGACACATGTTGGGGTATTCATGGGAAGCCATCTTGGAAGAACAAAAGCACAAATCCTCAGGGGATTGATCATGGGAAGGCAAATCAGGTTTCGTTTGATTCTGGGTCACCAAGTGCTACAGGGCTCTTCCATTCACTCAGGACCAACTAGAGCAGCTGAGCAAATTCCCGAATTCACAACTTTCCATGAAATCCAAGCCAAACTGTTCGTTAGTTGAGTCAGGTAACCATTTATCTTTAGCTCTGTTAGGAAGCAGTCATAAAACAGAGTGGATAGTCGACTCTGGAGCAACTGACCACATGACTGGATCCTCTGAACTTTTTTCAAATTATAATCCATGTCCAGGTAATCAAAAAAGCAGATTGGCATATGGTTCTTTTTCCACTATTGCTGGGAAGGGAACTGTCTGTGTAGCACCAAACATAACCCTAAAAGATGTCCTCCATGTCCCTAAACTGGCATGCAATCTTCTGTCAGTCGGTAAGTTTACACTTGATCAAAACTGTGAAACTGTTTTTTTCTAAAGATCACTATATGTTTCAGGACAAGGACAATGATTGGCAGGTGTAAGCTCATTGGAGGACTATGTACTAGAATCTGGAATGGACTCACAAAAGGAGAACCTTAGGAGAGGAAGCTACCATACAAGGTCCCAGTCAAACTAGAATCAGATTCTAGTTTTACATAGGAGATTAGGGCACTCCAGTTTTTCTTATATGCAAAAGTTGTTTCCTAAACTTTTTTCGAATAATAAAAGTTGAATTTTCATTGTGAATTCTGTATTCTTGCAAAACTGACCAGGCAACCATACCCTGCTCAACCCTATGTTCCTTCCAAACCATTCACTATGATTCATAGTGATGTATGGGGTCCCTCCAGGGTGAGTACATTGAATGGAAAAAAATGGCTTGTTACTCATAGATGACCACACACGTTTGACATGGGTATATGAAGGAAAAATCAGAGGTAAAAATGATATTTAATTTTTTTTTATGAAATGATAAGTACTCAGTTTCACACACAAATTTAGATTTTAAGAAGTGACAATGACACACGTTTGACATGGGTATATGAAGGAAAAATCAGAGGTAAAAATGATATTTAAATTTTTTTATGAAATGATAAGTACTCAGTTTCACACACAAATTCAGATTTTAAGAAGTGACAATGACACAGAGTATTTCAATCAATACCTAGATGGATTCATGGCTGGAAAAGGGTATTATCCATCAGAGTTCCTGTGTAAAAACCCCACAACAAAATGGGGTTGCAGAAAGAAAGAACAGGCACCTGCTGGAGGTTGCTAGGACACTCCTATTTACTTCAAAATGTCCAAAAGCATTCTGGGGAGAGAGTGTCCTAACTGCCACATACCTAATCAACAGACTTCCATCTAGAGTATTAGGGTTCAAGACACCCATAAATCTGTTTCAAAGTGTTTTTCCTGAAAGCAAACTTGTTGGGAAACTACCTCTAAAGATTTTTAGATGCACAGCCTATGTACACACTTATACCCAAGGGAAAATAGAACCTAGGTCAAAAAAATGCTGTTTTGTAGGATATTCAGCCACACAGAAAGGCTATAAATGCTTTGACACCAACACTGGGAAGTTTATTGTCACCATGGATGTAACTTTTCTCGAAGAACACATGTTTTTTGATAAGGTTCAATTTCAGGGGGAGTATACGGATAGTACAAGTGTGTCTGAGCCTGAAAATATGTTTGAAAAACAATTTGCTGAGCCTGAAAATATGTTTGAAAAACAATTTGATTTTCTGGAAATTGAACTTAAGAGACACAAGTAAGACACTAGAGTTTGATTATGGCCTACAAACAGAGGATAAGACTACTAATCCTCCAGTTGCTCTCAAGGAGAGACCTTTCCAAGGTAAAACTTATGTGATAAAGTATCCAAAGAAGGCAGATAAGTCCAACAATGAGCATGCACAACAATCAACCCCTGAGCCTGTCACTGATACAAACAGTCAATCTGAGGAAGCAAATGACACAGATGTTGCATCAGGGAGTGAACTGGAACCAGACTCAGAAAACACCCAACCTGACTCACCAAAACCAGAAGATGATAACCTACCCATAGCTTTCAGAAAACCAACCAGAAAATGCACCCAACATCCCATAGCCAGATATTTATCTTATGCCATTCTGTCACCTTCATTCAAAGCCTTCCCCACTAGTCTATCATCCACCATCATACCTAAAGATGTTCATGAAGCTCTTATGGTACTTGAGTGGAAGGAAGCAGTCCTGGAAGAAATGAGGGCACTGAAGAAGAATGAGACCTGGGAAGCTATTTCCCTGCCAGAAAGAAGGAAAACAGTGGGATGTAAGTGGGTATTCGTAGTTAACTACAACACTGATGGATGCATTGAGAGACATAAGGCCAGATTAGTGGCTAAGGGTTACTCTCAAGCATATGGAATTGACTACTCAGAAACTTTTTCAACTGTGGCCAAACTCAACACGATCAGAATTCTATTATCTGTGGCAGTAAACTTGGATTGGCCACTTATGCAACTGGATGTAAAGAATGCTTTTCTTCATGGGGAGCTAAAGGAGGAAGTGTACATGGATCCTCCTCCAGGATTTACTGAACAGTTTGGAGAAAAGGTCTGTAAACTCAAGAAGTCCTTATATGGACTTAAACAGAGTCCAAGGGCTTGGTTTGACAGATTCATGAGGTTCATGAAGAGCATAGGCTTTGTACGGGGGAGGTATGATCACACTCTATTTATAAAGAGATATAGGAAGGGCAAACTAACTGCCCTAATTGTGTATGTGGATGACATCATTCTGACTGGGAATGATGAGGAAGAAGCAGGTATGGTCAAGAAACAGTTAGCATCAGAATTTGAAATCAAAGATTTGGGACCTCTGAGACACTTTCTGGGCATGAAAGTAGTCAGGTCTTCTAAAGGTTTGGTGCTAACTCAGAGAAACTACACCCTAGATTTGCTAAAGGAGACTGGATTAGAGGGTGCTAGACCAGCAAACACACCAATGGAATGCAATCTCAAGCTTGGGAGTGCCAAAAGTGATCCTGTTGATATGGGAAGTTACAAAAGATTGGTTGGGAAACTAATCTGCCTAGCACACACCAGACCTGATGTGTCCTATGCTGTGAGTATACTGAGCCAGTTCATGCACTCACCCAATGAGGCTCATATGGAGGCAGCCAGGGGTTGTTGAGATACCTAAAAACCACACCTGGAAAAGGACTACTTCAGAAAAAGTGACAGCAGAAATGTATCAGTATATACAGATGCAGACTGGTGGACTTGCACCAAGGAAAGGAGGTCCATGACAGGGTATTGCACTTATGTATGGGGTAATCTAGTCACTTCGAGGAGCAAGAAACAAACTGTTGTAGCCAGAAGCACAGCTGAAGCAGAGTTCAGAGCCATGGCTTTGGGAATATGTGAAGGTCTATGGATCAAACAAGTAATGGAAGACATTGGAGCAGATATATCTGGGCCTATGAAACTGTATTGTGATAACAAGGCAGCAATTGACATTGCAAATGACCCTGTACAGCATGATAGGACCAAACATGTGGAGATTGACAGACACTTCATTAAAGAAAAGTTAGAGAGTGGGGTGTTCTGTGTGCCATTTCTACCATCCACACAACAAATTGCAGATGGGCTAACCAAAGCTTTGGGCAGGGGACAGTTTGACTACTTTGTGAGCAAGTTGGGCCTTATAGATATCTTTGCCCTAGCTTGAGGGGGAGTGTTGAAAGAATATTTTATTTATTAGCAAGATATTCCCTATTATTATTGTTATTATTGTAGCCGGATTTTAAGGCATTTATTTGTTGATTCTGTTAGGATTTACACACCTTGACAGACTGGGTGGTTAGAGTCCTTTAAGTTTCCTATTTCTGGCTGTATAAATAAAGACTCCTAGTAATGAATAAAATCAAGAAGCCTAAGTTAAAAGGTTTATCTTTTAACAGTTTTAATCCCTAGTCTTAGTGTTCTAATTTATGTAATTAGGGCCTTTTCCTGTCCTAAGTGTAATCTGCCACTTTTGGGCAAATTACACTTTTCATAGCCGTTGGAGGCTTTCCCTTTATAATGTAAAGCTTTTCCTTATCACCCCACTAAGGATTATCAATAATATTCTCTATTTCTCCCTATCTTTTTCTACACTAGGGGAAGATGAGGTGTAAAGGTAATAAATGGTCTATTGGTATTCTAAAAGGACATATAATATGGAGATACATAATGTGCTAAAATGATGGCCAATTCCGGACTTGCGGTGGTAGCTAGTTCTCTTACTTTCACCAAGTTTGTGCGGATTTTAGCTGTTTTTTGTGATCTATTACTTTTTCTAGGCCTAATTGTGTAATGAGTTTAATTATTTTTCCCTTTTTCCAAAGTCATCAACTGGAAAATCAAGACTTCGATGCTTTTCTCATCACTGGATTTTACTTGATGTTCTTCATAATTTTCTTTAACAGCACTTCAGTGAATTTTAGAAAACCATTGATCATGATGTGAATCACGTTGGTCATACTTTCTGCTGTTTTGAATGCAGGTAAATGCCAGGGCACGATATAGTATTTCATATGGAGGCTCGTATCCTGATTTATTTTTTCCACCTTCATTTAGAGGGGCAACTTCGTTTACTTCAAATCCACCTCTAGGGAAATGGATGGTGTATCTTCCCAAAGCATACCATCCACTATTAGTTAGACAACATCGTGAGAAACTACAGAAGGCCATGAAGGATGTCAGTGATGCAACTGCTGTAAGTCTAGAGTCTGCCATTAAATTCCTTTTGCATTAGTGCCTATGACACGTATAGCTTCTTACTGCTGCTTGTTTCTGTGTAACAATGTCTGAATGTGCCACCTTCCAACTTCTCCGCCCTTCATCACTATTAGTCTCTCTCTTTTTGTTTTTTGATTGCAAAACGTTTCTCTGAAGATTTAAAAGATAAAGTTGTTAGTTTTTTAAATGCAATAGTAACTAATGTGCAACTCTAGATAAGTTTTATTCTGTAAAACAAATTAGTCTGGAAAATGTAGAATCTAGAAGTCTGTTGTACTAAAATAATTAAGATCCTTGTACATATGGAGATGCAATATAATCAATATACAGAAAATTTTTCCTTCAAAAAGCTCTTACATCCTTTAAAAAAAGGAATTTAAACTATAGGCTTATGTAGAAAGAGGGTATTTTTGTGTCTTTCAATTTAATCTTTTTTTTCCCTTTTAAATTGCTCCGCATTGTGGAGTACTTGATAGACAAACATCTATGTAAAAAAGTATCCCACAGCTCATTATCCCTTGACTGGTTAATTGATCACTTTGCGCCCTTTGTTTTCAGGAAATCAGGAGGAGAAGACATGGTGGGGGTGTGAATGAGATGCCAGAATTAGATTTATGGTTTTCGTCCTTGGAAATGGAGGTTTTCATTGAGCATCATTGTGGATTTTTGTTGTTGGTGTATCTTTTAATCTTAAAGTGATTATCCGTCCATATTTCAGGTTGATGAGATTAAGCAAGCTCCTCCTGTTCCTAGTGACATATTTGTATCTCTAAATGTTAGAGTCGTCGTAATAACTGGCCCTAATACTGGTGGCAAGACAATTTGTTTGAAGACTGCTGGGTTGGCTTTTATGATGGCAAAATCAGGTTATCGTCTTTAGTATTCTTTTGGGTTCTCTTGGTTTCCTTGTTTTATTGCTTTTCTATTTTATTTGGAGGTCTATATATATATTGGCAACATTTTGTTTCTTCCTCGACTATTATCTTAGTTTTAGAATTTTAAATGGACACTGTTAGTAGGAAGCATGGTAAACAAATACTGGGATATTCAATTGATCCCTTCCCTTCAGGTTCTTAAACAATTTCAAACACAAGAAACTTGGATGACCAAGTCTAAAATGTAGTAACATGACTTCATCAAAATGAGTAGAACTACTCTAAGTGCTAAGGATAGAAGGCTCAGAAGTAGTCATTGCCACACCACTGTTGTTGCTCATGTTGAAGAAGAATGATTCAGATCCAGCATTGCCAATCTTCCTCTTCTTCAAGTGAGAGTCATGTAACCGACATTGATCAGTGTTAAAATAATATAACTCTTGTATTGATATATGTATAATACACTACTTATAATTATAATATGTGTGTATATCTTAGTATGTAATCTCTCTGCCTTTATGGCTTAGTGGTAGTGGCTGTATTTACTTTCCAGCTAATATGCTGTTAGCAGTCATTAATGGACGGGATTATGGATGCATTTATTGTGATACTCCTAACCGTTGCCCATTACTTTGTAACCTATATAACCAATGCTTGTATCCCTTTTTTAATCTTTTCTCTAATAGAAAACTACGTGGTATTAGAGACTGCTTGAAATAAACTTCAAGCGACTCTTTATCTTCTTTTCGATGACTGAAGTTTTTGCCGAATCTGGAGCAACTTCCAGTCAGAACTCTTTCAAATCTTCCATCAATGGAAGTGAAAACCCTAATCTCCAAATCACTACAATGAGATTGAATGGCACCAACTACATCCAGGGGCCCAATCTGCCCGAATGTATGTTAATGGAAAGGGGAAGCTTGGGTATCTAACTAGTGCTGTGAAGACACCAAAAGATACTGAATTTGAGGCCCTTCAGATCTGGGAGATTGAGAATGCCACTAAAATGACTTGGCTAATCAACTCCATGGAGCCAGATATTGGTTAAATTCACTTGTTTTACCCAACTGCAAAGGACATTTGGGATGCTGCTGTTGCAACTTACTCTGACAAAGGCAATTATGCCTAGGCTTTTGGCATCAAGTCTAAACTCTAGGATATGATGCAAGGGTCACTTGATTTCACTAAGTACTTCAACTCCATGAAAGTTCTCTAGCAAGAATTCTTAGGTGGTCTAAACTCCACTTATGAAGCAGCAAAAGAGAGAATTATGTCTCTTGTACCTCTTCCTACTATACAAGAAGCTTTTGCCACTATAAGAAAAGAGGAAAGTAGGAGAGGTACAATGGCAGGTCCTCGAAACTCTGCTGCCAATCACAATCAATTTGAGCAATCTGCTCCAATCTCTGGAGCAACTTATGCTGGAAATAATCAGAAGAACAACCAAAAGAAAAATGATCAAAATAACTCTCTATGGTGTGACGAGTGCAAAAGGAAGGGCCACACTAAAACCATTTGTTGGGTTCATGGGAAACCACCCGGAGGCAACTTCAAAGGTTAGAATCCAAGGAAACCTGGCCAGTGGAATGAGCAGAGACAAACTAACTATGCCAACACTTGTAATTCTGCCATGCCTTTGTCAAAGGAGCAGATGGATGTTCTTAAGCAGCTCCTGTGCAATGACAAAGGCAATCCTGCTATGAACAACTCATCTGCTACAACCTCTGAAGAAGGCAACTTCTCCTGGATTGTTGACTCTGGCGCATCCAGTCACATGATAGGTAATTTCGAACTTTTCTCTACCTATTTTCCTTATTCTGGACAACACAAGGTAGAAATTGTTGATGGAAGAACAACCAAAAGAAAAATGATCAAAATAACTCTCTATGGTGTGACAACTGCAAAAGGAAGGGCCACACTAAAAAAATTTGTTGGGTTCATGGGAAACCACCCGGAGGCAACTTCAAAGGTTAGAATCCAAGGAAACCTGGCCAGTGGAATGAGCAGAGACAAACTAACTATGCCAACACTTGTAATTCTGCCATGCCTTTGTCAAAGGAGCAGATGGATGTTCTTAAGCAGCTCCTGTGCAATGACAAAGGCAATCCTGCTATGAACAACTCATCTGCTACAACCTCTGAAGAAGGCAACTTCTCCTGGATTGTTGACTCTGGCGCATCCAGTCACATGATAGGTAATTTCGAACTTTTCTCTACCTATTTTCCTTATTCTGGACAACACAAGGTAGAAATTGTTGATGGTACTTTATCTACAGTTGCTGGAAAAGGAACAATACATATTTCTGACTCTATACAACTTACATATGTCCTTCATGTTCCTAATTTGACATGTAACCTATTCTCTGTCAGCCAGCTTACTCATGATAACAAATGTTTGGCTAAGTTCTTCCCTTCTCACTGTGTATTTCAGGCACTGGAATCAGAGAGGGAGATTGGCAATGCTAAGAAAGTTGGAGGCTTGTATTTCCTTCAAGAGAAAGTTGATCACACCCTTAGTTTATCTAGTATTAATGAAAATGTTGAGAAAATTAAGTTGTTACATTGTAGACTAGGGCATCCTAGCTTCTTTTATTTACAAAAGATGTTTCTTGAACTTTTTCTGTATAAGAAGCTTGCTCTATTTCAATGTGAATTTTTTGTGCTTGCTAAACAAACTAGAAGTTCAATTAATGCTAAACCCTATAAAGCACCACCTTTTTTCATCTTAATACATAGTGATGTATGGGGTGGGGTCCATCAATAATATCAAACCTGAACGGAAATAGGCGGTTTGTACATTCATTGATGACCATACAAGGCTATGTTGGGTGTACCTTCTTAAAAATAAATCTGATGTGTGCACTGTCTTCAAGAATTTTCATTACATGGTTAAAACACAGTTTCAAGCTAGTGTTAAGATTCTTAAAACAAACAATGGAACTGAGTATTTTACTTCTTCACTAAGACCCTACCTTACTGAAGAAGGAATAATACATCAGTCCTGTTGACCTAATATTTCCCAACAAAATGTTGTTGCGGAGACGAGGAATAGACACTTGCTTGAAATTGCTAGAGCCCTTCTGTTTACCTCTTTTATGCCCAACCTTTTCTGGGGAGAAGCTATATTAACTGCTGCATTCTTGATTAACCGAATGCCATTTAGGGCTTTTGTAGAAAATATTATTATTAGTTTATTACCATAATACATAAAGTAATCTTTTACTTAATGTATTATGGTGGGGTGTAGAAATATTTAGAAAATAAAAGGGAGATCTTTTATTGATTATTTCAGAATGATTACAAAGAGAGGCTGCTGACTTCTTTAAATAAAAGGCTAAAACCCTAATCCCTGAAATTAAGGAGCCGTCACTGTCTTAACCTAGAGAGTTGGGCTAATTTATTTAATACAATAAAAAGCCTATTCTACCCTTACAAATAAAACATAATAATAATAATAATAATAATAATAATAATAATAATAATAATAATAATAATAATAATAATTCAGCATAATTCTCAACACTCCCCCTCAAGTTGAGTGTGGATGTTGAACATGCTCAACTTGCTCACAAAGTTGTCAAATCCTTGCTTCATCAGTGGCTTAGTTAACCCATCGCCAGTCCGTCGCACGTATGGCAAGAATGGTATGCAAATCGCCCCTCATCTAGTTTCTCCCGGATAAAGTGCCTGTCAATCTCAATATGTAACGTCCTGTTGTGTTGGACAGGATCATTGGCAATGTCTATACCGCTTTGTTGTCACAAAGATACAACTTCATAGGCAATGTCATAGGTACTTGAATGTCGCTAGACTCTTTTGATCTATAGTTCTTCACACACCCCTTGTGCCATAGCCCTATACTCGCCTTCGCCGTACTTCGGCCACAACACTTTGTCTTTTGCTCCTCCAAGTTACTAGGTTGCCCCACACAAAGCTGCAATACCCAGAAGTTGATCTTCTACCTTCTGAACCTGCCCAATCAGCATCTGCATACACTTCAACACTTCTACTCTTCTGTTTTCTGAAGCATACTCCTTGTCCCACTGTCCCCTTGAGGTATCTGAGGATTCTGAAAACAACTTCAAGATGAGGCTCACATGGTGCATGCATAAACTGGCTGACTATGCTTACATCAAAAGAAATATCAGGCCTGGTGTGGGCCAAATATATCAATTTTCCAACGAGTCTCTGATACTTTTCTTTGTCTACTGGGGGTTCATCCTTCTTCTCCCATAATTTCAGATTGGGTTCCATGGGAGTGCTGGCTGGTTTGCAATCCCTCATCCCAGTTTCTTCCAACAGATCAAGTATGTATTTTCTCTGTGTTACCACCAGTCCTGATTCTGACCTAGCAAACTCCATACCCAAAAAATATTTGAGGCTGCCTAGATCCTTTATTTCAAATTCCTTTCCCATGCTCTTCTTAATCTGATTGATTCCTTCTTTATCATCCCCTGTGAGGATGATATCATCAACATAGACAAGGACCACTGTTACCTTGCCTTGCCCAGACCTTTTAGTGAACAGGGTATGATCAGATTGACCTTGTCTGAACCCTTCCTTTTTCAAGAACCACATAAATCTTTCAAACCATGCTCTTGGACTCTGTTTGAGTCCATACAAAGACTTTTTCAATCTGCAGACCTTCCCCCCATTTTTCCCAGAGAATCCAGGTGGAAGATCCATGTACACTTCTTCCTTCAAATTCCCATGTAAAAAAGCATTTTTTACATCTAGTTGTTCAAGAGGCCACTCCAGATTCACAGCTACAGATAGGATGATCCTTACTGTGTTCAATTTGCCACAGGTGAGAATGTCTCTGAGTAATCCAGACCATAGGTTGGGGTATAACCCTTGGCCACCAACCTAGCCTTGTACCTTTGCAAGGTCCCATCAGAGTTGTACTTTACTGTGAAGATCCACCTACATCCCACTGGAGTCTTCCCTTCAGGCAAGCTAACAACCTTCCAGGTATCATTCTTTTCTAGGGCAACAATTTCTTCATAGACAGCTGCTTTCCATTCTGGACAGCTGAGTGCTTCATGGATGTTTTTAGGAATGGATATGCTGGACAGGTTGGAGAGAAAAGCTTGGTATTTATGGGAGATGTTTGAATATGAGGTGTATTTGCTAAGGGGATACAAGGGATGTTTTGTGCATTCCCTGGGTGGTTTTCTGATGACAATAGGAATATCCAGTAGAGGGTCATTTTGGATGATTTTTTCCACATTACGTGGATCCTCAGTGGTGGTTTCATGTGGGGTGTTGGTAGTGCAAGGATCAAGAGGTTTACCTGTTTCTGGAGCAGATTCTGGACTTTGATCTGGAGAAGTTGACCGTTCAATGTCTGCTGTGTGAGTGTTCTTGTCCTTCTTGAGAAGAGTTCCTTTCCTTGAATAAGTGTGGGCCTGGAAATTTCTGTATTCTGGTCTTAGGACTAGGTTCTGAGCTATCTTTCTGACTATTCTGATCACTTGGACCTGAAATAGGATCAATATATGGCTCATTTGAAATTTTGAACTGTTGGTCCTGTCTTTCTCGTGCTGATAGGTCACAACATCTAATGGTGGGACACTGGGTTCTCCACTTTCTAAAAGAAACTGTGAAATGTTGTCATTATCATGCTCATTCAGGTTCTCCCCCTGAACATGATTGTGAAAGAACATATGGGTTTCATGGAAGGTGACATCACTAGTGACATAAATCTTGTGTGTGAGAGGATCCAAGCACTTGTACCCTTTCTGAGTGGGTGAATAGCCAACAAATACACATTTCCTAGACCTGGGATCAAGTTTCCCTTGGTTGTAAATGTGAGTGAAGGCAATGCACCCAAACACTTTTGGGGTTAGGTTTTGGATCAGTCTGGTAGTGGGGTAGGATTCTACCAATTTTCCAAGAGGACTCTGAAAGTCTAGCACTCTGGAGGGTAGTCTATTAATGAGATAGCAGGCTGTTAACACAGCCTCACCCCATAGGTACTTAGGACATTTAGAAGTTATCATTTAGGATCTGACCACCTCTAGAATGTGCCTATTTTTCCTCTCTGCCACACCATTTTGTTGTGGTGTGTTAGGGCATGAACTTTGGTGTATCATGCCATATTTTTGGAAAACTGGACCAAGGATTGAGTTAAAGTACTCAGTCCCATTGTCACTTCTGAAAATTTCAATTTTAGACTGAAATTGAGTTAAAATAAGGTTATAAAAAGTTTCAAAAGCATGCTTTGCATCAGACTTTTGTTTTAGCAGATACACCCAAGTTGCTCTGGTGTGATCATCAATAAAAGTGATAAACCACCTCTTTCCTTCAAGAGTGTGTACCCTTGCAGGCCCCCAAATGTCACTATGTATCATAGTGATCGGTTTTGTTGGCTTGTAAGGTTGTGAAGGAAAGGAGGACCTACAATGTTTGGATAACTCACATACAGAACATTTATAAAAATCAGGACTTTTATTGAGGAACAAACTAGGAAAGAGTTTCTTCAAATACTGAAAACTAGGGTGCCCAAGCCTAAAGTGCCACATTAGCACATTATTCTTATCAACACAAGTGGACTGAAAACAGAAACTTCTAGACTTTTCTTCATTCTTGGAAGGCTTTTCCTTAAGAATGTACAATCCCCCCACCAGTTTAGCACCGCGCTCTCCTTCCCCGTATGAGCATCCCGAAATTTACACCATCAACAGAGAAAACAACAGTGTATTTAGTGTCACTGATTAATTTTCTGACAGACAAAAGGTTGCATGATAATTTAAGGACATGTAGGACATCTTTTAAGATTAGATCAGGTGTGATGATGATAGTGCCTTTCCCGGCAGAATTATGGAAAAGGAACCATCTCGCTATTCTCACCTTTTGATTACCAAGACAAGGAAAATATGAATGAAACAAATGTGAGGAATTTGACATGTGGTCAGTTGCCCCGAGTCTATCTGGTTTGTGCTTAGATATGTGGAAGGGTTACCTTTTTCCACAAGTGTGCAAGTTGCATCACCTGTGGTGGAAGAGTTTTGGGCTTTGAGAAGCTTGCTCAGTTGTTCAAGTTGCTCCCGTGAGAGCCGCAAAGCAATCCAGAATTGTTGCTACCCTGGTCCGAACTCACCTGGTTGGCCTGCTTCCCGTCGTCGCCCGGGCTTCCAATTGTCTGGCTTTCCATGGATTCCCCAGCATGTCTCTCTGGTGTGGCCTTGTTTCTTGCAATGGTCACACCAGACCTTCTGTTTTCTGCCCTTATTATCTCCCCTGCTGACTGCCAAAGCCGAAGATTCCATGCCGCCGCCGCCCGCACTTTTCTCGCATCACCTTTTTCCGGACTCTTCCTCCTCACTTCTGGAAAAATTTCCCTTAGGGATGGTAAGGGGGTTTTTCCAAGAATTCTGCCCCTAACTTCATCCAATTCTTGATTCAATCCAGCCAGGAAAGTGTACACTCTCTCATTTTCTTCCCTTTTCTGGAACTTTACTCCATCCTTGGAACATTCCCAGGAATTATCATAAGACAGGTCCACCTCCTGCCATAATCCTACCATTTCATTGTAGTATAGGGTCACTTCCCTGTCATCTTGCTTGCAGGACCATATTTTGGTTTTTAACTCATAGATTTGAGAGGTATTCTCAAGATCTGAGTACATTTCTTTGACAGCATCCCACATTTCCTTGGCAGTGCCCAGAAACATGTGGGGTCGAGCAATGGAGTTTTCCATTGAATTGATGAGCCAGTGCCCTCACCATGGAATTTTCGGATCTCCAAATTGCATACTTTGGGTCACTCTCAGCAGGTTTGACAGCTTCCCCAGTGAGGTATCCCAATTTACTCCTGCCATCTATGACCAATTGCATGGTCTGAGACCATTCCAAATAGTTCTTTCCATTCAGTTTTTGGGTGGTTAAGATGGTGGATCCACTGGAGTTTGTGTCTCCACCGCACAATTGGTCAGCCCTGATCATGGTTGATTCAGTGGCTTGACTTGTTGCGGAGGTTGATGACATTGAACCTGTGGTAGAGCTTCGGAGTTCCCCAGTCATCGCAGCTTTAAAGTTCATGGCCGGATCAAGGGACCATGCTCCGATACCATGTAGAAATATTTAGAAAATAAAATGGAGATCTTTTATTGATTATTTCAGAATGATTACAAAGAGAGGCTGCTGACTTCTTTAAATAAAAGGCTAAAACCCTAATCCCTGAAATTAAGGAGCCGTCACTGTCTTAACCTAGAGAGTTGGGCTAATTTATTTAATACAATAAAAAGCCTATTCTACCCTTACAAATAAAACATAATAATAATATTAATAATAATAATAATAATTCAGCATAATTCTCAACATGGGGGTATTTGTTACCTTTATTACCGTTGCATTAACCCACTATTTAGGCGGCTGCCTTGTTAGTATAAACACTACAGACACTGCATTTATTGCTTGTCTGCATCTATCTTAATCACTCTTGTCCAACCCTTTGGACTCCCTTGTAATCCAATTTAAACTCCTTTTCTACTTCATAATAATATAGAAGAGTTCTTTTTCCTTTAATTTATTTTCTCTCAATCTCTTCATGGTATCAGAGACGAACTCGATCTAAATAAAATTTTCATCTCCAAAATGTCTCTCTTTCTGATGTATCCTCAGCCGAGCCACAAAATATTCAAAATTCTGGGCCGACTGAACAAACATCTATTCCTTTCACTAGCCATAAGCTAGATGGAAACAACTACATCTTATGGTCAAGATCCATGAAAATGTACATCACCGGTCAAAGCAAAATGGGATACCTCACTGGATCCAAAGTTGCACCTGACGCTGATGATGAAAAGTTTGATGCTTGGGATACTGAAAGGTAAGAAGCACGTTTAGTGGCTAAAGGTTTTTCACAAACCTATGGAGTTAACTACCATGAAACATTTGCCCCTGTTGCTAAACTATACACAGTCAGGATTCTTCTCTCTCTTGCCGCCATTAAGGACTGGCCTTTGCATCAACTTGATGTCAAGAATGCATTCCTTAATGGTGAGCTTAAAGAGGATGTTTATATGCACCCTCCACCTGGTTTTGAGAACATGGTAGGGAAGGGTCAGGTCTATAAGCTTTTAAAATCTTTGTATGGCTTCAAACAATCCCCTAGGGCTTGGTTTGAGAAATTTTCTAAGGTCATACAAAAGGGAGGCTACAGTCAGGCTAACTCAGACCATACCATGTTCATCAAACACACCAATGGAGGGGGAGTCACTACTAACTCAGACCATACCATGTTCATCAAACACACCAATGGAGGGGGAGTCACTATACTTGTTGTGTATGTTGATAATATGATAATAACAGGCAATGATAATACTTAAATTAAGAAGCTAAAGGCTTTTCTTAAGTCTGAATTTGAGATCGAACGAAGACCTAGGAAACTTGAGATATTTTATGGGTATGGAAGTGGCAAGGTCCACCACTGGAATCCTTGTTTCACAAAGGAAGTACACACTGGATTACTTAAGGATTATGGTCTTCTTGGCTGTAAACCTATTGCTACTCCTGTTGACTACAATCCAAAACTTCACAATGATCCAACCAGTGAACTTGTTAATGAAGAAGCCTACCAAAGACTGGTTGGTAGACTGATCTACTTAACACATACTAGGCCTGATATCTCTTTTGTTGTTGGGCAGGTAAGTCAGTTCATGCATATGCCTAGAAGACTTCACCTAGAAGCTGCTTTAAGGATTCTCAAATATCCTCAAGAATGAACCTGGCCTTGGCATCCTATATAAAAAGGGAGGAAATCTCACTATTGAAGGATTTGTTAGTGCTGACTGGGCAAGCTCTGTGGTTGATAGGAAGTCTACATCTGGAAGGTGCATATTCATGGGAGGAAATCTTGTGTCATAGAGAAGCAAGAAACAAGTTGTGGTTGCAAGGAGTAGTGCTGAAGCTGAATTCAGGGCTGTTGCCCTTGGCATATGTGAATTAATGTGGATTAGAAGAGTTCTCACTGAACTAAGACAGCTTATTGTTGCTACTACAAGACTCTATTGTGACAGCAAATCTGCAATCAGCATTGCCAATGATCCTGTTCATCATGATCGTACCAAACATGTTGAAATTGACAAGCATTTCATCAAAGAAAAGTTGGAAGATCGAAGTACATGTCTCATTTATGTCCCTACCAAACTCCAAGTTGCTGACATATTTACTAAAGGTCTTACAAAGTCCCAATCTCAATCTCAGTTCTACATTTCCAAGCTCAGTTTATTGGATATCTATAAACCAGCTTGAGGGGGAGTATTGTTATGTATGATTCATTATGTATGATACATATATTATACTAGTTATAAAGTATAATATATGTCCACTACCTTAGGCATTTATTCCGCTGCTGCTCTTTTGTTTTATCCCTGGATAATTAAACCCTGCCGCCCACTAGACAAGATTACAGTTACATTTATTACACTGTCTTCTAGCTGTTGTAGTTAATTCCTTGTACTCTATTTATACAGCCTTTGGCTCAACTAAATCAATAAGATAATTCTTTTATTCTTCCATAGAAACTACAAATTATAATATATGTGTGTGTATCTTAATATGTAATCTGTCTGCCTTTATGGCTTAGTGGTAGTGGTTGTATTTACTTTCCAGCTAATATGCTGTTAGCAATCATTAGGGGACATGATTATGGATTCATTTTTTGTGATGCTCCTAAGCGTTGCTCATTACTTTGTAACCTATATAAGCAATGCTTGTATCCTTTTTTCTAAGAAGAGGTTTAATCTTTTCTCTCATAGAAAACTACAACTACCGATCCTTAATGTTAACAAAAAAAAAACAGAGAGGATAAAAACAGAATATTTTATTATTATTCTGTGTCATACAACGAGGAATAGAAACACACTTAAATAGGTGTGACGCCTAAAGTCCCGACTAGCTAACCTTCCTTGATTTCAGGAATCAATCAAAACAATAAAAATTGGTCGGCTTACACTTAATTATGCATTTAAACCCTAATTATAAATAAAATAACCATAAAAGACAAAAGCACCTAACTTTCAACACTCCCCCTAAAGAAGTTGAGCATAGATGTTGATCATGCCCAACTTGCTCACAAAAGTCTTCAAAGTTCTGCTTCACCGGTGCTTTTGTGAACCCATCAGCTGTCTGTTGTGTAGAGGGCATAAAAGGAATACAAATTATTTCATTCTCCAACTTCTCCTTGATAAATGCTTGTCCACCTCAACATGCTTGGTCCTATCATGTAGAACAGGGTCATTGGCAATGGCAATTGCAGCCTTGTTATAGGTAACTCTCATGTTAAGTTCAAGTCTTCCAGGACCCTCTTCATCCACAACTCTTCACAGATTCCTTCTGCCACTGCCCTGAACTCTGCCTCTGCTGTATTTTTTGCTACCACAGACTGCTTCTTTCTCCTCCAAGTTACAAGATTCCCCCAGACAGAAGTGCAATATCCTGTTGTTGTCCTGCTGTCTTTAGATCCAGCCTAGTCTGCATCTGTAAATATCTTTACACCTCTCTACTCTTCTTGAACAACAATCCTTCACCCTTTTAAGCATCTCAAGATTCTAACCACAGGATAGTGAGACTGACAATGTGAGTGCACGAGCTGACTCATACTCCCACAGCATATGAGATATCTGGTCTTGTATGTGCCAGATAAATCAACTTCCCAACAAGTCTTTGGTAATGTTCCCCGTCAACCTCTTCATCCTTTTTACTTGTGAGTTTCACATTGTTTTCCATAGGGGGTACTGGCAGGTTTTCACCCAGCATACATGTCTTCAGTTGAGATCTTGGTGTGCTGCTTGAGAAGAGAAACATAAAACTTCCATTGCAGAAGGGGAGTTTATATAATAAAATCAAGATTTTACTGAGGGAAATCTGAGATCATGACTATGTGTAGAAAGTTTATGTTACATATCCGTAGTGGACTGTTTATTAGAGAAACTTGATTGGATTTGTTTTGAGTTGGCTGTCTCCTTTATTATAGGGGTAAGAGTAGCTTATATCTTTGATAAATAGCTGGTCCTTGGTCTATATAAGGCTGTAAACTGTAATCTCAAAAGCGAGGAGAGTTATTTCTTCTTCTCTAAATTTCCTTAGTTCTCATATCTCTTCAAGGTATCTGAACCTTCAGATTATTTGCAATTCTAAAGTCACGTAGAATTGTAGTGAATAGAAAAGGAAAAACCCTGCATAATAACATCTTTCTGATTTAAATTCTCTTGGTGTACACTCTCCTTTATGATTTAAATTTGTCATTCCGTGTTTTTTCATGTAGTTGGAGTGCTTAACTACCTGTAATTGTTCATTATTGTAGGCCTTTATGTGTTGTCATCTGAACCAGCAAGAGTGCCTTGGTGTGATTTTGTCTTTGCTGATATTGGCGATGAGCAGTCTCTGTCTCAATCTTTGTCTACCTTCTCTGGTCATCTGAAGCAGATTACTGTAAGTTAAAGGTCGCTTGCATTGAGATTGTTCTACTGTAAGCATGCTACCAATTTCCCTCTTTCCCTCTTTCCCTCTTTCCCTCTTTCCCTCTTTCCATATAGTAAAAAAGTCTCCCTAAATAACTTTGAACTAATTGTGCTTTTCTTCTTAGTTGCCAGTTAAAACCAACCCTCATTTGGATGGTAGGAAGTACTTTGTGAATTACAGTTCTTGATTGCAGACCTTTTTCGGCCCATAGAAAGTGTTGATCCTAGTATATTTTGCTGCAGAATACAGATATTTGTTTGCAATTTTATAATCACTGACCGATGAGGTCACTGCAGAGAAGATGGATAAGAAATAATGCTTGAAATTCTGAATCCATATGTTAAGTTTGTAGAATTTTTTGGAGTAATAAGAGAGACGGTTATAATGATATACCATTACTGAAACCACAATGTGATTTATATAGGTGCACATTGACTTGACCCCCAAGAAACTTACTCAACAAGAAATAATAAAAGCACCTAGCTGCCTTATAGAATGGCACCCTAAAACAAATAAAATACCAATACCATCCTTACTGATAAAATACTGCTACATAATATACTATAGATTGCGCAAATCTCAACACTCCCCCTCAAGTTGGTGCAAAGATGTCAATCATGCCCAACTTGCTTGAGAATCCCTCGAAGTCAGACTTCCTTAGTGCTTTAGTCAACCTATCCGCAACTTGCTTTGCTGATGGCAAAAGAGGAATGCACACCAAACCAACGTCTAACTTCTCCTTAATAGAATGACGGTCAATCTCCACGTGCTTGATCCTGTCATGATGGACTGCATCATTACCAATATCAATGGCAGCCTTGTTATCAGAAAACAGTATGATGGGCCGTTGAAACGGTAACTTCAAATCCTCTGGCACTTGCTTCAACCACAAACCTCATACACACCTAGGGCCATTGACCGAAACTCTGCCTCTGCACTACTTCGAGCCACCACATTTCGCTTTTTGCTCCTCCACATGACCAGATGTACCCATTCAAACGTACAATACCTAGATACTAATTTCCTGTCTTTAAGGTTTGCTTCCAATCCGCATAAGATCTCAATTCCTCTTCTATCACTCTTCCCGAAGTACAATCCTATACCAGGGCTTCCCATCAAGTATCTCAGAATCATATACACCGCATCCAGGTGCCTTTGAGTAGGCGAGTGCATAAACTGACTGACAGCACCTACCGCAAAGGCAATATCGGGCCTCACGTGAGACAACTAGATCAATCTTCCAACCAGTCTTTGATATCTCTCTACATAAACATGCTCTTCAACAACAATCTCTCCAAGTTTAGAGTTCAACTCCATCGGCGTCTTAGCTGGCATACACGTACTCATGCCAGTTTCCACTAGTAGATTTAGATTATATTTCCTTTGTGACACCACAATGCCATCTTTCGATCTCACAATTTCCATCCCTAAGAAATACTTGAGAGGACCTGGGTCCTTAATCTCAAATTCCTTAGCCAATTTCTTGTATAACACGATCAGCTTCCACCGGATCATTACCTGTCAAAATTATATCATCTACATGCACAATGAGTACAATTAGCTTACCACAATCAGAAACTGTAACAAATAGAGTATGATCCAACTGTCCCTGTGAGAAACCCAATGCTTTTATGAACCACATAAATCGATCAAACCAAGACCTAGGACTTTCCTTCAACCCGTACAAAGGCTCATTCAGCTTACACACCTTTCCCAAAACCTATCTTCTAATCCAGGTGGCACAGCCATACAAATCTCTTCCTTCAAATTACCATGAAGGAAAGCTTTCTTGACATCCAGTTGACTAAAGGGCCAATCTAAATTTACTGCCAACGTCAAGATAACTCTAATAGTGCTACTGGGAAAAGAGTCTCAGGATAGTCTATCCCATATGCCTAAGAGAAACCCTTAGCCACCAATCTGGCCTTAAACCTCTGTAAGCTACCATCGGTATTATGTTTCACCGAGAAAACCCACTTACATCCCACATCTGCCCCCCCAGCATGCATCTCAGACACCTCCCAAGCAGGGGCGGCGGCACTAAGGATGAATTGGGTCACCTGACCCCCAATAATTAAAAAAAAAAATCTATGTATCTTTTTCACAATTTAAAAAATTATGTACTAATATCTACTCACTGATCCGTTAAAATTTTCAAATATCGACTCTTGACCCATAATTATACATAAATTTTTATATAATACATTAAATATTTGTAATACGATGTTTCACTCTCGATCCCTGACCCGTGTCACACAATTCTTTCACCCGCCCCTACTCCCAAGTCCCATTTTTTTCAGGCCCCTCATCTCTTCCAACACAGCCTCTCTCCAATTAGGATCCCCAAGAGCTTCATAGATATTATTGGGAACAATTTCTTCAGAAAAAGTAGATTTGAAGGCTTTGTGAGATTCAGAAATTTTTGAGTAACTGGGGAAATTAGAAAATGGGTAAAGTGGTCTTTTGGTGCATTCTCTAGGAGGTTTCTAATGGCAATAGGAACATCAAGAAGAGGTTCATCTTTGGGTGGCTTGGGCTTTTCACTGGCTGGGATTTCTGAATCAGTGTCCTGGCTAACCACTTCATGACTCACTGTCATTTCGGTTTCAGTTCGAGCTGTTTGTAGGTTACGCTGCAATCCCTTCTTTTTTTTTCTTCCCCTGATACTTCTTTTCCCAAAGTGCAGGATCCCTACCTAATTCATTCTGATTGTTACCGGATTGATCAGGTACATCAGTAGTTTTAGGTTGCTCAGAATCGGACATAATATGTGGCTGTGAATTACTTATAATTTGGACAACCCCGTCAGGTTCTAATCAAACCATTTAAACATGTCTTGTTCGTTCGTAGTACTCTCCCCCTTATTTTGGTTGGATAGTATGTTCTGGATTTCTGGTCTACTGGCAGTTTTCTCAACTGTTCAATTCTTAGTTGGATTTTCTCATTACTTGATGACCAGAGGAGCTGATGAGAGTTTGTTCCCTAGAAATGTTCCTTGTGGTAGCTTTTAGAAAAAGAAGAATGGGCCGATCTCTAAAGCCAAATGACTACTGCTATGTGAACGTTAGTCTATGTTTTTATTTTGTTGGGAAACGAATAGGCCTTTTCCTGCGTAATTCTTTTAATTTTGATTCTGAGGCTGATTTGGTAGTGTTAATTTCATTGTTTGCCTGGAAGGGTCATGGTCGAACTATTGTAATAGTGGCATGAAGTAATGAGCATATTGTGGTATTGGTGAGTGTCGATGAAACGACTAGAAATGGCGACCTTGTAGCTTGCTTTTGTGGCTTTAATTGGCCGTATTCGTTAAGCTTCAGAGATAAGGATAACAGGTCACTTTCTGAAGTCATTAAATCATTGGAAGCAGAATCGTGTTAGGCAATCTATGAGATAGCATGTGAGGCTTATCTCAAGGTAGTTATGACCAAGGAAAAGGGAGGAGAAGCTATTATTGTTCTTCCAGGGGATGAGTGGTGGAAATTGGCTCTTAACTGTTGTAGAAATAAAAAAGATGAAGATAAACTTTTATTATTTGATATGTTGGGCATTCAAATCAGAAGCCCTATATGGTGCTCCTTCACACGATGAGTCAGTGTCTCCCAACGCAGCGACAAAAGCGTAACGAGTGGTCCTCTGAAAGATATACGATGTCTGCTAACCTTCCTCCTTCCTTCATTCAATGCTTGACAGCTTTCTTCATGCGTCGTGACATGTCCATTAAAAACCCGAATTTACTAAGTCCAAATACTATTTTTGTACTTCTATTTGCTCTTTTTCGGGCTTCTTCACATTCTTCTTTGGTTGGTATTCATATGTGAGTACCTTACCTCGTCCATTAAGGTAGAAAACCTTAATGCGACTAGCGGGTTTTGGTTTTAATTTGTTTTTGTCTGCAGCCCGCAGGTTCAAGTCCTGCAATAGCGCACTAGCTAGCTACGTTGGGGACCGGAACATGATTAAGCCTTTAAGCATGCGGATGATTGTTTGTTGTCAGCCCCGGTTTCCGGATTGGAATAAGGAGTTCATGTTGGCGCATCACTCTATGCCATTGGATGTATTATATCAACTTCCACATCAATAGCATTGTTGTGACCTGTGAGTAATCACAGACCACATGACAGTACTACTGAACTGGTACCAACCAGCGCCAATCCTTGACAGAACAAGATCTCTGTGCCCTATCCCTAAAATAAAGATAAATAGTAGAAATTTCTCTCAAATACCTCCCACAGCAGAAGCCTCATCCCTATTTATTTATTTGTGGAGCACTACTGTAGCAACCTTATTTATTTTTATATTGTTTTTTCTCTTTCTTCTCCAACAAAAGCTCAAAACCTGCACTTTACATTTTTCGAATTGTTGTTAAATAATGAATATTTTGATGGTATAGAGACAAGGATACGGATGCTGCTGTGGAGTGTTTTGAATTGGGATGTTGTAAAATAGATATATGTATTATTTTATGTTGAGAATTATGCTGAAATTATTATTATTATTATTATTATTATTATTATTATTATGTTTTATTTGTAAGGGTAGAATAGGCTTTTTATTGTATTAAATAAATTAGCCCAACTCTCTAGGTTAAGACAGTGACGGCTCCTTAATTTCAGGGATTAGGGTTTTAGCCTTTTATTTAAAGAAGTCAGCATCATCTCTTTGTAATCATTCTGAAATAATAAATAAAAGATCGCCCATTTATTTTCTAAATATTTCTCCATGGTATCGGAGCATGGTCCCTTGATCCGGCCATGAACTTTAAAGCTGCGATGACTGGAGAACTCCGAAGCTCTACCACAGGTTCAATGTCATCAACCTCCGCAACAAGTCAAGCCACTGAATCAACCATGATCAGGGCTGACCAATTGTGCGGTGGAGACACAAACTCCAATGGATCCACGATCTTAACCACCCAAAAACTGAATGGAAAGAACTATTTG
Organism: Gentiana straminea; assembly: GCA_036785695.1. NCBI lineage: Eukaryota > Viridiplantae > Streptophyta > Magnoliopsida > Gentianales > Gentianaceae > Gentiana > Gentiana straminea. Next base: position 69,203 of record JAVUPR010000107.1, read on the forward strand.
GAATGGTCTCAGACCGTGCAATTGGTCATAGATGGCAGGAGTAAATTGGGATACCTCACTGGGGAAGCTGTCAAACCTGCTGAGAGTGACCCAAAGTATGCAATTTGGAGATCTGAAAATTCCATGGTGAGGGCCTGGCTCATCAATTCAATGGAAAACTCCATTGCTCGACCCCACATGTTTCTGGGCACTGCCAAGGAAATGTGGGATGTTGTCAAAGAAATGTACTTAGATCTTGAGAATACCTCTCAGATCTATGAGTTAAAAACCAAAATATGGTCCTGCAAGCAAGATGACAGGGAAGTGACCCTATACTACAATGAAATGGTAGGATTATGGCAGGAGCTGGACCTGTCTTATGATAATTCCTGGGAATGTTCCAAGGATGGAGTAAAGTTCCAGAAAAGAGAAGAAAATGAGAGAGTGTACACTTTCCTGGCTGGATTGAATCAAGAATTGGATGAAGTTAGGGGCAGAATTCTTGGAAAAAACCCCTTACCATCCCTAAGGGAAGTTTTTTCAGAAGTGAGGAGGGAAGAGTCCAGAAAAAGGGTGATGCAGAAAAGTGCAGGCAACAGCAGCATGGAATCTTCAGCTTTGGCAGTCAGGAGGGGAGATAATAAGGGCAGAAAACAGAAGGTCTGGTGTGACCATTGCAAGAAACAAGGCCACACCAGAGAGACATGCTGGGGAATCCATGGAAAGCCAGACAATTGGAAGCCCAGAACTGACAGGAAACAGGCAAACCAGGTGAGTTCTGACCAGGGTAGCAACAATTCTGGCAATTGGAAGCCCGGGCGACAGAAGCGAGCCTCCCGGTGCCGGCTCTCACAAGAGCAACTTGAACAACTGAGCAAGCTTCTCAAAGCCCAAAACTCTTCCACCACAGGTGATGCAACTTGCACACTTGTGGAAAAAGGTAACCCTTCCACATATCTAAGCACAAACCAGACAGACTCTTGGGTAATAGACTCAGGGGCAACTGACCACATGTCAAATTCCTCACATTTGTTTCATTCATATTTTCCTTGTGCTGGTATTCAAAAGGTGAGAATAGCAGATGGTTCCTTTTCCATAATTGCTGGGAAAGGCACTATCATCATCACACCTGATCTAATCTTAAAAGATGTCCTACATGTCCCTAAATTATCATGCAACCTTTTGCCTGTCAGAAAATTAATCAGTGACACTAAATACACCGCTCGTTTTCTCTATTGATGGCCGTAAATTTCGGGATGCTCATACGGGGAAGGAGACTGGCAGTGCTAAACTGGTGGGGGGATTGTACATTCTTGAGGAAGAGCCTTCCAAGAATGAAGAAAAGTCTAGAAGTTTCGGTTTTCAGTCCACTTGTGTTGATAAGAATAATGTGCTAATGTGGCACTTTAGGCTTGGGCACCCTAGTTTTCAGTATTTGAAGAAACTCTTTCCGAGTTTGTTCCTCAATAAAAGTCCTGATTTTTATAAATGTTCTGTATGTGAGTTATCCAAACATTGTAGGTCCTCTTTTCCTTCACAACCTTACAAGCCAACAAAACCGTTCACTATGATACATAGTGACATTTGGGGGCCTACAAGGGTACACACTCTTGAAGGAAAGAGGTGGTTTATCACTTTTATTGATGATCACACCAGGGCAACTTGGGTGTATCTGCTAAAACAAAAGTCTGATGCAAAGCATGCTTTTGAAACTTTTTATAACCTTATTTTAACTCAATTTCAGTCTAAAATTGAAATTTTCAGAAGTGACAATGGGACTGAGTACTTTAACTCAATCCTTGGTCCAGTTTTCCAAAAATATGGCATGATACACCAAAGTTCCTGCCCTAACACACCACAACAAAATGGTGTGGCAGAGAGGAAAAATAGGCACATTCTAGAGGTGGTCAGTACCTTAATGATGACTTCTAAATGTCCTAAGTACTATGGGGTGAGGCCTGTGTTAACGACTCGCTATCTCATTAATAGACTACCCTCCAAGTGCTAGACTTTCAGAGTCCTCTTGGAAAATTGGTAGAATCCTACCCCACTACCAGACTGATCCAAAACCCAACCCCAAAAGTGTTTGGGTGCTTTGCCTTCACTCACATTTACAACCAAGGGAAACTTGATCCCAGGTCTAGGAAATGTGTATTTGTTGGCTATTCACCCACTCAGAAAGGGTACAAGTGCTTGGATCCTCTCACACGCAAGATTTATGTCACTAGTGATGTCACCTTCCATGAAACCCATATGTTCTTTCACAATCATGTTCAGGGGGAGAACCTGAACGAACATGATAATGACAACATTTCACAGTTTCTTTTAGAAAGTGGAGAACCCAGTGTCCCACCATTAGATGTTGTGACCTATCAACACGAGAAAGACAGGGCCAACAGTTCAAATGAGCCATATACCGATCCTATTTCAGGTCCAAGTGATCAGAATAGTCAGAAAGATAGCTCAGAACCTAGTCCTAAGACCAGAATACAGAAATTTCCAGGCCTCACTTATTCAAGGAAAGGAACTCTTCTCAAGAAGGAGAAGAACACTCACACAGCAGACACTGAACAGTCAACTTCTCCAGATGAAAGTCCAGAATCTGCTCCAGAAACAGGTAAACCTCTTGATCCTTGCACTACCAACACCCCCAGTAGACAAAGAAAAGTATCAGAGACTGGTTGGAAAATTGATATATTTGGCCCACGCCTGATATTTCTTTTGCTGTAAGCACAGTCATTCAGTTTATGCATGCACCATGTGAGCCTCATCTTGAAGCTGTTTTCAGAATCCTCAGATACCTCAAGGGGACAGTGGGACAAGGAGTATGCTTCAGAAAACAGAAGAGTAGAAGTGTTGAAGTGTATGCAGATGCTGATTGGGCAGGTTCAGAAGGTAGAAGATCAACTTCTGGGTATTGCAGCTTTGTGTGGGGCAACCTAGTAACTTTCAGGGAGAGATTATTGAGGATTCTAGAGTCTGCGAATTGACTCCAAAAAATTTCCAGAGGAGATTGAAATGTTAAAATCTTTGATGGCAGACGGTTTATTATATAAATAGCAGTCAACACTGCCTCGCCCCATAAATAACTAGGTCATCCGGCATTTAGCATAAAGGATCTTACCACTTCAAGCACATGTCGATTTTTCCTCTCAGTTATACCATTTTGCTGAGGTGTTCCGACACACGTGTTTTGGTGGACAATTCCCTTTTCCAGGAAAAAATCTCCCAACACATTATTAAAATACACTTTCCCATTATCACTTCTTATGTCTTAATTTGAGTTTCGAATTGAGTCTGAACCATATTAAAATATTTTAATAACATATTCAACTTCAGACTTTTCTTTTAAGAAGATAAACCCAAGCTAATCTACTAATCTAGTATGACGTTCTAGTAAGCTTGGCTAACTCACACACATCACAATGAAAAGACTGGACCCTTTTATTCAACAATAGGTTGGGACACACATTTTCAAATAAGCTATGCTAGGATGGCCTAGCCTACGGTGCCACAAATAAATCTCATCTTGACTAGAAACCAACACAGACTTATTACAATTTCTAGAAGTCTGTCCTATCATAGCATCTTGTTCATGATCAAGAACATACATGCCTCCAATTCTCTTAGACTTACCAATCCCTCCTCTTCAATTCCACGTCCTGAAATACACAATTATCAGCAGAGAAGTTAGCAGTACATCCCTCATCCGAGGTGAACCTATAAACAGAAAGTAGATTACAAGACAATTTGGGTACGTGTAGGATATTTTTGAGGACTATAGTAGGAGAGACACACACCGATCCTGTTCCGGCAATAATGGAATAGGATCCATCTGCTAACCTGACCTTTTTATTGTCTGAAGAGGCTATTGAGGAAGTTGTACCTGGCTGAACAAAGGAACATTCTGGTTTAGAATTTGGTTGAACCTGAGTACCAAGAAGTATAGCTAGATGCTCAAGTTGCTCCTTTGTGAATGGAGCTGACCCAACATGTGATGGCTGCCCTTGATCAGACGAAACATGATTCACCTTCCCATGATCACCAGTTTGCCCTTTAGAATTTTTTGATCTCGACGCTGGTGTTCTTTCACCTGTCATCGCTGCCTTACAGTTCATCCTGACAGCGTCGAATTTATTCAAATTGTATAGAGAACCATGGCTCTGATACCATGTAGAAATAAAGGATGAAGACAAACTTTTATTATTTGATAATCAAGAAATGGATTACAGACCCTTGCTTAAATAAAGACTCAGCCAACATCATAGCTTAGGAATTAAGCTATATTATTCAAACATATTTAACATGTGCTATTTTATTCTAACATATTTAACACATGTCTAAACAGTATATGTAAGGGTAAAGCGGGAATACAATATAACAACTAGCCCCTAATAAACATAATAAACCGACAACTTCATTGAATCAGTTCTGAGGACATTTTGTTGAGAATGGTACTATACAATGATGATGTTGAGAAGATGCTGGAATGCCTTGCCGTGGCAGTGATGATTGCATTGCTTGCAGCTCTTTTGGAGAATTTTGTTTGGGATCCCGGCCTTGTTTCAGTTTTTAAAATATCCACCTTGAGGACAAAGTGGTTGTTTCGGGGAAGGATCTATCATGAATCGGGCTTAAAATAAAAGAAAATTATTTTTCTTTCGACCGTTGGGACCGTTAATAAAGGTGATGTCATCCAACTACACTTTTACGTCAGCAATGCAGTTGTTTTTCTCTTCTCGGTTTAATTACGATAGTAGTATAAAATGAAGGTGTTACATTGTAATCCATTATGCAATGAGAATTATCTGACTTTTCTTCCTAAATTGTTCTTTTACTTTCATCACCACTTTTCTGTGTCCTTCACCTCTAATTTCTGCAATGTAATTAAGATTTCTAGTCCATTTCGTGACAGTGTAGTAGGCTTCGGAATCGGATTCAGACATTTTTGAAAGAGAAGGGATAGAAGATGGAGACGAAGGAGTGGTAAGAGCTAAAGCTCTGATACCATATAGAATTTTAGAAGAGAGAAAAATTCAGGAAGTAATGAAAGAGAAATAAAAAGTTTAAATAGGAGTGGCATGATACTTCCCAACCACTCTAGCCGCCTAAAATATAAAGGGACAACGGGCAGCTTATTTAAAGACTGATCCCGTTATGTTTTCCAATTAACTAATCTACCCTTAAATATAAATTAGGTAGATAACAACAGATAAAAGAAATACCAGAAAAAAAATACTAATCAACAATGTGTGTCCAATAAATTTGAAAGGGAGGTGAAAGAATTTTCTCATATATTAAATTTGTAGCACAGAGCCTGTTTTATACATAGCAAATGCCTACCGTTCCATAAATCCGGACACCAATCAAATCACTTTACAAAATAGGTAACTTCCTAACTTGTAACTAATCGCATCAAATCACTGATATTCAGGCATTTGTTCAGTCTTTCTAGATATTATTTTCTATTTTCACACGTAACAAACTAGTCTACTTTAAATCAATGATTCAGTGCTCTTTTAAGGGTGAATCATGTTTGTGCCTCATTTATTACTTAGTCGTAATTGGCAATTTTCGTTTTGGTTTCATATCTGTTTTTATATATATATAGACACACACACATATATAAAACTCCTTAAAAGTTTTCCTCTCCAAATTTTGCAGGATATCCTATCTCATTCGACGTGTCATTCACTTGCTTTACTGGATGAAGTATGTATTGTGTATTCTTGTGATTATTGTAAAAATTCATCTTGTAATGCTTATTTTAATGACCTAAGTATGTTTAGTTTAGGCCTAAGTCTAGTTGTTAATCTAGATATGTTTTTCAGTCTAGGATATTGTTCATAGCCGTTGCTCCTTGCAACTTTTCTTCTAGCCGTTGGGGGCTTTTCTATATAATGTAATCTCTTCTTATCCTAGCCGATAGTGATTCTAATACAAATCTTTCTTCATCTATTTGTCTCCCCTTAATGCCTACATGGTATCAGAGCTTAGGATCTGTTGAAATTTTGTATTCTCTATCTTTTTAATCATGTTTAGCTCTTTAGACTAACCTCCTAGATTGATTTTTGCCTAGTTAGTATGCTCTAATCCTGTTGGGATGCTTTAACCGTTGCATTTGTGTAACTTGAATTTATAGCCGCTGGTGGCCCTCTATAAAGTGTAAATTGGACTTATCATACCAGGTATGTGATTCTAATAAGATTATCTCTTAATCTCGTCTTTCTCCTCCTTATTTCTACATGGTATCAGAGCTATAGCTCAAATTTCTTGGTTTAATATCTTCTATGGCAACTGAACAATCATCAGTTTTTAACTCAAGGGAAGAAGCATCGCTAAATCCTTCTTCCTGGAACTCTGAAATCAGTATGATGCCTATTTCCACTCACGAGCTAAATGGTGATAATTTGCTCCAATGGTCCAGATCTGTCATGTTGTGTGTTACTGACAGAGGCAAGGAAGAATATCTAACTGGGGAATGTAAATCACCCAAAGTTGATGATCCATCCTACAAGAGATGGAGGGTGGTAAACAACCTTGTGATGTCCACTCTTCTGGGGTCCATGACCCCAGCAACCACAGAGAACTTCATCTTTTATGACACTGCTAAGGAGATTTGGTTAGCTGCCAATGAACTCTATTCTCGGAAGGATAACACCTCTGAAATTCATGAAGTTGAGGCTAAGTTACTAGATCTCAGGCAAAGAGATCTCTCTGTAGCAGACTACTATAACCTGCCGTCAAGATCTTGGCAACAACTTGATAGCTTTGAAGGCATAGCCTGGCATTCTATTAAGGATGCTAAAACCTACAAAAACTTGAAAGATCAGAGAAGGATCTTTAAATTCCTTATGCGGCTGAACCCAAAGCTTGTTGATGTGAAGGGGAGGATACTCAGTATGAAACCCCTACCATCAATAACAACTGTGTTTGCTGAGGTTAAACATGAAGAGAGCAGGAGAAAACTAATGATGAATGAACACTCTGTGTCCAGTACATCTAATCATGAGAACAATGCTCTCTTCACAATAACCTTGCCACAACATCAGATCAGTTAGAACCAATAACAGAAAGGGAATAGGCCCTGGTGTGAACATTACAAAAGAACATGTCATACAATGGGGACCTGGTGGAAAATTCGTGGAAAGCCTCAAACTAGAAGCCTTCCAAGCAAAATCAGGCTCATGAAAGTTTTGGGAGGTTAGCCACATCTGAAGAACAGAAATCTGGTGAGAGTTTCAGTAAGGAACAAATTGAGGCCATAAAAAGGCTTCTATCTGCTCAAACTACTCAAGCAACCATCCTTCAGGACAACACCTCAACAGCCAATACAGGTCTGTGTATGAATGTTTGTTCTGAAAAAGGGAAGTTAAATGATATATTATTAGTTGATATATTATTAGTTGATATATTTGTTATTATAATTATCTTATTAATCCTTTAATTATCACAGCTGTAACACTTAAATGATGCTGTTATATAAAGCATCTAAGTGGTTATGACATGAGTCTCCTAGGTTCTCCCATTTACCTTTATTAGCCACCTACATTTATTAGCTTGTCTGACATTTATTATCTTGTCTGATTACTACCATTGTAATCTCCTATTTAACTCTGTATTTCTCTTTTGATGAAATAACAAGAACTAAACTTGTATTCTTCATTTCCTTTCTCTTTTCTAAGTTTCTACATATATGTATTGTGGATCAGGGAATTCCAATCATATGACTTGAAACCCTAAGTTGTTAGCTAATCTTTTCCAATGCAAAGTTCCTCATAATGTTAAAATTGTCGATGGCACTATATCTAAAGTTCTGGGAATTGGGAACATTATGTTGACTATTAACATCACTCTTAAAAATGTTCTTTATGTACCTAACCGCTTTTGGCACATCTACAGTAAGATTCATAGTTGTATTTTCCGTAACCTCCTTTACAGAGCTGACCACCTGTCCCGCTACATCAACCCTATCCATGACCATATCATTTTTAGCTACCACTGCCCCCGAATAACCTTCATTTTCAACTGTCTTACCCTGCACAATGTCCCCATTCAAGCTACCCTCCTCATCTGAGGTATATTCTTCGACTTCTCCCTCTTTTTTTGAGTTGCTCTTCCACTAGTTTCATAGATTTCTTGTCGTCCCGGTTTTTTTCATGATCCTGAAGCAGTTGAACGGTTGTACCCGCTTGCAATGGTATAGATGCGAGTATTGTCTTTATTCACTCCCGAGGACTGTCCTTCAGTCGTATTACCTCTTTTACCCGAGTTATTGTTAAAAGAAAGGAGAGAACTTTTTGTATTTTATTCAATAATAAAAACTGGGAATTACATTTGAGTCTGCCTCACTTTAAATAGATACACAGCCTAGAGTCTTGGCTGATTTAACTACCTTGATTTTAGGAGTCAAATCAGCACATTTATTGTACTAGAATAACATCCAAAATAAGAATAAAATCATAACATAAATGCAGATACTAATACCAGATTTTCAGCCCTATGTAATTATAAAATATGTAAAATGACAGAAAACCCCTTAAATCTTCAACACTCCCCCTCAAGTTGAGCATAGATGTTGATCATGCCCAACTTGCTTAAGAAGTCTTCAAAATTCTGCTTCATTAAGGCCTTAGTTAGCCCATCACTGCTTGCTGGGCAGAAGGCATGAAGGGTATGCAAATCACCCCGGACTCTAGCTTCTCTTTGATGAAGTGTCTGTCTACTTCCACATGTTTTGTCCTGTCATGCTGGACTGGATCATTGGCTATGGCAATAGCAACTTTGTTATCACAAAATAGCTTCATAGGAACTTCTGGACTTAACCTCAGATCTTCCAAGACTCTTTTTACCCAAAGTTCGTCACATATCCCATGAGCCATAGCTCTAAATTCTGCCTCTGTTGTACTCCTAGCCACCACTGTCTGTTTTTTGCTTCTTCATGTCACCAGGTTCCCCCACACAAAAGTACAATAGCCTGTGGTGGACCTGCTCTCCTTTGAACCAGCCCAATCAGCATCTGTATAGACTTCAATACTTCTTTTCGGGTTTTTCTTGAACAACAGGCCTTCACCAGCTGTTCCCTTCAAATACCTCAAGATTCTGAGTACAGCCTCATAGTGGGATACACCTAGGGAATGCATAAATTGACTGACCACCCCTACTGCATATGAAATATCTGGTCTGGTGTGTGCAAGGTATATTAACTTGCCCACAAGTCTCTGGTAGTGTTCTCTATCAACCTCCTTTTCTTCATCTCTCCTTTTTGTCAACTTTATGTTACTTTCCATTGGTGTGCTAGCAGGTTTGCACCCCAACAGACCTGTTTCTTGCAAGAGATCTAGAACATATTTCCTCTGTGAGACCACCATACCCTTGTCTGACCTTGCCACTTCCATTCCTAGGAAGTACTTAAGCCTTCCCAATTCTTTGATTTCAAACTCCCTTTTTAGTCTTTCTATTGTGTTCTTAATGCCCCAAGTATCATTTCCCTGTTAGGATTATGTCATCTACATATACCACAAGGACTCTGACTTTTCCATCAGATCCTCTTTTTATGAACAGGGTATGGTCCGAGTGCGCCCCTGTTTGAAGCCAATCCTCAACAGGAACTGTCTGAACCTATCAAACCATGCCCTTGGACTTTGCTTTAGTCCATATAGGGATTTTTTTAACCTGCACACCTTGTTTTTCTGCCCAAAACCGGGTGGTAGCTCCATGTACACCTCCTCCTTCAAGTTCCCATGAAGGAATGCATTTTTCACATCCAGCTGATGTAATGGCCAGTCCAGATTCACAGCTATTGAGAAAATGATTCTTACCGTGTTTAATTTGGCAACTGGTGAGAAGGTTTCCGAGTAGTCAATCCCGTATGTTTGACTGTATCCCTTTGCTACAAGTCTTGTCTTATACCTCTCAATTTCCCCATCTGCCCTGTATTTGATGGTGAACACCCACTTACACCCTACTGGTCTCTTTCCTGCTGGTAAGTTGGTTACTTCCCAAGTCTCATTCTTCACCAAGGCTTTAAGTTCCTCCTGTACAGCTTTCCTCCACTCAGGTATATCTAGAGCTTCTTGTATAGTTTTGGGTATGGTACCTTTTGAGATATTGGATAGGAAGGCTTGATGAGAGGGGGAAAGGTTGGTGTAGGTGAGATAGTTTTGTATAGGGTACCTAGGGTGTTTTGTACATTCCCTTGTGGGTTTTCTAATGGCAATAGGAACATCCAGTAAGAGATGTTCATTATTCTGAGAGGTAGGATTTGTGGATGGACTTGAAGAGGATGGGGATTTTTCTGACTCGGATGGTAATGTGATTGGTTCCCCTCCACTGTCATTAGTCTGGTCAGATGTCTCTGGGATTGGATCTTGGGAATCATGAATGATAGATTCCTTGTGTGTGGTGGATTTGGGATACCTTCTTAAATAAGTCAGACCCTTGAACTTAGTCACAGAACTGGGAGTCCTAGGAGTTTGGTCTGCTTGAGACTGTTCTCCAATAGGACTGCCAGAATTTTCATTACTTTGTCCCTTAGTTTGTTCAGAATGTGGTATGCTAGACCCTTCTACCCCATATTCAGTGTATATAAAGTCTGCATCCTGAGTGTACATGAAATCAGCACCATCTCAAGTGTCATTAAATCCTCCCCCTGAAGATGATGCTGGTTGAAGTACATCTGGTGCTCAAAAAAACTGACATCCATAGTCTCTATGACTTTCTGTTTTTCAAAATCAAAGCACCTATACCCTTCTTTTTGTGCAGAATATCCTACCAAAGTGCATTTAGTGGCCCTAGGGTCAAGTTTGCCTTGGTTGTATACCTGTACAAAGGCTACACAACCAAAGGTTTTTAGGGGCAACTCTTGTATCAGCCTAGTTTTTGGAAAACATTCTTTGAGTTTCTCAATAGGTTTGCAAAAATCTATACTCCTAGAGGGAAGCCTATTAATAAGTATTTGGGACATTTTGAGGCAAGCAAAAGGGATCTTACCACCTCAAGCATGTGTCTGTTTTTTCTCTCAGAGACACCATTTTGTTGTGGTGTGTTTGAGCTTTGGTGAATGATTCCTTTTGCTGTGAGAAATTCTTTAAAAGGGTTGTTATGGTATTCAGTACCATTATCTGTTCTAAGAATTTCAATAGGAGTGTGGAACTGTGCCAAAACCACGTTGTAAAAAGTTTCAAATGCCTTTTTTACTTCCGACTTGTCTTTTAGCAAGTAAACCCAGGTTACCCTGGTGTGATCATCTATAAACGAAACAAACCATCTGTGTCCATTCAAGGTGATGTGTCTGGAGGGTCCCCACACATCACTATGGACTATTGTGAATGGTTTGGTTGGTTTTGTAGGGTTGTGAGGGTATATACTCCTTTTATGTTTAGCCATTTCACACACTTCACATTGAAAATCTGAAACACTTTTATTAATAAACAGCTTAGGGAATAACTTTTTCAAATAACGAAAACTAGGGTGCCCTAGTCTAGCATGCCACATTCTGATTTCACAATTAGACACGGTTTCTGAATTGTAACATCTAGTCCTAGGTTCTACATTATTTCTTCCAGAGACTCCCTCTTCTAGCACATAAAGGCCATCTATCACCCTAGCATTTCCAATCTCCCTCCCCAAAGTTGCATCCTGCAGCTTACAATCAGTAGAGGAAAACATTATGTTGTAGTTGGCCTCTGAGACCAACTTATTCACAGAAATAAGATTACATGATAGCTTGGGCACTTGAAGTACCTCATGAAGGATAAGAGAGGGAGAAATAGGGACTGATCCCTTGCCTGCAATTACGGCATAGGATCCATCTGCTATTTTTACTCTCTGATTTCCTCCACTAGGTAGGTATTAAGTGAATTTGTCCGAGGAGAAGGTCATGTGATCTGTTGCACCTGAATCAATGATCCAGTGTGCTTCAGATCTGGTTTTTAAAAAGGAAAGGGCAAAGGAGTTACCAGATTCGGCTAGGTTGCATTGGGAGCTCTTGTGATTAGCCAAAAGTTGGCTGAGTTGCTCTAGTTGATCCTGTGTGAGGGACAGAGGTACAGGGGCCTTTTCACCTGGTTCAATAGATACTTGATTTGCCTTGCTTGTGTCCCCACCAGCTCCTGATTGTCCTCTAGGTTTCCAGTTTGGAGGCTTTCCATGAATACTCCAGCATGTCTCCCTAGTGTGGCCTGTCTTTTTGCAGTGGTCACATACCACTCTCTGCTTCCTGCCCTTATAGTCTCCTCCTTTGATAGAGGCTAATGCAGAGGCCTCCAGGCTTGAATCTGCTCCTCTTGTTACTATTCCAGAACTTGTTTCTCTGCTCATGACCACCCTCTTAGCTTCTTCTCTTCTTACTTCTGAAAACACTTCCTTGAGTGACGGTAGAGGCTTCTTTCCCAGAATCCTCCCCCTGACTTCATCTAGAGAAGGGTTCAATCCTGCTAAGAATGAAAACACTCTTTCATTCTCTTCCCTTTTCTCAAATTTGGTGCTATCCTCGGAGCATACCCATGTGTCATCATGACACAAGTCCAACTCTTGCCACAAGCTTACTATTTCATTATAGTAGGTTGTGACATCATTATTTGCCTGCTTTAGGTTCCACAATTTGGTTTTCAGATTGTAGATCTGTGAGGAGTTTTCAATATCAGAATACAACTCCTTTACGGCCTCCCATATATCTTTGGCTGTTTTGAGAAACATATGGGGCCTTGCAATGTTCCTCTCCATCGAATTAATCAGCCAGGCCATTGTCATGGAATTTTCAGATCTCCATATGGTGAGCTTTGGATCATTCGCTTCTGGTTTCTTTGCTTCTCCAGTGAGGTATCCAAGCTTGCCCCTTCCATCAATGGCTAGCATAATTGTTTGGGACCATTCTAGATAATTGGCCCCACCACTCAGTTTCCTTGAAACTAACACAGTGGGTGATACACTGTTTGAAGATTCATCAACTCCGGTACTCGGTCCTCCTTGAGGAGAGGTGCCGGAGGTTGGGGTGTTGGAGCCGCTGCTAAGTTCACTGGCCATGGCGGCTCTAAGATACATTTCCGATATTCAGTGTTTAATCGGAACCGGGCTCCGATACCATGTTAAAAGAAAGGAGAGAACTTCTTGTATTTTATTCAATAATAAAAACTGAGAATTACATTTGAGTCTGCCTCACTTTAAATACTTTAAATAGATACACAGCCTAGAATTACATTTGAGTCTTGGCTGATTTAACTTCCTTGATTTTAGGAGTCAAATCAGCACATTTATTGTACCAGAATAACGGCCAAAATAAGAATAAAATCATAACATAAATGCAGATACTAATACCAGATTTTCAGCCCTACGTAATTATAAAATATGTAAAATGACAGAAAACCCCTTAAATCTTCAACAGTTATCCTAGGGTTTCGACTTCTCACGGTATTCTTTCATTGGTTTTTTCCCCTCCTGTTTTGTAGCCAAGTTGGAATCTTCTTTTGGCAAATTTTATCATCATGCCCCGGTTTATGACAAAAATGGCAGTAAGACACCATGGCTTCCGCCTTAACCGTCTGCCAAAAACCATTATTCTCAAGATCTCCAATCCATATCCGGTCATCAAGTTTCTTAGTAAGGTCTAACTCAACCAAAACCCGAGCTACTGACGGTCTACGTAAGTCAAGTGTCGCCTCATTTACTTGCAAAGATCGACCAAGTAACGATGCAATCTTAAAAACATAATGCACATTCAACAGAGGTAATGCAAACCTGGCTGTTCAATCCAAACTGGAGCAAAAGCAGCTTCTTTTCGCATTAAAACTTAAAGTCCTCTCTGAGATCACGCAAGGCGCTTTGTCAACATACCAAATACTCCTGTAAAACAACCGCGCATAATCCTCCTGAGTGTTCGGCCGGGGCAGAACATGTTTAGGATCCAAAAGACCGACCGAACACTCCCCCTTGAGCCCAAGTCGAAGAAGGATTTTCCTGATGGCTTCCAAGCTAGGGCGAAAAAGCGGAAACCACGCCACAAGGAATTTCGTGAGAACACCTGCATTTCCGCCGGCTGAATGATCAAGAGCCAACTTTCCCCGATAAGTACCAGATAACCCGAAATTCGGGATTTGAGGGGCGGCAGGGCGGCCTGCCATGGCTTCCGCATATGTTTTCGAAGCTGGATCAGGAGCAACATTGGCTGTTGCGGGCTGAGCAGCGCTGACGCCACCCCCATCCGGAGGTGGCTCCACCGTTGTTGCAATACATTAATCCGACGGCTTCTCTCTTACTGGTGGTCGATAGTGGCGTGTAGGGTGCACCGGGGCCGATCAAAACCATGCAAATCTCGCGCCTAACAGTAGCGTGACGACGGCGTACCCAAAGGCAGAAGTCGAAAACCCCAATCCGACGTACATGTACAGCAGCCGGAAAGGGATGCCTTGCCAGAGAAGTAATTGCAAGTTGCAAGTCGCCAAACCCCTAATCCTGATTGAAGGTGCACTGCCGAAAATTAGATTCGTCGGCTTGCTACGCAAACCGTCAGGTCCACAATTGCTATTTTTTTTTCCCTTTTCTAAAAGATTTTGGTAAAGAGAAGTTGCGTCTGATTCGTGGAAGTGTGGTGGAATTTTGGGACTGAGATCTTTGGTGCAACCTTTTGTTTTGACCCAGCTGGGTAATGGCAATTTCGTGATCTTCTGGTTTGATTGTTGGCATCCTTGGGGGCAGTTGGCGGATGTCCTTTCTGGTGCTGTGAAAAGGAAGTTGAGTGGGGATGATAACATCAAGGTGGCTCATTTTATGGATGATTCTGGTTGGAGATGGCCAGATGGAAGTCATAGTGAGGAGTTTAGATTTTAGAAGATATCTGCAGGTTACGCCTCAGCCCCTTTTAGCTAGAAGACATTGCTCAGATCAGGTCTGGTCCCTTTCTCTGTTCAAGGGTTTCTCCCTTAATAGTGCTATTCAGTTACAACAGGATTGGCTAGGGTGGTGTGGCATTCAAGGCATGTCCCGAAATATGCTTTTTTGGCTTAGTTTTCTTGTAAGGGTGGGCTCATTAGTATGGATAGATTGGTGAATTAGGGTATGATTCAAGATAGTACCTGTGTCCTCTGTTTGGACAGGGAGGAATCTCACGATCATTTATTCTTTTCATGCCCTTTTCTAATAGGGTGTGGTTGTGTCTTCTTAGACCTTTAAAGCTCAAGTTTTGGAGGTCTAGTTGGGGAAATGTGCTTGACTCGTTAACTTGGATGGAGAGGGAAATGAGCATGAGGGTGTTCCAACAGTGGCTTACGCTCATTTTTGTTATTGAAGTTGAAGTTCTAAAGACCATTTGCTGTGTAGTGTCATAATGGAGAAAAATAGTCAGATGTAAATTGATTTGGGATATAACCCTTCATCTTACTATGGATTTTGCTATTTTTGACAGAAGATCGTAGGGTATTCTTTGTAACCCTTGGTCTTTTTGGCTACATTTTGTAGCTCTTTCGCTACATCAATGAAATTATCTGATTAACACAGACACACACACACACAAAGTTTAGAAATTAAATTGCCTGATGGTGATATGGAATCACATGTGGTCTCCTTTTAGGTAGGTGCAGGAACAAATCCTTTGGAAGGGGCTGCACTGGGATTGTCTCTGCTGGAATATTTTGCAGAAGCTGGTCCACTGTTAACAATGGCAACAACCCACCATGGAGAACTGAAAACTCTAAAATACGGGTAGGTACATAGAGCTTAAATGTATATATTGGAAAACTTTCTTGAATTTTCGGGCTTTTTTTGATGAGTTGCAGCAGTACTGGATTTGAAAATGCGTGCATGGAGTTTGATGAAGTGAATTTGAAGCCTACTTTTAGGATTCTTTGGGGAGTTCCAGGTTTTCTTTTCATTTCTGTCTATATTCACCCTTGTTAATTTAGACTTTACTTGTTTCGTACATTGATCTTTTATGTTCGCTGATATTGCATCATCGACTGTATATGTTTCTCGCCATAGGAGTTTGGTTTTGCTCCATAACGTAGCCATGTGATATGGGGAATGACATTACAAATTTGCTTTACTGTGTAGACTGAACTTCCGCCTTAAGAGCAATTGAGCTTTTAGGCCACAGTTAATGTTTAGGAACCTTTGGGAACATGCAAAAACTGAGTGGTGGTGGGTTAACAATTGATCAAACGAATTCAATGAGACAAATCCACAGAACAAAGCCCGTGATCTGAATCGAACTTTAAGTTCTGATTGTAACTGCAGATGGTTTTTTTTGTCTTTTTCCTATCCCTATTTTAGGTAAGTTGGATATTGTTATTTTTTATGAGAAAACAGAATTATTCGATATATTATTCAACAAGGGAAAATGCCTTTAAATACGCTTACAGACTTGCACAACAAGAAAACATAACAGCCGACTTAACATTAGCTGACTAAATATGACTCGTTTTCTAAAACAGCCTACAAAAAATAATAAAACATAACATTATTTGACTCAATATCTTCTGTACTCCGCCGCATGTTGGAGCATGTACATATGTCATACATCCCCCAACTTGCCCACAAACTTTGCGAAGTCGTGTCCTGCTAGTGCCTTAGTGAGGCCATCATCAATCTGCCTGCGATTAGGTAGGAACGGAATGCACACTTGACCAACCTCCACCTTTTTTTCTTCATAAAATGCCTATCAATAGCTACGTGCTTGGTCCTGTCATGATGGACTGGGTCATTGGCTATGTTTATAGCTGCCGTATTGTCACAAAACAGTCTCATAGGGAGACTCGCTTCCTGTCTTAAATCTCCCAACAACAGTCATAAACCACCAGATCTTATCAAAATTGCAATAGTGTTTTTGTACAAGCTAGCTGGCCCTTGTCCTCTCAAATAATAATGTAGCATCTCATATTTGTAGAAATATTATTAAATTTATTATATATGTTATTTAGTCTTATATTTCATGGGATATCTTAATCCAGAAAAACACACTTTAAACTTTTTGGGTCAAGCTTGCTTCTATTGTGAGGATATATGTGGATGAAGGCAGTACACCCAAAGATCTTGGGAGGAAGGGCAGAATCAACTTTATAGTTAGGAAAATCTTCTAATAGATCTTTAAGGGAGTTTTAAAACTTAGAGGTTTGGAAGGCATCCTACTGATTAAGTAAGTGGCTGTGAGAAGAGCTTCCCCCTCAGAGATACTTGGGAACATTCTTGGTGAAAAGAACAGATCTGGTCACCTCAAGGAGGCGCCTATTCTTTCTTTCAGCTGTCCCATTTTGTTAGGGAGTCTCAACACAACTACTTATGTGGATAAGTGTAAGTAGTGTCCCAAGTGTTTTTCAAAATATTCCTTTGCATTATCAGACTTAAAAAATTTGATTTTTTTTTTTGTCAATTTGATTCATGATCATATTGTGGAATTTTTGAAAAACAGCACCTACTTCAAGTTTGTCCTTCATCATAAAGACCCATGTAGCCCTACTATGGTCATCTATAAAGGAGATAAACCTCCCGTAGCTTTTTGAGTCCTTAATTCTTGAAGGACCCCACACATTACTATGAATAAGAGTGAAGGGTGATGATCTTTGGTATGGTCTTTTGACATAAGATGCCCTAGTATGTTTAGAATACTGGCATACCTCACACCGGAAACAGTTAGGATTTTTTCCTTTAAATAAATCAGGAAACGGTTTGCATAAATACACAAAACTTGGATGGCCTAAACGATAATGCTCTTTGATTACTTCATTCAAATCAGACGCAGTACATTTGGAATTAAAAGAAGCTAAAGCATGGCTACAATTCTTCTTAATTATGAAAAGGTTAGAGAGAGGATCATCATTGCCAATCTTCATCTTCAAGATGGAACCTTGAAATTCACAAGTAATGTTAGTAAAGATCACTTTTTTTTATTTAAGAAAACAGGTTTTTTATTACATAAAAAGATTGGGTTGGAACTCAGAAAGCTGAGTTCCTAGCTTTTAAGGAAAGAAAAAAACTACAGATCAAAAAGAGATTTTCCGTACACCAAGATGTATTTTCCTTTATGAAAAAGAAATTTGTCACCAATAAGAACACTATTTTTATTAATGTAACAAATAAATAATTATTCCCCACATTAATAATTAAGAGAATTTTTCTTTTTCTCAAAAATTATGTGGCGCCATTTTTATTACTGTAGAAATTCAGGAAAGGAAAAATGATGTTTTTATTATTCCAATCTGAGGCATTAACACTGAGTTAATCCTCTTTAAATACACGCAGCAGGTAGGAGTAGGATAAGAACACAACTCTTATCTTATCTCTACTCAAAGTAATTTAAAAGTCTAACTAACTTTTATTCTCCTATCTTTATTTAAATAAAACAGACTTCTAACAGCCACAGCAGATAATTCATATATAAATATGAAAATAATAAATAAGGCAATAAGATATTAATTATTAACCGATATTCCAACACCCCCCCTCAAGTTGGTGCATGGATATCTTTCATGCCCAACTTGCTGACAAAATTCTGGAAGTCTGCTTTCACCAAAGCCTTGGTTAGGCCATCTGATGTTTGTTTTGGAGAAGGAACAAATGGTATGCAGAGAGTGCCTTCTTCCATCTTTTCTTTCACAAAGTGCCTGTCAATGTCGACATGTTTTGTCCTGTCATGTTGTACAGGTTCATTCACAATGTCAATTGCTCCTTTGTTATCACAGAATAATTTCATAGGAAGACTACAAGGAACCTTCAAATCTTGTAGAACCCTTTTAATCCATATTTCCTCACATATCCCTTGGGCCATAGCCCTAAGTTCAGATTCAGAGCTGCTTCTTGAAACCACATTTTGTTTCTTACTCCTCCAGGTAACTAGGTTGCCCCACACAAAGGTACAGTACCCTGTCACAGACCTTCTATCTTTTACACAACTTCCCCAATCAGCATCTGTGTAGGCTTCTATTCCCCTGTTATCTGTCTTTTTGAAGTGCAGTCCCTTTCCTGGTGCATCTTTTAGGAACTTAAGTATCCTGTGAGCTGCATCAAGATGCTTCTGAGTTGGAGAATGCATGTACTGACTGATGGAGCTCACAGCATATGCAATATCAGGTCTGGTGTGGGACAAGTATATCAGTCTTCCCACCAGTCTCTGAAATCTTTCTCTGTTTACTGGAGCTTCACCATTATCTTCCCCTAACTTCAAATTGAACTCCATTGGAGTGCTGACTGGCTTTGCATCAGTCATTCCAGTTTCTTCCAACAGATCCAAAGTGTATTTTCTCTGTGAAACCATCAACCCTTCCTTTGATCTGGCAACTTCCATTCCCAGGAAGTACCTCAAGGGCCCCAGGTCCTTCATCTCAAATTCACTTGCAAGTTTATGTTTTACCCTTGCAGCCTCTTCCACATCATCACCTGTAAGTACTATATCATCCACATAGACTATGATAACAGTCAGTTTTCCCAAGGTTGACTGTTTTACAAACAGTGTGTGGTCAGAGTGGCCTTGGGAAAAACCATTCTGTTTTAAAACCTGCATAAAACGTTCAAACCAAGCTCTAGGGCTTTGTTTGAGCCCATATAAGGACTTTTTAGCCCGCACACTTTCCCTTTGAACTTGTCTTCAAATCCTGGTGGTTTTTCCATGTAAATCTCCTCTTTTAGGTTGCCATGTAGGAAGGCATTCTTGACATCAAGTTGTGTCAAGGGCCAATCCAAGTTAACTCAGCAATCGACAAGATGATCCTAATGGTGTTTAATTTTGCAACAGGTGAGAAAGTCTCTCAAGTAAAGTCAATCCCGTGAGTTTGAGAGAACCCCTTGGCCACTAGCCTTGCCTTGTGCCTCCGTATGGACCCATCCGAGTTGTATTTCACTGTAAAAACCCACTTACATCCCACTGTTTTTTTGTTCTTAGGCAGTTCCACCAATTCCCATGTGTGATTCTTTTCCAGGGCTCTCATTTCTTCCAGGACAGCACCCTTCCACTCAGGAACACTTAGAGCATCTTGAATGGTTTTAGGAATTTGGGTTGTTTGGGTAGCTGAGATGAAGGCCTGGTATTTCTGGGAGAGGTGGTCATAAGAGATATGGTTGGACATGGGATAGGTAGGTTTGTTATATTTGGCACATTTTCTGGGCTGCTTTCTTATGGCAATGGGTTGGTCACTGTCTGATGTCTCATCATGATCAGAATCTGCACTACTGCTTTCTCCTGGATTCTGTGTCTCAGTTTCAGGGTTTGTACAAGATTCTGCATTGGCATCAGGAGTGTGTAAGTTGTCTGCGTTGGATCTTTTTTCCCTTCTTTGATACACTTTTCCTTTAAAAGTGTCAATGGTGTTAGAGTGTGGATTGTCTTCCTTTTCAGGATTTCCACTCTCATTCTGTTCTGTTTCATTTTGATCACTAGTTGTTGGCCCTAGGTTTAGACCTGTTTCGGGATCGGGATCATATCTAGGGTAGTGTTTTCGAGTGATGTCGTTTTTGTGAGAAAAAAGGTAGGTGTTCATAGAAGGTGGCATCCATGGTCACATACATTTTCTTTCCTATAGGATCAAAGAATTTGTAGCCCTTTTTTGTGGCAGAATATCCTAGGAAAACACACTTCCTGGCCCTAGGGTCTAACTTGTTGCCAGTGTTCTGATGAATGAACCCTACACAGCCAAACACTCTAAGGGGCAGATCACAAAACAGTCTATCATCTTTGAAAATTGATTTAAACTTGCTGAGGGGAGTTTGAAAACTCAGAATTTTTGAGGGCATTCTGTTTATTAAATAAGTAGCAGTTAAAACAGCTTCCCCCCATAGGTATTTAGGGCATTGAGCATTGATCATCAAAGCCCTGGTTATGTCCAGGACATGCCTGTTCTTTCTTTCAGCCACCCCATTTTGTTGGGGTGTTTTCACACATGAGCTTTGATGAGCAATGCCAGTTTCCTCAAAAAAGTTTCCCAGAATTGAGTTGAAGTACTCAGTCCCATTATCACTTCTACATATCTTTATCTGTGTTTGGAACTGATTTTTAACAAAGTGATAAAAGTTTTTAAACACTTTTTCAGCTTCTGATTTTTCCTTTAATAGGTGGATCCAAGTTGTTCTAGTGTGGTCATCAATGAAAGATATAAACCATCTTTTGTTACTTAGGGTTTGGGCCCTAGATGGTCCCCAAATGTCACTATGAATCATGTAAAACGGTGCAGATGGTTTATAGGGTTGACTGGGATAGGGTTTTCTGGCAAATTTAGCAAATTCACAAGTTTCACAATTCAAAGAAGTAATGCTTTTATTAATAAATAACCGATGACACAATTTTTTCATATAAGGTAAACTAGGTGTCCTAATCTGGCGTGCCAGAGGAGGATCTTATTGTGATTCACACTTGAAACAGAATTACATTGACTCTTTAAAGTAGGAAAATGTTCTAAACAGGGTTCTTGATCCAAAACATATAGTCCTTCCACACTCTTAGATCTGCCAATCATCCTCTTGGAGTCCCTGTCCTGAAACACACAATCATCTTTAGAGAAAACAGCAGTGCAATCTCTGTCCATGGTTAGTTTTTTGACAGATAACAAATTGCAAGCAAGTTTAGGTACATGAAGGGCATTTTTAAGTGTTATGTGTGGTGTGATAGGGATGGATCCTTTGCCTGCAATGGGTGTTAAGGATTCATCTGCTAGTCTAATTTTTTGATTTCCAGAAAGGGGTACATAAGTGGAAAAAATTTCTGATATGCTAGTCATGTGATCTGTACATCCCGAATCTACAATCCAGGATGTCCCTTGTTTAGAAGTAAGAAGGGCTATATTACCTGACTCTACAAAGGAGCAGTTTGGTGTGGGAGTTTGGATGTTTAGGAGTGCCTTCAATTGCTCCAGTTGTTCTGGAGTGAATGGTGCTGTCCTAGCTTCTGATGAGGCCTGATGTGCCTTTCCTCCTTCACCTTTTTGTCCTGCTGCTCCCTTTTCTTTCCATGCTGGCTTGCCATGGATGTCCCAACAGGTCTCCTTAGTGTGGCCTATTTTCTTGCAATGCTCACATTTTGGCCTAGTTTTCCCTTCATTTTTGGTGACAGCTAGTGCAGAACTCTCTCCATCTCCTGTGGCTGGAGTATGCTTTCCCATCACTCTTATTCTAGCCTCTTCCCTTCTTACTTCAGAAAATACTTCCCTTAGAGGTGGTAAAGGCTTTCTCCCCAGAATTCTGCCTCTTACCTCATCCAGTTCGACTCCAATCCAAAGCAAGAAATGAGTAGACCCTTTCACTCTCCTCCCTTTTTTGGAATTTGGAGCCGTCGGCCGGGGCACTCCCACGTTTCATTGTAACGAGAGGTCAGTTCTTGCCATAAAGAGACTATTTCATTATAGAAATCAGTCACATTTCTGCCATCTTGTTTGATCTTCCAGATTCTGGTTTTGAGGTCATAAATCTGGGAGGTGTTCTCCACGTCGGAGTACATGTCTTTTATAGCATCCCACATGTCCTTTGTTGTGGATAGAAACATGTGGGGTCTGGCAATGTTGGGTTCCATGACATTTATCAGCCATGCTTTGATCATGGAATTCTCAGATTTCCATTGCCTTCTTTTTGGATCTGTCTCTCTTCCGGGGCCTTGGTTTCTCTAGTTAGATAACCAAGTTTGCCTCTGCCATCGATTGCTAGCAGAACGGTCTGGGACCATTCTAAGTAGTTTTTTCCATTTAATTTGCGGGATGTGAGTAACATGGATGATGATGAATTATTTGGGTTCTCATCACTCCATGTTGCTCCTTCTGTACCGGTACCACCGGATATAACGCCGGAGGAAGTAGTTGACCTCTCTTCTGCCATGGCTGCTGCCCTATAATTCATTGCCGACCAAGATCACAGATCATGGCTCCGATACCATGTAGAAATTCAGGAAAGGAAAAATGATGTTTTTATTATTCCAATCTGAGGCATTAACACTGAGTTAATCCTCTTTAAATACACGCAGGAGGTAGGAGTAGGATAAGAACACAACTCTTATCTTATCTCTACTCAAAGTAATTTAAAAGTCTAACTAACTTTTATTCTCCTATCTTTATTTAAATAAAACAGACTTCTAACAGCCACAGCAGATAATTCATATATAAATATGAAAATAATAAATAAGGCAATAAGATATTAATTATTAACCGATATTCCAACAATTACCAAGAGATAATAAAAATTGTTTTTTCTCGTTTCACATATATTTAACGAATAAATAATATATTTGCATATCCATTAAATATTCCAACAATTTAATATTTATCGAAGTTACAAAATACGAGAATTCACTCGCGTGTTAGGTACCAACCCAGGGACCATGGACCTATAACTGTAGCTCCAATAATTTGAATATAATATTTATCGAACAAAATATTTCTATTCAACTCAATCTATTACAGATATTTCTTATTTTCACTATTGTTGAGTTTATTGAGTTTCCATTAATATTGTTATTTCATACCGACTAACCCTCCATATACTATATGTAAATGAAGTAGGAAAGTTTCCGTAAACCTTCTTCATTACCTATTATCCTTATTTACCATTAATCCAGTAGTGAAGTAGTGACCAATTTGTTCATAACCAATATGAACTTCGCGGGTCGATCAGTTTTTAGGATTACCAAATTAGAGGATTGTCTTTCTACTTCCCGCAGGAATGAATGGATTCCATATCTGTGAAACACACACCCACCTACTCATTCACGAATACTGCCTTCGTCGAAATGATTCTGACCGCATCATTTAGCAATCCTTAATGAATATATCAAACCATATCTTAAGACAAGGAGTCTGCAATCACTTCACGATTAAGGTTAATCCATATATAATCATGTTGTGATTTAATAAGATTTCTCAATCACGGAAATTATACGAGAAATGTAGAGTAAAGTGGTCCTAGTCTTTCTGAGTCATATATAAAGGCCCCACTTAGATGCCACTATCGGAAACGACGGTCACACCATAAAGTGTTTTGGGCACATTAATGGTGATTTATTAAATAGACCCCATAATTTGATTAAGTTCACCACAAACTAGACAGTTTAAGCATGTCACCATAAACTTAATTATGTGATGCACACTATGTCTACATATGATACGACTTAGGGTTTTTTTGTAGTGTATGATTTATTAGCACAAGGCAAACAATAAGATGATAAATACATTTTTCATTAATAAAAGCAATTGCCGATTAACATAAATTGTTTTTCGGGCACTACACCTGACAAAAACTACCAGATATTAGTTGTCCTACGTGGCAGCCACCTCACCCTCAGTAAATTGTGCATACGGTCAACTTTTTCTCCCTTGATTGCAGGACGATCAAATGCAATTGACATAGCAGAAAGACTTGGCTTACCAAGTGCCATTTTGAATGGTGCTCGTGAGCTTTATGGGGCAGCTAGTGCAGAAATTAATGAGGTAGTAGAATTGATACAAAACTTGAATTCATAGATTTGATTATCTGTATTTTCAAAATTCATTCACTCAAAGTTGGCAAATTCCGTCATCAAGTGTGAATGAAAATTTAGAATAAATCATTGTTCCATATTCAATTGTTAACCTTTATACATGACCTTCAAATTGCTAAATTGTATTCTTCAATCATGATGGCAAATGACCCCGCATCAACTCTGCTTGATAGTATGAACGTTCCTGTATTCTGTTGTTAACCTTCGTAAACCTTTGAGTTGCTGGTTACTTCCGGGCTGTATACTTATCTTACGAGGTTTTCTGTCAATATACATTAGAACAAATAGTTTGACTCAACAGATTTGTCGCAACGTTAGGATATACTGGACCTTACGAAACAGCAATTTTACAGCTTATTGCTATTGACCCCAGTTGATGGACGATATGTGAATGAATAATGCACCCACTTATTGGGAAACATAGTCCTGGCCTTTGATTTTGTTCATTGTGCTTGCTTCTGCAGATTATACTCGTAATGGAAAGATTTAAGCAAAATTCTCACAAACAAGTCCATGAAGCGGAACGACATCTAATGTGAGAATATTCTTTACTAATGATTGAGAACATTATTTATTTATACTATCACATACATATGCCTAAATCAATTGAAATTCCTTGTAAGTGGCTAATCATATTGATTAACTTTCATCTCGTTCAAAATTTTAAACTAATAGAGAAATACAATCTATCATTTGTGCACTTTAAGAACGTCTTCATGCAGAACAGTTTTTTTCACCGGTAGCAGTAAATATTGTAAATTAGAAAATGGGGCAGCATGATTCAGGTCCTGGATCTCATGTTTTAAGGTATATCTTTATCATTCTTGTCATCCGTTCTTCCGAAGAACTGGATGTTATAATCTTTAGGAGAGCAGCTACTTTGCCCGAATATTCAACATGTCAGTTAAGAATCTGCATTTTGTATATTATGTGCCTATATTTCTTGTGGCTGCAACCTCCTCAGGCCTATGCCTTTTGTAGCTAGCGTTGTAATTTCCGAGTTTGTACTTGATTTGGATGTAGACTTTCATAGCTAACGGCCTTTTGTGTGTTTCATTCAGGCTGTCAAAAAATCTGTACCAGAGATTAATTGCTGCCACTAAAGAGATACATGAACATGGTAGTAACCTACGGCATCAGTTGATGCAAGAAATGTCCAAGGTAGCAGCTGCTGCACGTTCTCTCCTTCATGAGAAAGTGCGTCAACTTCGTAGGTTTGCTGCTCAGGATCGAACGAGTATATTCACCAATAAGGTTGATAATATATCAAGATATAGAGATCATAATAGCACAACAAGCACACATGAGAACTCCCCAGTGGCAGATACTTCAACCTCCAATAATAATCAGTCTCCAGTTGCAGGTATTAGTGTATCTAGACACCTTTGTTCCTCAATAACTGTCCCCTTTTTTGCAAGGGTCCCATGAAATGTGTCATTTTAGAGAATCAATACAACTTTTTTTTTTACCCTTTTTCCATACATCCTTAATGATCTACCCTAGCATTTATTGGTTATTGTAAGAACAAAGCAATGAGAAAGTATTCTTATTTTATTAAAATAGAAAGCTCATTACAAAACAAAGACCCTCACACTTCTACATATAGAAAAGGGGTCCAACGGCTATATTTCATAAAGCAGGAAACACTGTTCCAACGGTTAGTTGGACAAGTGTTCCTGTTTATTACTCAGCCAAAAAGGAAGAAAATTAGCCACTAATTTATATAGATATATTAGGGCTAATAAAGAACAGAAAAAGGTAATTAAAAGACTGATAAAACTAATTAATCATAAGCACCAAAGGGACCACGATATTACAATCTAACACTCCCCCTCAAGCTGGAGAGGTGATGTTCATCATGCCCAGCTTGCTTAGAAGGTATTGGAAGTTCTTCTTAGGCAATCCTTTAGTGAGGACATCAGCAGTTTGATTCTGAGAGTTAACAAAGACAAGTCTGATGAGTTGTGCATCCATCTTTGATGAAGTGCCTATCAACTTCCACATGCTTAGTTCTATCATGTTGAACTGGATTGTGTGATATGTCAATAGCAGATTGATTGTCACAGGAGAGAATCATAGGCATCTGTCTCTGCACTTTGAGATCATCCAGGATGATTTTGAGCCATAGTAGCTCACACATCCTAATAGCTAGTGCTCCAAATTCTGCTTTAGCACTGGATCTAGCCACAACACTCTGCCTCTTGCTTCTCCATGCTATAGGATTTCCAAACAAAAATATGCAGTGACCAGATGTAGACCTCCTGTCATCTATACATCCTGCATAATCTGAGTCGGTAAAGGCCTCCAGTTTTTTGTGGTCACCTTTCTTGAAAAGGATTCCCTGTCCTGGACAAGTCTTAAGATATCCCACAATCCTTTCTGCTGCATTCTGGTGGCACCTTTTAGGGTCTTGCATATACCTGCTTACAATGTTAATAGCAAAGGATATATCAGGTCTAGTATGGGAGAGATATATGAGTCTACCCACCAATCTTTGATAGGTGGATTTATCCACAGATTCATCCTCAGGTGCAAGACTTAAACCATGATTTTGTTCAATAGGGGTGGTCATAGGTTTACAACCCAGTTTCCCACTATCTTTAAGAAGATCAAGGATGTATTTCTGTTGGGAAATAAATATTCCCATTTTAGAATATATAACTTCAATTCCTAGGAAGTACTTGAGTCTTCCCAACTCTTTACTATCAAATTCAATACATAGGAATTTTTCCAGATTCTTGTTGCTGTCTCTATCATCCCCAGTGATGATGATATCATCAACATACACTAGGAGGATAGAGACCTTTCCAGAAGTATTGTGTTTCATGAATAAAGTATGGTCTCCCTGACTCTGTTTATACCCCAGGCTTATCATGGCCTTAGCAAACCTTCCAAACCAGGCCCTAGGTGATTGTTTAAGGACATATAAAGCCTTCTTCAACTTGCACACTTGCCCTTTTGATGTAAATACCAGTCAAAGTTAACTGCTAAGGACAGTAAAACTTTGACAGTATTCATCTTTGCAACCGGTGCAAAAGTTTCAAAGTAGTCTATGCCATAAGTTTGAGAGTATCCCTTGGCAACAAGTCTTGCTTTGTGCCTTTCAATTGATCCATCAGACCTATACTTTATGGTAAATACCCATCTACATCCCACAGTCTTAGCATTTTTTGGAAGGGTGACTAAATCCCAAGTTCCATTCTTTTCAAGAGCATTCATCTCTTCTTTCATGGATTTAACCCATGTTTTATCCTCTAAGGCTTCTGAGAACCTCTTAGGGATAGATCCATCAAGAAGATTCTTCATGAATTTCTTTTGGTTTGTAGATATCTTATCATAAGATAAGAAGTTTTTCATGGGATGTGTAGTACAGGCCCTAGTGGGCTTTCTTAGAGCAATAGGAGGTTCCTCAAGGGAGGGACCACTATTTTCTTTTGGTACTGATATAACAACAGTAGGGTCCTCCTTATCAGAGGAAGAATGCTCCTCAGAGTTGGTAGATTCTGTATCCTCATCAGGACTGGTGATATTTTGATCACATGTATTTGTTATGGGTGTTTCAATAGGAATCACATCCTTTAATCTAGTCCAGTTTTTTTTGGTATAGATTATTGGAGTTCTTTCCCTTTGCCTTTCAATAACAGGAATCTCATGTACTTGTTCAGCATTAGGCACATTTGCCTCCTGTTCAGTAGGAGAAGGTTCTTGGCTATGATCAATTATAGGATTGTGATCTTTCTCATGAGTACTTGAGGTATCAAGATCACTCTGAGGGAGCCACATATCCTTATCATTGTCTGTCATGACTTTCTCCCCCTGAATGAGAGACTTCCCTGTGAAGTAGGGATGCATTTCATAGAAGGTAACATCCTTTGATATAATCACCCTTCTTGTAGGAGGATGATAGCATTTATACCCTTTCTGTGTGTTAGAGTATCCAATGAAAACACATCTAACAGATCTGGGATCTAACTTTCCCCTGTTAGGTTGGTGTATGTGGACAAAGACTTCACATCCAAAAACCTTAGGGTGAACCCCTTCAGTTTTTAGAAAATCTGGAAACAACTCTGTAAGAACTTCAATAGGACTCTTTTTTCCCAGAATCTTACTAGGCAATCTGTTTATAAGATGAGCAACAGTCAAAACTGCCTCTCCCCAGTAATTTTTGGGCATATTCATTTGGAAAGCAGAGCCCTGGTAGTATCCATGAGGTGCCTGTTTTTTCTCTCAGCCACCCCATTGTGTTGGGGTGTATGGACACAAGAAGATTCATGGATAATTCCTCTTTCCTCCAGGTAAGGATTTAGGAACTTATTAAAGTAATCTCTAGCATTATCTGTCCTTATTTTCTTGATTTTGACATTAAATTGTGTCAAAATCATGTTATAGAAAATAGGGAAGATCTGAGCTAGGTCAGACTTTTGTTTCATCAAATACAGCCAAGTAGTCCTGGTGCAGTCATCAATAAAAGTGATGTAGAGATTCATGTCTTTTATTCTATATTTATGTGTTAGTAAATTATTGTAATAATAAGGGTAAGACTGTCATTCTCCTTTATTTAAATTACCTAGGGTTGTGAGAGGCGGCGGCAAGAGTTTGAATGTAGTAGAAGTCTATTTATAGAATGAAGTATTTACAGGAAGTTGTAATAGGGAGGAATCCTCCTTCCCTTAGTATAAATAAATGAGTCTGTAACCTCAATCATTCAATCAATATAAAATCATTTCTTCCTGATTTCCATATTTTATTTCTCCACATGGTATCAGAGCGGGTCATATGATCAACGCATATCCATGTATCTACGTGCAGCCATGACTGGAAGCACAGCATCGACTGCATCATCTACTACCTCTGGATCATCCATACCACGAGATGATCAATCCACTGGAAATGATTCCAGCAATTCATCCTCCTCTATTTTGCTAACAACTCGAGGCTCAATGGAAAAAATTATCTAGAATGGTCACAAACCATGACATTGGCCATTGATGGTAGAGGAAAATTAGGATACTTGACCGGAGAATGCGTCAAACCGGCCGTGCAGGAGATCCCAAATCCGCAACATGGAGATCCGAGGACTCAATGGTGAGAGCATGGCCGATCAACTCCATGGAGAAATTTGTAGCTAAACCTCACATGTTCCCGCCAATGACCAAAGACATATGGAAGATGGTTAAAGATATGTATTCCGATCCGGAGAATACATCCCAAATCTATGAACTTAAGACTAAAATGCGGGCGTGCAAGCAAGACAACGAGAGAAGTCACTCTCTATTACACTGAATTGCAGGGATTATGGCAGGAATTGGATCTATCCTATGACAATTCATGGGAATGTACTGGAGATGGAGTAAAGGCCCAGAAAAGAGAAGAAAATGAGAGGGTTTATACCTTCTTGGCAGGTTTAGATCTGGAACTGGATGAGGTTAGGGGAAGGATACTAGGAAAATCTCCCCTACCTTCACTAAGTGAGGTCTTTGCTGAGGTTAGGAGGGAAGAATCCAGAAGGAGGGTGATGCACAGGGGGCCCTCATCTGGAAATTCAGTCGGGACAGAAAGTTCTGCATTGGTGGCTAATAAAAATGATCAGAAGGGAAGGAAACCTAAGACATGGTGTGACCATTGCAAGAAATCGGGTCACACCAAGGATAACTGTCGGCTGATACATGGTAAACCTGCAAACTGGAAGCCTAGGGGTGGTGGAACAGGAAGCTCAGAGGCAAGGCAAGCTAATCAGGTATCATCTGATCAAGGTGCGGTTCTAGTACACAAGCTGACTATTCTCTCAAGAACAACTTGACCGAGTTGACCAAGCGATTCAAGCCCAAACCATTCAAAACAAAGGTGACTCTTCTTGTTCCTTAGTAGAAAAAGGTACTTGTTCTTCCTTATCATTTCTTGGTGTCAACCGAGTCCCTCTTTTGGGTCATTGACTCGGGAGCAACGAGACCATATGACAAGCTATTCCCATCTTTTCTCAACTTATAAATCCCGTGTCCGGAAATCAAAAGGTTAAGATAGCAGATGGATCTTTGTCTGCTATAGCAGGAAAAGGATCCATCACTATCTCTCCTACCTTAACTCTCCAGAATGTCCTACATGTACCATCTTTGTCCTGTAATCTTATGTCTATCAGCAAACTCACTTCAGATGCTAACTGTAATGTTGTGTTTTCTGTCAATGGTTGTAACTTTCAGGATACTCACAAAGGGGTGGAGATTGGCAGTGCTAGGATGATGGGAGGCCTATATCTCTTTGAGGAAAAAGAATCTTGGAATAAGACAAATTCGGAAATGTTTGTCTTCGATCTACTTTTATTGATAGGAATAATATCATGTTGTGGCATTATAGACTTGGCCACCCTAGTTTTTTCTATTTAAAGAAAGCTGTTTCCGCATTTTTTCATCAATAAAGATCCATCCTTGTTTAAATGTGAAATATGTGAATTATCTAAACACACTAGATCATCTTTCCCACCTCAACCTTACAAGCCAACAAAACCATTCACTATGATCCATAGTGACATTTGGGGGCCTGCAAGGAAGAATACACCACAAGGGAAAAGATGGTTCATTACTTTCATTGATGACCACACTAGGGTCTCTTGGGTTTATCTATTAAAACACAAATCTGAAGCTAAACAAGTTTTCACAGAATTTTATGAAATGATTTTGACACAGTTTCACTCTAAAATAGAAGTTTTCAGAAGTGATAATGGCACAGAATATTTCAATTCTAGCCTTGGTCCTTTCTTCCTCAAACATGGCATTGTCCACCAAAGCTCCTGTCCTGACACACCCCAACAAAATGGGGTGGCAGAGAGGAAAAACAGACACATTCTAGAAATTGTTAGGGCTCTTATGATAACCTCTAACAAAATGACCACTAAATATCTATGGGGGAGGCGTTCTAAGCGCCATATATTTGATCAACAGGCTCCCCTCAAGGATTTTAAAGTACCAAACCCCTGTCAGCCAATTCAAAGCTTTTTACCCCAACACTAGGATAATTCAAGATCTATCCCTCAAAGTTTTTGGGTGCACTGCCTTCACACATATTCATCACCAAGGGAAATTGGATCCCAGAGCTAGAAAATGTGTGTTTGTAGGGTATTCCCCAACACAAAAAGGGTATAAATGTTTTGATCCACAAACACAGAAAGTGTATGTCAGCAGTGATGTGTCCTTTTTTGAAGGTCAAATGTTTTTCAAAACTCATGTTCAGGGGGAGAATTTTAAGGAACATGATTTTTCACAACAAGACCTTTCACAGTTTTTGATTAATGAACCTGACAACACTGATAATTACTATCAAGATAGGGAATTAGGGGATCAGACTGCTGATAATCCCACTGAGGTGAATACACATGATCAGGGGAACAAATCAACTAGTCCTAGTCCTAAGACTAGAATACAAAAATTTCCAGGAAAGACTTATTCCAGGAAAGGGTTACTACTCAAAGAGAAAGCTCCTCATCCAAGCACTGAGCAACCTCCCTCCGTAAGTGCTACTCCTGAAAAGAGCCCAAAGACAGGTAATGCTACAAATTCTTTATCATCTGATTCTGAATCTGACAGGCACATTCACTCAGAGTCACCATCCCGGGTTGTGTCCGAACCACACGATCACTCAAACCGATCCCCGATCTCCCAATTGCTCTTAGAAAACCTACAAGAGAATGTACCAAACATCCCCTCTACCCTCTGAGCAGGTATGTCACCTATAACAAACTCTCCCCACAGTATCAAGCCTTTACTACTAGCCTATCAAATATCCAAATCCCTAAAACCATCCATGAAGCTTTGTCCCATCCAGAATGGAAAGCTGCTGTGTATGAAGAAATTAGTGCCCTTGAAAAGAATGGCACCTGGGAAGTTGCTAGCCTACCTGCTGGGAAGACCACAGTGGGGTGTAGATGGATTTTCACTGTAAAATACAATTCAGATGGGTCCATACAGAGGTATAAAGCAAGGTTGGTGGCCAAAGGGTACACTCAAACTTTTGGGATAGATTATTCAGAAACTTTCTCACCAGTAGCTAAGCTTAATACTGTGAGGATAATTTTGTCTATAGCTGTGAACTTGGATTGGCCATTGGAACAGCTGGATGTAAAAAATGCTTTCCTACATGGAAATCTAAAGGAAGAAGTTTACATGGATATGCCTCCTGGGTTTTTACGGCAAAGACAATGGTAAAGTATGCAAGTGAAAAAAGCCCTATATGGTGAAACAAAGTCCAAGAGCATGGTTTGAGAGATTTATGAAATTCCTAAAGAAAGAAGGATTCAAGCGAGGTCAATCGGATCATACCTTATTCACCAAACGATCGAGAAAATGGCAAGATGACGGTCTTTGGTAGTCTATGTAGATGACATCATCCTCACGGGGGATGATATGGAGGATCGTCTTACTAAGAAGAGCTCGGCAAGGGAGTTTGAGATAAAAGAGCTAGGGAGTTTAAGATACTTCCTAGGAATGGAGGTTGCCGGATCGGACAAAGGATTGGTAGTATGTCGAGAAAATACATACTAGATCTTCTTGAAGAAACGGGGATGGGTGATTGCAAACCGGCCCAAAGACTCCCATGGAAGCCAACATCAAACTCTGGGAAAAGAAAGACCATGTCCCTGTGGACAAGGGAAAATATCAGAGGCTTGTAGGGAGATTGATATACTTGGCCCATACAAGACCTGACATATCCTATGCAGTGGGTGTTGTAAGCCAATTCATGCATGCTCCTTGTGAACCACATTTGGAAGCTGTGTTCAGAATACTGAGGTACTTAAAAGGAACGGTTGGTGAAGGTCTATGGTTCGGAAAAGACACTACGCTTGGACCATTGAAGTGTACACGATGCCTTTGCCCAGGCGGTGGTCGGTGAAAGAAGATCCACAAGCGGGTATTGTAGCTATGTCCGGGGCAATCTAGTAACTTGGAGAAGCAAAAAACAAGGGGTGGTGTCTAGAGTACCGCCGAATCCGAATTCGGGGCCATGGCACTTGGGATATGTGAAGAATTATGGATTAAAAGAGTTTACGGGACTTATCAATGCCCGTGAAACTACCTATGAAGCTTTTCGTGACAATAAAGTCGCCATTGATATTGCTAATGATCCTGTACAGCATGACAGGACCAAGCATATAGAGATTGACAGGCATTTTATTAGAGAAAAATTGGATGATGGAGTGATATGCATACCATTCCTGCCCTCAGCTCAGCAAGTTGCAGATGGGTTGACAAAAGCTTTGCTAAAGCCTGGATTTGATGGGTTTATAAGCAAGTTAAACATGTTGAATCTCCATGCTTAACTTGAGGGGGAGTGTAGAGATTCATGTCTTTTATTCTATATTTATGTGTTAGTAAATTATTGTAATAATAAGGGTAAGCTTGTCATTCTCCTTTATTTAAATTACCTAGGGTTGTGAGAGGCGGCAGCTCTAAGAGTTTGAATGTAGTAGAAGTCTATTTATAGAATGAAGTATTTACAGGAAGTTGTAATAGGGAGGAATCCTCCTTCCCTTAGTATAAATAAATGAGTCTGTAACCTCAATCATTCAATCAATATAAAATCATTTCTTCCTGATTTCCATATTTTATTTCTCCACAAGTGACAAACCAGTGAGCACCATTGATGTTAGGATTAATGGAAGGTCCCCAAATATCACTATGAACAAGATTAAAAGGATCATTAGAAATGCTAGATGAGATAGGATAAGAAACTCTTTTGTGTTTAGCAAATTCACATTCATTACATTTGAAACCTTCAGAATTTAAATCTTTACATAAAGTAGGAAACAAATGTAAATGAATCTGAAAAGGAGGGTGGCCAAGCCTTCTATGATATAACATAATTCTATCATAACTAGCTTTAGACAAAAAAGATGACTTTTGACAATTAGACTTGTCGTTGTCTTGATCTTCAAAATATATAGACCTTCTTTAGCCACTAGCAAGTCCAATCTTCCTCATTGTTTTAGATCCCGCATCACACGAAGTTAGTAGAGAAAAGAGCATAGCATTTATAATCTACGGTTTACTTTTCGATGGATATAAGACTAGCGAGACAAATTTGGAACATACGGGACTTCTTTTAAGGTCGGTCATTATTTAGAACAACATTTCCAATGCTTGCAATTCGATTGAGGAGCCATTAGCCACGTAATGCTCCTCTCGTAGTACGGGGCACATAAGTAGAGAAGGAAGCAAGATCATGGGTCATATGATCGGTGGCTCCCGAGTCAACCACCCAATCTCTAGTAACGATCGACTTAAGAGATTTAAGGAAGCCATACACGAAAACACCATAGATGATGAGTTGTTTTCCAAGGTATCAAGGAACTTCTTTAATTTCTCTATCTCGGATTGTCCAAGAGCAGGGTTTTGATTCATAGAAGCCTGATCCATCCTTTGAACATTGCTCTCAGTCTTGTTGGTGTTTGCTGAGTGAACCAAGGATTCCTTTTTTGTCCCTGGTCTCCCATGCAATTTCCAGCAAAACTCTTTAGTATGCCTGCTTTTCTTGCAGTGTGTAAAATACAGGTTATCCCTGTCAAATTTCACATTTTCCTTTTGAGAGGAAGACTTATTTTCTGGATACCCCTTTGATTCATTGATCTTAGGGTATCCTTGATTTCTTTGGCATTCTATCAAAGCAGAGCCAACAATGGAGGGAGTGTCAATCATGACACCCCTCCTACTCTCCTCTGCTCTGACAATAGCAATAGTCTCATTCAGATTAGGAAGATCATCTTTTCCAAGAATTTGGACCCATACAGGATCAAAATCTTGGTTTAAACCAGTGAGAAAGGAAAAAATCCTATCTTTTTCCATCATCCTTCTTAAGGTGGCAACATCATCTTTGTCTTTCATTTGAATGCACTGATAATGATCAAGTTCTTGCCACATACCTTGAAGAAGGTTGGAATATTCAATGATGGACTTGTTACCTTGTTTGGTGCTTTGAATCGTTGCTCTTATTTCATAAATTTGAGCAGCATCATTCACCTTGGAGTAGGACTGTTTTGCAGTATCCCAGATCTCTTTAGCCGATTCAAGAAACATATAGGGGTCACTGATTTCTGGAATCATAGAATTCCAGAGCCATGACATCACCATTGAGTCCTTTTCACCCGGCCTATCAAACTTGGGATCATCCCTTGCCTTTGGACCGATCCCTAAAAGATGGCTCAATTTGCCTCTACCTTCCGGGGAAGGTTCGACAAACAAGTTGACCATTTCGGATAATTTTTTCCATTTAGCTTGTAAGTAGCATGAATGTTTTGAAGCTCACCAGAGTTTATAGGATTTTCAGAGATAGAAGAATCAGTGGCTGCACTGGTTGCAGTGGAACCAGCCATTGATCAGACAGAAATTTTGAATTTTTGAAGAAGAAATTCCCAGAAAAAATCTAAAGCTCCGATACCATGTAAGAACAAAGCAATGAGAAAGTATTCTTAAGAACAAAGCAATGAGAAAGTATTCTTATTTAGAATAGAAAGCTCATTACAAAACAAAGACCCTCACATTTCTACTTATAGAATAGGGGTCCAACGGCTATATTTCATAAAGCAGAAAACACTGTTCCAACGGGTAGTTGGACAAGTGTTCCTGTTTATTACTCACCAAAAAGGAAGAAAATTAGTTACTAATTTATATAGATATTAGGGCTAATAAAGAACGAGAAAAAGGTAATTAAAAGACTAATAAAACTAATTAATCATAAGCACCAAAGGGACCATGATATTACAATCTAACAGTTATCACTTCTCATAATCCTTTAATAACGTCGATGTAAATTAGGTGTGAATGGGTAAACAAAAAGAGTATGTACTAAATGATAGAAAAAAAAAACACATTTATTATGTTTTTCAATCTTTGTGAAAAGCAAAATAAAAATAAGGGGCTGTTATTGAGAGACGGAGGTAATATATGATTTGTGAATGTATTGATTCATGGGCTTTTTACTTTTTGTATTCGTCTTGACATCTGTGGAGTCAGCATGGTTTCAAAAAAATTAGGTGTGGGGCCAAGGATCGATCTGTCGTGTTTTACGGTGGATAAATTTGTCATTGTAGATATGGCAAAAAGATTAGTGGAGATTTCAAAGGGAGATGTGCAAGTTCCGAGAAAGGGAGATGTGGTGCAAGTACTTTCTCTTAGACAGAAAGCACTAGTCCTGAAGGTTGAACCATCAAAGGATGAGATCATGGTTCAACTTGGCAAAATGAAACTGAAGGTGAAATTGGCAGATATCGTTGTCTGACACAGATCGAGTTTGCGGGTAGGCAATAAAGGTCAGAACAGACTAAGACCACTTGCATCAGTTTTTTTCTACCAGATTATCTATTTTACAAATTCTTATTCAACATAATAATCTATATATATATTCAGGCTGAAATGTATCATAACCTCTACTTTCATATAATTCAAAAAGGGAATTTGTATTTTAGGCACTATATGTACGGTAGAATTTTAGATATTTGTATATTACAGAGCTAAGTAGAGATTTTGTCATTGTCATGTTGGAGTCAGGATATATCCCTCCAGTGAAAGTTACAAAGTACGTTTACTTTGTGCAAAGTAAGTTTATCTTGTGTGTATGTAAGAAAGTAAATTTACTCTGCGTTTTACACTTGTAAAGGCATAACGTAATGTGTCTTATTTTTTTCACCGGAGGGATCACAGGAGGAAGGTCTGCTGTCCCAACTTGTTTTGTAACCAAAATAAGTTATATTGAAAGTTGGGTTGTGGAGTGTGTTATTTCGGGGAAGCGACTTTCTTCATGCACAAGGCCCTTGGGGCGGGGCTACTGCTTTGTTGAACGCAAAACTAATCCAATGTCGTCGTCTCGTAGTTTCTTGGCGATCCTTCCTTGATAGATATAGAAATCCTAGACATGAAGCACCCCCCAACAATAAAGGAGGCAGGCTAACAGTACATTCATCCGATCCCAGAAATGGTGCTTTCAGAAAGTTTGCTCTCTGGGTATGATGTCGTCTACATACGCTGCAGTCCTACTCCTGCACCCTGCCCACTGACTTCTTCCACATGAACAATCTGCTCAAGAAAACCGTATCTCTCACCACAGCACGTACATCAGACAAGACTACTACTACAGTAGAATTTACCACCTGCATTTCGATTGTAGGGATGATGATCTTAGAGTGTGACGCCATAAAGCAAGATATGGTCTCTCTGCTAATATAGATATAGATATATAGTAGGGAATCAGGTTTACTCGTACAGTAAGTAGTCATTACCAGTTTCATTTATTTGAATCTCCCAGTTTCACGATACAAGAAGCTTTTCATCTGGACTGAATAAACAGGAAACAATGACCAGTTTTAGAGGAATAAAGAAGCACCTGTCCCTGAGATCCAAGACCGACTACTTTCAGATGTTCCACCATTTCGTCAGGTACCAGGGGATTTGATTAGTGCACTGGAATGTAAATATGTCGTCTTCCACATATTACATCTTATAAGCGAGCAGAATGGTTGAGCACGAGTTCTCAACTTTACTGGGGTATTATTATATTCCACTAAATAACCCTATGTCAGTCAGTCAGTCAGTCAGTCGGAATTCAACTTTTTTTTGGGCATGGCTGTAGTAGCATGGGCTCCACATGCTTCAAGATCAAACTCGTATACATACAGCTGCAATAAAGGCAAGCACGCAACAGGCAATTTGTACAACTATTGAGTTGTAGGTTTTAAGTTTTAACTGTGCAATGTGAAGAATTCCTATATGATTAAATTAACAGTACAGAAGTGAAATGGTCTAATACAAAGACCATTTCCTCCGCCTCCGCCTCCGCCTCCTTTGGTTCGTTCGACTACTGTTAAATGAGCAAATTTCTCTGCATCTGAAGAGACCACGGTCGCACACAATGTTGCACTTTCATCATTTCCCACAAAGCTATCTTGTAAATTTTTTTTTTTCTTTCTAACAATTCGAAGAGGAATTTTGCATTAGTACAACATTTTTCTGTTGTTGCACGTGCAAAAACAGCAAGGATGTACCACCAAGCAATTTATGTGTACCCCAATAATAAGGCAAAATGTAAACATGGAAATCTTATCTTGTCCATTTACCAGGCAATGTTGTGGTCAAAATTTCTCTATACATAATAACATTCTTTATTGTAATTGTCTTCTCCACATCATCGAAAGCAGCTGTAAGGAGGGATAGGAAATGGAATGCATGACAGAGCGATTGTTAGAAGGTAAACCAAAACTAACCATTTCCAAATGGTCATAAGAAGTCGGTACCGGACACTAGGACAGGAGAATACAATAAGAAATGATAAGTTCCGTACAAAACAACAAACAAGGCATAAGATCAAACGTTACAACTAAATATAAAACATACTTCAATCAGGTGAAAATATACATCCAATAGTATTGTCACACACATAGTAAAACACCAGGCAGGTGATAGTTCAATGTATGTTCCTTACTCTGAAGTAAGGACTGCCTCATTTTAAAAATAAAAAATAAAAAAAATTGGACCGTGCACGGTGCACTATCCTATATACTCACAGATGAGCAAGTACAAAACCCACAAATTACCCATTTTTTACTTTATTGCTCATCCATTTCTTGCTTATGTATGCATCTTTCTTCTTTTGCACCAAACTCCTTCACTAAAATGTGGGAAAATTCTTATACAGGGAGTCCCTATTAGAAAGGATCGTCGGATGACTGCCACGTGTAGAAAAAGACAAAATTGTTTTGTTTGTTTGTACACGTGTCACAAATCCAACGGTTGGTGTAATACAGAGTGCCTACAGCAGAATTGCCCTAAAATGTGTTGCCGTCTAAGTGTTTTCCTTTTTCCTTTTTCCTGAAGGTGGTGGTGTATAGTGTGTAGTAAAATTCAAAAGAAAGACTATACGTCACAAGTATATTATTAAGCTTATTTTGGGCCTATTATCAACAATTTTAAAAATAAATAAATTCACGGACAAATCATTTGTGTTGCTGGAAAGAGAAAAGCAGAATGGCTACAATAAAATAAAATAAAAACACTAATCAGAAAGGTAAGTGATGATCTTTACCAGAAAATACGAGAGAAAGAGAAAAAGGTAGGTAAGCAAATAATAAGCACACGAATCAAAGAGTTTGATAAAGCAGCCGGATTGGGTTAGAGGCAGGCAGATGTAGGGAAGAAACATTTTAAGAAGGAACCTGAGAAGTGTCAAGGGAAGAGGGGTTAAGTTGAGTGCCGCCTCTTTCTTCAAGGAAAACAAGAAGTGTATCAAGACACCCTTTTGGATCCATGATATGAAAAGCTCGTAGACGAACATCTTTCTCTAAAGAGTAAAGGCAGTTCTCACACACAATAGAAGGCCGTCGAGATGGAAGCTTTAGGTTTCTGTCAGACAAAAAGATAAAAACTAATCATTAAGCAAATCATTTTTACATGAACAATTTTGTGAATTAAAGGTATAAGATTTTAGCCTATTATTGTTCCTTTCCAGGCTAAACCCGCAGCATCGTTCCTTTCCAGAGCCAGACTAGAGAACTATCAAGAGCATACACCGTCTGATCATTTCAGCAACCTACGGCATGCTTGATGGCATTGGCAAGCAGCAAGTATGACAATATGCGTCTCCTCGAACTATGATACATGCACAGGTACTTGCAGTATTTCAAAACCTACCACCACACACACTACACGCAAATCGCTTACCAAATTTGTTTGCTGCATGAAATCCTCCTTATAACCTTCTTCTGTAGTTCTGTAAAAGCTTCAATTATTTGTTAAAGGCATCACCCATAAGTTATCTCAGCTGTTCATGCAAGTCTAACTCATGTAGTCAATAAACCCAATCCGGCATATCAAAATGGAGCTAGGGAGTTTAAGATACTTCCTAGGAATGGAGGTTGCCAGATCAGACAAAGGATTGGTAGTATGTCAGAGAAAATACATACTAGATCTTCTTGAAGAAACAGGGATGGGTGATTGCAAACCAGCCAGCACTCCCATGGAAGCCAACATCAAACTCTGGGAAAAGAAAGACCATGTCCCTGTGGACAAGGGAAAATATCAGAGGCTTGTAGGGAGATTGATATACTTGGCCCATACAAGACCTGACATATCCTATGCAGTGGGTGTTGTAAGCCAATTCATGCATGCTCCTTGTGAACCACATTTGGAAGCTGTGTTCAGAATACTGAGGTACTTAAAAGGAACGGTTGGTGAAGGTCTATGGTTCAGAAAAGACACTAGCAGGACCATTGAAGTGTACACAGATGCTGACTGGGCAGGGTCAGCTGAAAGAAGATCCACAACTGGGTATTGTAGCTATGTCTGGGGCAATCTAGTAACTTGGAGAAGCAAAAAACAAGGGGTGGTGTCTAGGAGTACTGCTGAATCTGAATTCAGGGCCATGGCACTTGGGATATGTGAAGAATTATGGATTAAAAGAGTTCTACAGGACTTATCAATGCCTGTGAAACTACCTATGAAGCTTTACTGTGACAATAAAGCTGCCATTGATATTGCTAATGATCCCGTACGCATGACAGACCAAGCATATAGAGATTGACAGCATTTTATTAGAGAAAAATTGGATGATGGAGTGATATGCATACCATTCCGCCCCTCGGCTCAAAGCAAGTTGCGGATGGGTTGACAAAAGCTTTGCTAAAGCCTGGATTTGATGGGTTTATAAGCAAGTTAAACATGTTGAATCTCCATGCTTAACTTGAGGGGGAGTGTAGAGATTCATGTCTTTTATTCTATATTTATGTGTTAGTAAATTATTGTAATAATAAGGGTAAGATCTGTCATTCTCCTTTATTTAAATTACCTAGGGTTGTGAGAGGCGGCAGCTCTAAGAGTTTGAATGTAGTAGAAGTCTATTTATAGAATGAAGTATTTACAGGAAGTTGTAATAGGGAGGAATCCTCCTTCCCTTAGTATAAATAAATGAGTCTGTAACCTCAATCATTCAATCAATATAAAATCATTTCTTCCTGATTTCCATATTTTATTTCTCCACAAGTGACAAACCAGTGAGCACCATTGATGTTAGGATTAATGGAAGGTCCCCAAATATCACTATGAACAAGATTAAAAGGATCATTAGAAATGCTAGATGAGATAGGATAAGAAACTCTTTTGTGTTTAGCAAATTCACATTCATTACATTTGAAACCTTCAGAATTTAAATCTTTACATAAAGTAGGAAACAAATGTAAATGAATCTGAAAAGGAGGGTGGCCAAGCCTTCTATGATATAACATAATTCTATCATAACTAGCTTTAGACAAAAAAGATGACTTTTGACAATTAGACTTGTCGTTGTCTTCAGTCTTCAAAATATATAGACCTTCTTTAGCCCTAGCAAGTCCAATCTTCCTCATTGTTTCTAGATCCTGCATCACACAGAAGTTAGTAGAGAAAAGAGCATAGCATTTATAATCTCTGGTTTACTTTCTGATGGATATAAGACTAGCAGACAAATTTGGAACATACAGGACTTCTTTTAAGGTCAGGTCATTATTTAGAACAACATTTCCAATGCTTGCAATTCTGATTGAGGAGCCATTAGCCACAGTAATGCTCCTCTCAGTAGTACAGGGCACATAAGTAGAGAAGGAAGCAAGATCATGGGTCATATGATCAGTGGCTCCTGAGTCAACCACCCAATCTCTAGTAACAGACTGACTTAAGAGATTTAAGGAAGCCATACCTGAAAACACCATAGATGATGAGTTGTTTTCCAAGGTATCAAGGAACTTCTTTAATTTCTCTATCTCAGATTGTCCAAGAGCAGGGTTTTGATTCATAGAAGCCTGATCCATCCTTTGAACATTGCTCTCAGTCTTGTTGGTGTTTGCTGAGTGAACCAAGGATTCCTTTTTTGTCCCTGGTCTCCCATGCAATTTCCAGCAAAACTCTTTAGTATGCCTGCTTTTCTTGCAGTGTGTAAAATACAGGTTATCCCTGTCAAATTTCACATTTTCCTTTTGAGAGGAAGACTTATTTTCTGGATACCCCTTTGATTCATTGATCTTAGGGTATCCTTGATTTCTTTGGCATTCTATCAAAGCAGAGCCAACAATGGAGGGAGTGTCAATCATGACACCCCTCCTACTCTCCTCTCGCTCCGACAATAGCAATAGTCTCATTCAGATTAGGAAGATCATCTTTTCCAAGAATTTGGACCCATACGGGATCAAAATCTTGGTTTAAACCAAATGAGAAAGGAAAAAATCCTATCTTTTTCCATCATCCTTCTTAAGGTGGCAACATCATCTTTGTCTTTCATTTGAATGCACTGATAATGATCAAGTTCTTGCCACATACCTTGAAGAAGGTTGGAATATTCAATGATGGACTTGTTACCTTGTTTGGTGCTTTGAATCGTTGCTCTTATTTCATAAATTTGAGCAGCATCATTCACCTTGGAGTAGGACTGTTTTGCAGTATCCCAGATCTCTTTAGCCGATTCAAGAAACATATAGGGGTCACTGATTTCTGGAATCATAGAATTCCAGAGCCATGACATCACCATTGAGTCCTTTTCAGCCCAGCTATCAAACTTGGGATCATCCCTTGCTGGACCAGTCCCTAAAAGATGGCTCAATTTGCCTCTACCTTCCAGGAAGGTTCTGACAAACAGTGACCATTTCAGATAATTTTTTCCATTTAGCTTGTAAGTAGCATGAATGTTTTGAAGCTCACCAGAGTTTATAGGATTTTCAGAGATAGAAGAATCAGTGGCTGCACTGGTTGCAGTGGAACCAGCCATTGATCAGACAGAAATTTTGAATTTTTGAAGAAGAAATTCCCAGAAAAAATCTAAAGCTCCGATACCATGTAAGAACAAAGCAATGAGAAAGTATTCTTAAGAACAAAGCAATGAGAAAGTATTCTTATTTAGAATAGAA
Source organism: Gentiana straminea (assembly GCA_036785695.1). Lineage (NCBI taxonomy): Eukaryota > Viridiplantae > Streptophyta > Magnoliopsida > Gentianales > Gentianaceae > Gentiana > Gentiana straminea. The sequence goes on from JAVUPR010000107.1 coordinate 112,516, forward strand.
AGCTCATTACAAAACAAAGACCCTCACATTTCTACTTATAGAATAGGGGTCCAACGGCTATATTTCATAAAGCAGAAAACACTGTTCCAACGGGTAGTTGGACAAGTGTTCCTGTTTATTACTCAGCCAAAAAGGAAGAAAATTAGTTACTAATTTATATAGATATTAGGGCTAATAAAGAACAGAAAAAGGTAATTAAAAGACTAATAAAACTAATTAATCATAAGCACCAAAGGGACCATGATATTACAATCTAACAGTTATCACTTCTCATAATCCTTTAATAACGTCGATGTAAATTAGGTGTGAATGGGTAAACAAAAAGAGTATGTACTAAATGATAGAAAAAAAAAAAACACATTTATTATGTTTTTCAATCTTTGTGAAAAGCAAAATAAAAATAAGGGGCTGTTATTGAGAGACGGAGGTAATATATGATTTGTGAATGTATTGATTCATGGGCTTTTTACTTTTTGTATTCGTCTTGACATCTGTGGAGTCAGCATGGTTTCAAAAAAATTAGGTGTGGAATTGTTATATTGGGGCCAAGGATCGATCTGTCGTGTTTTACGGTGGATAAATTTGTCATTGTAGATATGGCAAAAAGATTAGTGGAGATTTCAAAGGGAGATGTGCAAGTTCCGAGAAAGGGAGATGTGGTGCAAGTACTTTCTCTTAGACAGAAAGCACTAGTCCTGAAGGTTGAACCATCAAAGGATGAGATCATGGTTCAACTTGGCAAAATGAAACTGAAGGTGAAATTGGCAGATATCGTTGTCTGACACAGATCGAGTTTGCGGGTAGGCAATAAAGGTCAGAACAGACTAAGACCACTTGCATCAGTTTTTTTCTACCAGATTATCTATTTTACAAATTCTTATTCAACATAATAATCTATATATATATTCAGGCTGAAATGTATCATAACCTCTACTTTCATATAATTCAAAAAGGGAATTTGTATTTTAGGCACTATATGTACGGTAGAATTTTAGATATTTGTATATTACAGAGCTAAGTAGAGATTTTGTCATTGTCATGTTGGAGTCAGGATATATCCCTCCAGTGAAAGTTACAAAGTACGTTTACTTTGTGCAAAGTAAGTTTATCTTGTGTGTATGTAAGAAAGTAAATTTACTCTGCGTTTTACACTTGTAAAGGCATAACGTAATGTGTCTTATTTTTTTCACCGGAGGGATCACAGGAGGAAGGTCTGCTGTCCCAACTTGTTTTGTAACCAAAATAAGTTATATTGAAAGTTGGGTTGTGGAGTGTGTTATTTCGGGGAAGCGACTTTCTTCATGCACAAGGCCCTTGGGGCGGGGCTACTGCTTTGTTGAACGCAAAACTAATCCAATGTCGTCGTCTCGTAGTTTCTTGGCGATCCTTCCTTGATAGATATAGAAATCCTAGACATGAAGCACCCCCCAACAATAAAGGAGGCAGGCTAACAGTACATTCATCCGATCCCAGAAATGGTGCTTTCAGAAAGTTTGCTCTCTGGGTATGATGTCGTCTACATACGCTGCAGTCCTACTCCTGCACCCTGCCCACTGACTTCTTCCACATGAACAATCTGCTCAAGAAAACCGTATCTCTCACCACAGCACGTACATCAGACAAGACTACTACTACAGTAGAATTTACCACCTGCATTTCGATTGTAGGGATGATGATCTTAGAGTGTGACGCCATAAAGCAAGATATGGTCTCTCTGCTAATATAGATATAGATATATAGTAGGGGGAATCAGGTTTACTCGTACAGTAAGTAGTCATTACCAGTTTCATTTATTTGAATCTCCCAGTTTCACGATACAAGAAGCTTTTCATCTGGACTGAATAAACAGGAAACAATGACCAGTTTTAGAGGAATAAAGAAGCACCTGTCCCTGAGATCCAAGACCGACTACTTTCAGATGTTCCACCATTTCGTCAGGTACCAGGGGATTTGATTAGTGCACTGGAATGTAAATATGTCGTCTTCCACATATTACATCTTATAAGCGAGCAGAATGGTTGAGCACGAGTTCTCAACTTTACTGGGGTATTATTATATTCCACTAAATAACCCTATGTCAGTCAGTCAGTCAGTCAGTCGGAATTCAACTTTTTTTTGGGCATGGCTGTAGTAGCATGGGCTCCACATGCTTCAAGATCAAACTCGTATACATACAGCTGCAATAAAGGCAAGCACGCAACAGGCAATTTGTACAACTATTGAGTTGTAGGTTTTAAGTTTTAACTGTGCAATGTGAAGAATTCCTATATGATTAAATTAACAGTACAGAAGTGAAATGGTCTAATACAAAGACCATTTCCTCCGCCTCCGCCTCCGCCTCCTTTGGTTCGTTCGACTACTGTTAAATGAGCAAATTTCTCTGCATCTGAAGAGACCACGGTCGCACACAATGTTGCACTTTCATCATTTCCCACAAAGCTATCTTGTAAATTTTTTTTTTTCTTTCTAACAATTCGAAGAGGAATTTTGCATTAGTACAACATTTTTCTGTTGTTGCACGTGCAAAAACAGCAAGGATGTACCACCAAGCAATTTATGTGTACCCCAATAATAAGGCAAAATGTAAACATGGAAATCTTATCTTGTCCATTTACCAGGCAATGTTGTGGTCAAAATTTCTCTATACATAATAACATTCTTTATTGTAATTGTCTTCTCCACATCATCGAAAGCAGCTGTAAGGAGGGATAGGAAATGGAATGCATGACAGAGCGATTGTTAGAAGGTAAACCAAAACTAACCATTTCCAAATGGTCATAAGAAGTCGGTACCGGACACTAGGACAGGAGAATACAATACCTTTATTAATAAGAAATGATAAGTTCCGTACAAAACCACAAACAAGGCATAAGATCAAACGTTACAACTAAATATAATACATACTTCAATCAGGTGAAAATATACATCCAATAGTATTGTCACACACATAGTAAAACACCAGGCAGGTGATAGTTCAATGTAAGTTCCTTACTCTGAAGTAAGGACTGCCTCATTTTAAAATATAAAAAATAAAACCGCGCACGGTGCACTATCCTATATACTCACAGATGAGCAAGTACAAAACCCACAAATTACCCATTTTTTACTTTATTGCTCATCCATTTCTTGCTTATGTATGCATCTTTCTTCTTTTGCACCAAACTCCTTCACTAAAATGTGGGAAAATTCTTATACAGAAAGTCCCTATTAGAAAGGATCGTCGGATGATCGCCACGCGTGTAGAAAAAGACAAAATTGTTTTGTTTGTTTGTACACGCGTGTCACAAATCCAACGGTTGGTGTAATACAGAGTGCCTACAGCAGAATTGCCCTAAAATGTGTTGCCGTCTAAGTGTTTTCCTTTTTCCTTTTTCCTTTTTCCTGAAGGTGGTGGTGTATAGTGTGTAGTAAAATTCAAAAGAAAGACTATACGTCACAAGTATATTATTAAGCTTATTTTGGGCCTATTATCAACAATTTTAAAAATAAATAAATTCACGGACAAATCATTTGTGTTGCTGGAAAGAGAAAAGCAGAATGGCTACAATAAAATAAAATAAAAACACTAATCAGAAAGGTAAGTGATGATCTTTACCAGAAAATACGAGAGAAAGAGAAAAAGGTAGGTAAGCAAATAATAAGCACACGAATCAAAGAGTTTGATAAAGCAGCACACTAGTATACATCAAACATTGAACCCCTTGACTAAAATGTGGTGTTCAGTTCTCTGACATCAGACCAGACAAAGGAAGGAAGATTCATAAGTCTATAATTTAAACAAGGCAAAACAACAGGCAACAGGAAGTCTAACCATAAAACAATGCTCAAACAAACTAAAGTCAAGTTAAATTACACCCACCCATCCATCCAAATCCAATGATAAGGAAAAGGAATATATTTAAGGAGGAATAGAACCAAGAGAATGGAGATCATTTGATTGGGCGTCCATCTTTGAGGAGGAGGAGGGGGGTACAGCAGTATACATGTTTTTAAGCAGGTCTTGTATTTTGGAATACATACCCGCCGAACTACTAGTACTACTCTGTGACGCTCTAGAACTCTCTTGAAGCTTTATCTTCTCAAACAAAAACTGTTTCTCCACCTCTGCTTCTTTCAACCTTTGCTTAAGATAACAGCTTGCATAATCCTCTTCAGACTTTTCAGTCTTCACCATGGCAATCCTCTGCAGTCTCTCTGCCTCTCTTCTAGCCTCGTTTGCCTTGAGCTCAAACATTTCTGCCTCGGCTTGCTTAAGCCTCACAATGCTATCAAGCTCATCAATCTGTAGCTTCTTTTTTTGTCTCTCCAGTTGCAGACTGCTTACTTCCTTTGTTTTGTCCTTCAGTTCCTCATCACAAGCCTCCACAGCAAGCCTTGCTTTCTTTACCATCCTCATCTTTTCTTCCGCCACCATTTCCATCTTTCTAATGGCCTCCTGCACCACGTCTGCGATCCTGTTGAATGCCTCCTGTGGAGCAATCAGTCTACTGCCTTCATCTGTTTCCTGATTCTTTGAAGGCTCTATGTCAAGCTCTGCAAAAAGTTATCAAACTACATTTTTTAGATGAGTAATTAAAAATTAAGGATAAATGCATTCAGAACATCAGCACCTTAACTTTCAAAGAGCATCGACATGAATGGGTAAATATTTTCGATATCTGTCGTATACCATACCACGGTATTTTGGATTTTGTTAGCAGAAACTCATATTGGATCTATCGACGAAATTTGAATAACCAAAATTTTAAGGAGAGAAAATATTAATCAGGAGCAAACCATGCGGTACTCAAGGCCCCATCCTTGAAACCCGTAATCTACCTAGGAAACTGATTATATCAGAAAGAGACCGTGGACTTCTTTCCATTCATAAACCAAAAGGGTTAGGGGTATGGTAAGGTAACTATAGCTGCCGTTTCACTCTCCCTCCCACACACACAAGAACTCATTCCCTATTGCTTTATATGAGAAAGAAGCACCCTGTGGAAGAATGCAACAGTTATATATTACAGTACCGTTTCGTTACCGCAAAGTTTCTGAGGGAAAAAAAAGAAATAATAGCATTCATTTTATTACCTATGCAATGGGAGGCTAAACAGCAGGGAGCTAAATGACTACCAAAAGCACATGATGACACTACCAGTGCACAATCTTCAAGACAAGAAAGCATTAACCACAAATAACTTGAAAGTACACAAAGCCAAAATAAAAACGAGCTCATGGGTTATGCTAGATCTCCATCTCGTTTCTCTGCTAAAACACCAAATCTCTTGTTCAAGAATGGAAAGACATAAAGCTTGTGCAGAAGTCAAATAAGGTACACCACCTTAAAGAAATATTTTCTTTTTGGCGTTTCATAAAACAGGTGTAGAGCATATGCTAGAAAGTATGAAGTGAAATGACTATTCCGTACATACAAAAATGTTTACAAATTGACTACAAGCAGGTAGCAGACATACCCTATCAACCCTCAAAAAGGGAGATTGAAGTGCCTGCACATAGTCAATCTTAAAAGCGAGCCAACACAACAAAAGCAAAATCCTTTTATAATAACCCTTGAACAATTACACCAAGAATTGAAATTGGCACCATCACCAGTGAAAATATAAATATATTCCTTTCTAATACTCCTCAGCACAACATACAACACAAATAAATCATTAGAGATAGCTAAACTTTCCCGTAAAGTATTCACCAAAACTACACCGAGTATTAACAGGCCAAGTACCAAGGGTAACTTCCCCAAGCCAATATCACCAAGTAATGTCTTGGCATGTGCAGTGCAACCTAGTCCATCATTATACAATAAATGTTACTACTGAGGGGAAAAAAATAATCATAACAAAGGAAAGCTTACCTTGAAAGAACATCAAAATTACTCTAGAAGCCATAGGTTCAGCCACTCCACTGCTGAGCTTTTCAATGAGTTCCTCACATTTCCAGAACAATTTTCTACCTCTGGGGTCCTCACTACCACGAAAAATCCTCCGCACATAATCAAGTTCCCTTACCAAGGCATCCCTCTCCCAACTAGGTGCACAATGCTGAAACACATCTCTAACCCAACCTAATAATTCCGATGCCCTATTGCAAGCATGGCAGCGAAAAAGCATCTCTGCAGAGGTGGCTCCACTCTTAGCAGTAGGCCCTATACCTATATGGCCATTCTGAATGGCACAATCCGTATGAGTCCAGTGAGAGCAAAAGTCGCAACCTATCCACCGGCAGGTATTCACCTCAAAATCAAACTTGTTGCAGATAACACACATGCACAGATTGCAGAAACCATTTCTCTTTGCACAAATCTCACAAGTGCATTCTTCTGCCGGAAGTGAACTTCCACAAGCAATGTTTCTACATCTCTTGTAAAAGAAGATGTCGATAAGAGAAGCTTGAGACAAACTAACACTAGGATGAAGAAATGCTTGGATCCCAGTCTTGATAGCCACCAAAATTTCTACCTGGACCCTATGAGCCAAAATAAGCACCCTGCTGGTCAAGTCATTCCTACTTTGAACTACCTTCTGAAGAAACATAAATTCTTCTCTATGCTGAGAACTGCCTAATCTCTCAAGGAGAATACGAAGATCGTTCTTCAGTTTTTCCATATTAGCATCTGGAAGATTTTGCATCTTTTCAGCTATAACGTCCACTCTTTCTCTAGCCACGTCACGCAGAGACAACTTATCTGAACTTGAGACATGTCTGACCACAGAATGCTCAGCGTATCCATTCTCTCCATCCTTATTCCTTTCTAAATTTTTCCCCCTCAAATCATCGGTGGTAGGCCAAGTTTCACGTGAACTGGCACTCTCCGAAGGAGACTCACGGATTTGTTCTGAATTAGAACCTCTCTCTTGAAAATTTGGCGATCCACAAGCATCTGGTGATACAAGAGACAGTGATGTCTGCAATCTGGGTTGTTGACGAGGAGGTAACATGCTAGGGGAAGGTTGATGGTTAAAGTCAGAGCCAGAAGATGTTCCCATCTACAACCTGAAAAATGAAAGCAAAGCACCATCAGACTAGAGTTTTTTCATAATTTTTTCCAGCAAATCATTTGTGAAAAATAAAACCGTGAACAGATGACAAACAAGAGAAAGGTCAAAACTAAGGCATTTACCTAATAGGTAATCAGACAATGCTAAGTTAAAACAAGCTAACAATACTGGCACACGCTTGCGAATTTCTTCCTCATCATCAAATTTTTTTAGGTATCCAGTCAGAAAGAAAAGGATAAAAAAAATTTGTTCATAACTTCTACCAATCAAGCAAGAAAACAGCTAAACCAATAATCCCCGATAAAATTAAGCAACTAGATTACAAATCTTAATATTTAGTAATAAACTGGCAATATCAAGACAAAAAATAGATGGGAAAAGGTACGCCAGCAAGCCAATAAAGAGGGAAATTTTCAAAGCTTCATGTGCAATACCCCATAAAATAAAGTAAAAACATCGGTAGCTAATAAGGGTAGACAAAAATAATCACTAATTGAATCCTATGACATGATCTGGGATTCGGTGAAATGAGAAAAACACGTACCAGATAATCGAGTATGGACCACCAAATTAACAACTGAATCCTTTTTCTTTTTTTTTTCTTTTTTTGAGGGGACAACTGAATCCTTAAAATCCAGGCAACATAAAAAGCAAACGGGAAGAAAATGAAAAAGCTTAGCCCAATCACTACTTAAAATTTGGGCACATGTACAGAAGAACAAAGACAAATCCTTAGAGGTGAAGGCAAGAGCCGACCAAATTCCTTTTTTTTTTTTTCAGGTTTTGTAATGTTGTTGTTTTTACGTGTTTAGCTTGTTCATCGGTCAAAAAAGAGAGAGATAAGGGGATTGGCAAGTGCCCGCCGCTGTTGACTGGATTAGCAGGTTAACTGCTGACGCCTCTTCTCTTCGGATGTCGCAATGTAAATAATGTCTGCCCGAGCTATTAAGATGATGACTGCTTTTGCTGACTACTGCCTTATTTACTAAACTGGCTCAAGCCAATGGCATATCAAGGCTATATTGCATTCAAACTAGAAAAAACCTATGGAATCTCAACTCAACTAAAAGGCAGATAAAAGTAAAAAGTTCAAACTCAAAGTTCAATTATAACCTGATATAAGAAGCTTAAAAACACGTCAGTAGTCAAATAGATGCAAAAATTCTAATTTCCCTTTCCAAAACCTAAAGGCTTTCCTCGCCTTGATACTAACATATATCTTGAGATCCACATAATATCAACCAAACCGAACCCACCATTAGGGTGCACAAGACCAAACTCCTCTGAGGGTTCATCGAAAGAAAAGTCTATCTAGACTCTACAGTTGCTGAATAACTTACAGTGATCTACCAACGACGAGATTAATTGATCAAACCCAAACGTTTGCTGGCGGCATGCTGTTGATCTTGAACCTTCATGCTTCAGCAACAAAGCGCCGCCGTGATCCTCCGATGTGAAGAATGGGAGAAGGAGCTCGAAGTGGAAGGGTGAAGGAAGCGGAGGATTAACCGATTTGGAAGGGTGAAGGAAAGTCACTGATACGAGGGGAAAATGAATTTTAGGGATTTTTATTATTTTATTTTGAGGGGATAGGATTTTTATTAGTTTTATTTATTTGGAACAATTATCCAAAAAGACATACATTGGATTTAATTAAACAAAAATAAACACTTAGTTATAAGGACGTAAAGTAGATAGATAGACCAAAATACTCTTAATGAAGAAAAAGAATATAAAAAAAGGGGAAAGAGAACCGTTGTATTTATCATTTTTGGATATTTGTCGTTATTTTGGATCATTGTTTGCATCATGTTTGGATAATTAAAATACATTAACACAAGTATCTTCAGTACTGGAGTCCAAAACGTCATCAGATGTGACATTCCTATAGCTAGACCAACGTCAGGAATGCTAACGTTTTGAAAACAGAACATATTCAGTTTTGTTGACAGAAACGTCATCATAGCTAACGTTTTTGTTGCAAAACCAACGTCAGAGCTGCCGGTGTTTACACACAGAAACATAATCAGTTCTTGTGCCCATAACGTCACCCTACTTTATGTTCCTTTTGAAGACCAATGATAGAGTTGATGGCGTTTATCTTGTAGACAAACTTCAGACGTGCTGACATTTGTTAGGATGCCGGCCGGAAAAACCAAAAGCCGATCGGAAAACTTTAAGAAAAAAAAAACTTCTTTTTTTTAAGTAAATCATATTCTCCTCCTTATATCAAAGGCTAATTATTTTGTCATTTAAGTATTTCCTATTATATCAATGATTAATTGTCATTGCTGATTCTTCCTATCATATTAATAACTACTCCTATTAAATTAATTAATGACTAATCTAATCTACGTGCTCTTGGTGTTTGTTTTTCTTTATGTTCCTTGTTCCTTCCAAGTTTCAACCCATGCATCCTTTTATGTATTGTGTGTACATGGACAAATCTAGCACTTAATATTTTGTTCATGACTAAAGAAGTCATCAATGCAAAAGTCCTTATAATTCATAACTTGGCAACAAGATAATGATATCAAAACTTAGAAAAGATAGCAACAACGTATACCTTTCAAAGGGATCGAATCAATAACATTTTTATATGAAATTGTAATGTTTAGTCGTGAATAGAATCAGAAAGCCATGGATATCCGCGTGGGGAGGGCATTGGTAAATACATTCAATATGGAAACATAAATACATTCAATATGGAAACATGTAAACAACACTCGGACATTGAATATTCAAAAAAAAAAAAAAAAACAACAACAACAACAACAAATATTCTTTAAGAGAACAGTATAATGATACCACCAAGATAACTAGAAGGACCAAAACAGAACTGATAGTATTTTGTCTTGCCTTGCCTTCTTCCACGATGTAATTAATCAAATGACATCTTAGAAGAATGATAAACCAAGAAACGGGATACAAAAACAGAGAAACAAAACAACCCATACAAGCCAAAAGAAGCTAGGGTGCCTCTAATCAAACAAACTGAACCCCATATCATCATCACTCTCTTCCTTGGGCTCCTCCTGCAAAATAAAATAAAATAAATAAATAAATACCAATACCAGTTTTGGCAGCAGCCATATACATATACATCAGGTCAGGGCTCAACATTACAAGCTAAATATCAGAAAACATTTGAAAAGACAGAAACAAGTCCTGCTGCTGCTGTTCAGTTCGGAATAAAATACCACGGCAATGATGAAGAAAAATGAAGTTCCTGTGATATCATTACCTTTTTCTCCTCAGCAGCTGGTGCGGCAGCAGCGGCAGGTGCAGCAGCACCTCCGGCAGGAGCAGAAATGGCAACAGCGGCACCACCACCGCCAGAACCAACGTTGGTGATTAGATCTTCAATATTCCTTTTCTCACATAGCTTGGCAAAGAGGCTTGGCCAGTACGATTCAACACTAACATTTGCAGATTTCACCAAGGTGGCAATCTTTTCAGCCTGGCAGCACAATTTTCATAAAATCATCAACTGGAAGGAAGAAAAATAAAACGCAACCAGGCCGCAATCAAAATCAGAAGAAGAAAAGAAATTGATCTCAAAAGAGGATATAGAAATGAAACATTACAGTGATGGCGATGTTATCATCGTGAAGGATAAGGGCGGCGTAAGTGCAAGCAATCTCCCCAATAGACATTTCGAATTACGATCTGCAAACAAAAATTAAGGAAAGTGACAAATACACAGATCAAAACAGCTTATATTGAGATGAAGAAGCAAGTCTGATTTTCTGATTTTGCTAGTGCGATAAATGAACCTGATACAACTACAAGATAGGCGTTATAATTGCTGCTGCAGCTGCACTCCTGAAAGCGTCGATATTCCGAGGGTTTCGGGAGATTGGCAAAAGACGACCATATATGTATGGGGCCACTAAAAATCGGGACATGGAATGTTATTTGGGCCTTGACCTAAATGTTAGGCCCTTCCTTCAAATGCTCTGGGCTAAAATCGATTGACAAATTGGGGAGTTGTATTTTATTTTTTTATTTTTATTTTTGAAAAAAGGGAGTTGTATTTATGGATGGTTATATCATTGACAATTCCAAAGACATCTTATTTTTCACTACTGGCAGCACGTTTACATGCAAATAATTTGCATTTAAAATGTGGTGTAAGGAAGTCGGATTAGCAACTCGCCACATATCATCCCTACAATAATTCAGTAATAAATAAGACAGAGAGAGTCCATCTTAAGGGTCAGAAGCCCCAAGAATCCGAGCTGAGCCCAGCTCGGCCATCCTCTCCGACCTCCGCAGGTCGGCTAAAGTACAAAAAACCGGCCTACTCAGGTCGGCCTGAGTCCTTCTTGAACCAAAGTCCCACGTGCATAATTAATCAGATAAACATAGAAAGAATCATCGGCCATAAAGGCTGTGATCCGATATTCAAATCACCAAGATTATCTCCTATAATTAAGGGGATTAAATCAAAATTATCTCTTCCTTAGGGAACACGACATCACAGTCCACCAAGGACAAGGCTCATGCAATCCTAAGGCACAAGCCCCTCTATACAAATAATCCTTAAGGAACTACGAAGACTTGATTCTTGAACAATCACAGGATACGTAGGAAGCTTGAAGATACAACATCTCAAGTCTAGTCTAAACCACCATGAAACACCCCTCGTTTCACCCTATAGATCTAAGAATCTGGGGTCAAATTATTTTGCTGCTCGGAAGGAGGAGTCGAGTTGAAGATAGCAACAGGCTTGCCGAAGTACTTGGACACAATGTCCACTCCCGCCACTAACTCCTTCAAGCGCTCGTCATAGAACTTGCTCATTCCCGGTTTGTAATAAATCCTCGTGGGAAGATCGTCAATGACGACGCCAGGAAACTGACCCCGGGCCTCATCCACTCCCTGAGTATATCCATTGTTCAGGACATGATTGAGCAACACCTTCAAAACATTGGAAAAATCCTTTGAAGTCTTGTACGCCTGGACTGCTTCAACAGCCCGAGCTGGAGCGACAGCCTCCAATTCGGCTAGCTTTGCTAGATGATCGTGTTGGAATATTGTCCTAAACCCAATCGGGTTGGACCTGATCCGACCGGGTCGGATCATTTCTACTATTTCTTTATGTTTATGCATATATTAAATGGCTTTTCTGTTGTCATATATTTGTTCTTTTAAAGAACCAATTGTGAATTGTTATATGATAACGTCATTAGTATTAAACTGTGATAGAGAAACCATGATAGGGGATTATAGTTGATGAGATCTCTAATCACTTTAATAAGTTTGATACTTGAATGTCTCTAGGCTGATGTACTATTAAACAGGGCATTGATAGTACGAACAGGCTAGCACGTATTAGATGTCTTTTGTCTTTAAGGGCAGGGATAGATCTCATCTATCAAAGTGTAGAGACACTTGGACTGTACGTGGACGTGTATTAGAGAATGCGTACGTTAGACTGACCCACTTACACGGTTAAGTGTCATGCTTTGACACTATTGAGGTTTCCCCTAGCCACGGGGCGATCATGCAGTAGTGATTGGGTGTGATACTGAAGCATGCGGGGTATACATGTTTGGTCGTCTGGGAATCGCGTACCCTATTAGTAAGGGTGAATATCCGAAATGGCCTTCTTATAAGGAATGTCTTACTCTCGTGAATCTTTGCAAAGTGGAAGTAAATGAGTTACTTCGAGAGAGCATGATATCCAGATTGTAAGATACGGTCGTTAATGTTTGACACTCGACGTACGACCGTATGGATATTATTACAGCGATAAGATTGTAATTTACACGGTAATTGTTTCACATGAAAGGTAGTAGTCATTGCATTTGACTCTTCCGATGATTGGGGGTCACGGTGTGTTGCTAGACGTTATCCCGTGATCGTTAGGTATGAAGGGCATTTTCGTAATTTGCACTTTCTGTCTACGGCCATCATATTCGGAAGCCTATCGGATCACACACATATGAACATCTAGCCGGATTAAAATGTGGTTATAGTTGATAATTAACCAAATAAGGAAGTTTATCTCGTACTATAAATGTTATAGTGGTAAATTAATATGGTGATATTTATTTATTATGAATAAATATAATACAAGATATTAATTATGTTGATTAATTAAATATACATATATTAGATACGTGTATGTCGAATTTATGTGTGTATATGATATACATGTATTTTGCAAATTAATTAATTATAGCATTATATTAATTAAAGAATATTCCGGATGCCAAATCTTTGGCTAAAGGGACGCCATATTCACGCCTATTTCAAGTGTATAGTATACATTTGAATTGTGTAATTTAATTAATAAGATTTCCATAATATTAATATTAGATATTAATTGATTTTGGAAAAAAATAGATTTATGGTAATAAGATAAAGATATATTCAATATAAGATATATTGTCAATATATATCTTGGAATATATTTAATATAAGATATTGAATATTAAAGAGATAGATCAATCAAATACATTTTCCTTATTTTACTAGTAAAAGGTTTTCTTCCTCTCCACTCTATAGATGACGCCACGTACACTATAAATATAGTGTGGGTGTCAAGCTCTTTTGTATCATCATCACAATTCCAAGAGCTAATAGTTCTTGTGAAAAATAGAGAGCTTCTTAGGAGAGATTTTGAGAGAGAGAAAAAGTCAGTCTAGCAACCGAATTTTTCTGGTAGCAATCCATGATGGGATTCCGGTGGGCTGTTCGTGTGGATCACCGGTAGAGGCCGAACACTTGGGCGGCTCTATGCAGAACTACTCCTATTAGACGGTCAAAGCGTTGATCTTTTAGATCAAGCAAGGTAATCACCGTCTTTAACTTATTTGTCTATTGCTTAAACGAAGTCGATCTTGGGTCGATAGAAAATAAATTTTTGAATTCCGCTGCGTTCCCGCGTAGATTTCTTAACAGATCGGCTGCGGCCTGCATCCTCCCTTTCCTCTCCTCAGATAGCTCATCGGCCAGAGTCTTCACCTCGGCCTCTCTAGCCTGCAGCTGCTTGTGGACATCCTCAATCTCCTTATCTTTGGACTCAATAGTCCCCCTCAACTTTGCCCGACCGTCCCTCAGATCGGCAACCTTCTTTGAAAAGTCAGCAGTGTCAGCAGAAGCTTTCCCCAACCGGCGGAAGACTTACTAAACAACCAAAGTCCCCTAAACAAAGCAAAAAACAGATGTCGAGAATAAAAATGATAGTCGAGCACAACCATAAGACAAAAAAAGGAACTTACAAATTCCATCGACTTGAAGCCAGCCACGGACAGCTCCTTGTCGGACATCCTGCTGAGCCACTCCTGATCAGATGAGGAGTCTTCCGGGCCTTCGCGCCCTTGAGCTCCCTTACGGAGCACGCCGGTTCGGCCCTTATTGGCAGGCCTCTCTTGAGGGTTGTCAGCAACCCTCGATCTGCCCTTTTTCTGGAGATGCAGCCATCTCCATCCTTTCCTCCTAGGTCAGACGTATCTTGGGTTGTCGGATCAGCTTCCTCCGAGACCGAGTGGGAGGAGGGCGGCATTGTCGAGGCAGTGTCCTTGTTGTCCCTCAAAGACTAAATAGGAGGCTCCACGCTTACCGTCCTTTGGGAGTTTTGCCCATAGTAGCCTCGTTAGACCGTACATCTTTCTTGGTATATCCAGATAATAGGTAGGAGCATAAACTGAAACATTCGGGATCTACATGAAATCGTTAACACCGCTTCCTGGCTAACTTCAGCCTCGGCCCCAGCAAGCAGTTCAGCAAAGTCAACCACTGCAAACAAAAACAGAATTGTTAGTTACCTAGACAAACAAGTGTAAGAACAAAACATGAACTGTAAAGAGAAAACCACCCTACAGGAAGTCCATTCTGCCTTACTAAAGGCTTTATAGGGGTTAGGCCCCTTGTCTTCTAACCGAGCCGCCATGATAAGCTCATCATACATATCTTTCCACTCGATGAAGTATCCAGATTCATGGATATTCTCCACTATCTTTTCATCAAGATCGGGGCGTTCATCCTTATCTAGCTCCCCCGAGTTCCATCGACTTAACTCAGGATGATTGTCGTTCCGGACGAAGAAGAACTGTTCCTTCCACCACTTGTGAGATGAATCATCCTTAGGGATAATAGGAACGTTGCTCGAACACCCAGTTCTCCGAGAGAAGTAATACCGGTTCGGGTGGTCCTTCACCCCCACATGGTGGTGAAAATACCTGAACCTCTTCACTGAAAACTTGATATTAATCAACCGGCACTAAATAGCAAACCGAATGATGGCCCTGACACCATTGGGGGCTATTTGGGTGAGCCCTAAATCTTAATATCGAAGCACAGCAATGAGAGCCGGACAGAAGGGGAGCCTAAGGCCAACTTCAAAGTATTTCTTGTGTACAACACAGAACCCTTCCGGCGGGTCATGTGCGAAGAGGTGGGGATCAGAAGGCAACCTGGGTGCATATCTCTCCATGTTTATCCCATATATTTCACAAACTTCATCCAAATCTCCTCGAGAGAGAATGGATTTGACATCTCCACTACCGGCAACGGCCATCTTGGTATCTAGGGTTCCGGTGAAAGTTGAATACACTGACTAAAGGGAATAATAAAGAGCAGACTCAAACAGAGCAAGAATGCAAGTAAGATTGAAGAATGGCTTAGTTATAAAAATCGGAAAGTATGTAAGTTGGAAGGTAGAACAATTAACAGCTGGATCTCAATCTTCTAGTTTAATAAGCAAAGATAATCAGAAACGATTGATATCATGGGGTTATAACCCCCAATACGTCTCCGGAACCGTCCCAATTCAAGTTAGTGGGCAACGACGCCTCGAATCCCGGGACAGTTATGACAACGTCATAACGGCGGTCCTGCCACCTGGCAAACGAAGTTCAAAAATCAACAAGTCGAAATGACCTAGTTGAGCTGCAATCTAAACAGATCCGAGCTTACCTCAGTAGTTCAAAGCTGGATCTGAGGGGCCTATGACGGAGGTCGGATTAGACCTCGCCACGTGTCATCCCCGCAGTAATTCAGTAAAAAATGAAGACAGAGAAATTCCACCTTAAGGGCCAGAAGCCCCAAGAATCCGAGCTAAGCGCAGCTCGGCCATCCTCCCCGGCCTCCGCAGGTCGGCCAAAGTACAAGAGATCGGCCTACTCAGGTCAGACTCCACAGGTCGGCTTGAGTCCTTCTTGAACCAAAGTCCCACATGCATAATTAATCAGATAAACATGGAAAGAATCATCGGCCATAAAGGCTCTGATCCGATATTCAAATCACCAAGATTATCTCCCATAATTACGGGGATTAAATCACAATTATCTCTTCCTTAAGGAACACGACATCACAGTCCACCAAGGACACGGCTCATGCAAGCCCAGGGCACAAGACCCTCTATATAAACAATCTCTAAGGAATTACGGAGACTTGATTCCTGAACAATCATAGGATATCTATGAAAACCATAAAAAAAAACTATACAAACCTAAAAAACTATAAAAACCTATTAAAAAACTATAAAAGACTGGAAAAAAACCCTATAAGAAACTATAAAATACTATGAAAAAAACTATAAAAACCTATAAAAACCATTAAAAAAATATACAAACCTAAAAAACCTTTAAAAAAACTATAAAAAAAAACTATAAAAGACTAAAAAAACTATAAGAAACTATAAAATACTATGAAAAATCTATAAAAACTATATTAAAAAAACTATAAAAACCTATAAAAAAAAAACCATAAAAAACTATACAAACCTAAAATAACTATAAAAACCTATAAAAAATTAAAAAAAACTATCGAACTACGTTCGCTTTGATGTTTTTATATGTGCCGTGCCTCCGACACGATTACATATAAAAGATACGTAGGCAACCGAATTTCCGGCATAATTTACATATAAAAAAAATAACACAATATATCTCAATTAATTTTTAATAAAACAACATTTATAATCAACTTATACTTAAAACCGACTGAAAAAAACTATAAGAAGCTATAAAAACTATGATAAAACCTATAAAAAATAAAAAAATAAAAACTTTAAAAAAACCATAAAAAAAAATATACAAACCTAAAATAACTATAAAAACCTATATCGCTTTGATTTTTTTATATGTGTCGTGCCTCCGACGCGATTACATATAAAAGATACGTAGGCAACCGAATTTCCGGTACAATCAATGAAAAAATAACATAATTTATATATAAAAAAATAATACAATATATCTCACGTAATATTTAATAAAATGACATTTATAATCAATTTATACTTAAAACCGAATAAAAAACTATATATTACATTCGCTTTAGTTATTTTATATTACATTCAAATTTAATTAATAATAATTTGTTATTATAATTGAAAGAATAAGTATTTTCTAAAAATGTAAAAAAAAATATTATTAATTTTTAGAACCGTGATATGAAACGTGATCTGAACTGGAAAGGAACCGTGTGAACCGTTGAACCAGAACCGGCGGTTCAAGTGAACCGCCGGTTACAGAACCGGCATGAACCGGAAAAAAAAACCGCCGGTCCGGTCCGGTTAAGGGCCGGTTGATTCATTTGGCCGGGTCTATATACATTCACCTAGTTACAACTATTACATTAATGAGAGTCAAAGGGTATTCTAGAATTTTACCATTAAAATTAATGACACTTAACCACTTTATTAATATGTGTTAAAAGGTCTAAACGGATTTACATTTTACGACGGAGGTAGTACTATCTCCGTCCTATAAACGTGTCAACTTTTTGCTTTGCACACAAATTAAGAAATCAATTAATGTGTTGTATTTTAAGTATTAATGGATATATATACCCTATCACGTAATAAATGCTTCTTTAGAATATGAAATGAATATTCAAACATTAAATATAATGCTACAGATATGTTTAGAAAAAATACATTAAATGATGTATTGGTCTTGTAATTAATTGACATTTTAATGGGACAATAACCCCATCCTTCTCACTACACGTGATGAACTTTGTAAGAAAAAGATCCCCAACAGGCCAACACCTTATTCTTTCAAAGAGCATGGCTTGAGCATGCGGATTTTGAGAGCTTTGTGTAGAAAAAATGGTGGTTTAGTGGAGACCTTCTACAAACCTTCACGTCATTAAAAAGGCGGCAAAGAAATGGAATAGGGAAGTCTTCGGTAACATTTTTGAACGTAAGAGACGATGCTTGGCAAGACTGCAAGGTATTGAAAGGAATCAAGAAAGATACCCCCCTCACTTTCTTACCCCACAGATGCAGTGGTAATTGGGTATTTGATCAAGTGCAGATCCAACAGATGGTCCGTGCATGATTTCGCTCGGCCATTTACACAAAATAGAATGAAGATGATGCCAATCTATATATCAACACCTCTATTACAACCTCCATTTACACAAAATAGAATGAAGATGATGCCAATCTATATATCAACACCTCTATTACAACCTCTTTCTTTTTTTCTTTTTTCTTTTTAAGTAATTACAACCTCTTTCTGAGTCGGATATTCATTTCATTAACAGGGAGGTCAACGAGTTGGAAATAGAAAAAAGCATTGTTCCAGATGTGGTCCTATAAGACTCCTGGTCCGGATAGGATACCTGCTTCCTTCCTCAAACGCTGCTGGCCTAAGGTTAGTACCTACATTATTCAATTTGTATCTAACGCCTTCCAAGTTCCAAGAGCGGAAGTATCCTGCGGAATTCAACGAAACCCTGATTTCGCTTATACCAAAAGAATACCCACCAGAGAACCCGATCCAATTCTGTCCGATAGCTCTATCCAACGTGGTCACAAAACTCATCTCAAAAATCCCTGCTAATAGGTTGCGTGTTGTCCTTCCAAATTTGATCGATCAATCACAAAATGCTTTTGTCCCAAGGAGAGGTAGTACGGAGAATGTTCTTATTGCACAAGAAGCCATACATACATTCCGCCACAAAAATGGAAAAAAGGGATTTATGATGATAAAAATGATCTTGAAAAAGCTTATGACACAGACAGAGTGAGTTGGTGTTTCTTGCGTAGCCTAATATAAGCAGTGGGGTTTTCTGAAAAATTCAACTGATTATGTTTGGGCTTGATTCTTCTAAGCTCTTTATCTTGTGGAATGGAAACAAGCTTGATCCCATCACTCCGGAAAGAGGAATACGAAAAGGAGACCCCATTGCCCCCTATCTTTTTGTCCTATGCATGGAAGTTCTTAGTCAAATGATTGAGTAGGCTGTCAATATCGGGTGTTGGAAGCATGTCCCTGTCACATGTCATCTTTGCAGACGATCTCTTCCTCTTTATGGAAGCCACGGAAACGCAAGCTGATGTTATCCAAACAGTCCTTCAAAATTTCAGTAAATTGTCGAGCCAAAAGATTAGCACAGAGAAATCGAATTATACCGTGTCCAATAATGTGTCTACTCATCATAAACACATTATTGCGAATAGGCACATTTTGGTTTCTCCGGATTGCACCATCTGCCTCCAAGGAAGAGGAAACAGTTATGCATGCACTACGAGAATGTGCTTGGCCTCGTCAGGTGTGGTTGAATGTGGCCCCTAGGGAGGAGCAGGGTATCTTCTTTAGCAATCTGACACCAAAGGTCTGGATTAAGAACAATATGGAAAAAGCTAGCAACTGAAACTATACTTTCCGGGATCAAGGTTATTGCATTTGACATTGGCGTAACAAAATTTGTCATTACTCGGACTCAGTTTAACCTCCGGTACATATTCCATATCAAACGCAGTTAAAAACGTGCGAAGAATCGACGGCTCACTTGGGGTATCGAGGATTAAGTGCGCTCGGCTGTTATCTTGTTACTGTTTGCTTTCTAATTTTTCCTGAATTTGCTGTATTGGCTTGGGCCTTACCCACTTGATTTTTAATTAAAAAAGATCTTTGTTTACAACAACCACCAAAAAAACAAAACTTTTTTTGGGACGAATGGTGTAAGTATTAAAAAAAAAAAAACGATAATAATGACATTAAACAGCACATGCATACATTCAAACACAGAGCAGAGCATAGCCAAACACAAAATCTTCAGAAATGACATCACCAAGTTTAAACAACTCCTCCGAATCTCCATAGATAATAATAATGATAATAGTAGTAATAAACAAATAATAATCAGAATTTTTATAAGCAATAAACCAGCAGGTTCAATATTCCCATCCATGCTGCCCACAAAACCCAACCAGCAGCACACTAAAGCAATAAATAACAAAGATATATCCATGGTCTCTTTAATAGCAAGTAGTAGAAGTACATTCTTCATTCCTCCTCAACACTTCACTAGCAGCAAACTACTATGTCTGGACGACTCCTCCAAGACACGAGATACGTTACATTCTCTTGCCTAAAGAGGGGAAGCGGATCTCGACCTTGAAGCTTCTCTGAAATGCAATAAACAGAAAACTGTTAAAAACTAAACCCCAATGAACCGTAAAATGATAACCAAGAGAAAGAGATTTACAAACTTTGGGGATTTGGCAGGAGGAGATCTGGACTTAGACGGTGACCTAGACCTTGACCTAGAAGCTGAGCGCTCCGCCGATTTGCTGCATAGAGAAACCAAGTTTAATCATCAAACTTTAATTATCCACAGAGCAAATATAAATCCCAGTTCATTACCTCCTCCTCCTTCTGGGAGGGGATCTGCTTCTGCTGCGACTCCTACTCCGACTGCGTGACGGACTGCCTCTGTATTCCTTTACCTGCCCCAAAATCATAATTTTATAATACCTATTTAACTAACCTCGGGATGGGAAGACAACCTACTATAAAAAAAAGGGTAGGGAATTCAATGGGGGAAGTATCATTGAAAATGAGTTGAATCTCATGATCAAGCATACCCGAACATATGTCCTTGTCCAAGGATTTTTGAACTCAGTGTCATCAAGCTTTCGGATCTGCATCAAGCAGATAAACATTAGTCTGGAATATTCAAGCTACAATCAATGTTTTAACCTAAGACACCAGCCAACTTACTGCATATTTCATGTCATCATAATTTGTGTAGTCGACCAAACCATATGTTCCTGGAGTTAAGAACATAATTAATACGATACCTAACCCAAAAGAATGCTATGGTTGAATGAGGGGGAAATAAAACATATAAACAATTGTAACAGCGTTTAAGCAATACCGTCTGCATCACGTGAAACTTCAGCAAAGCACACATCCCCAGCTCTTCGCATGTGATCCTGACAAAATACCAAGACGTGTAGGCATCAACACCAACAATTCAGATTTACACCCATTATGTGAGATATCAGTATTTTGCATCAAATGTTTCCAATGCGCTCTGCCATATACAACACCCTCCCCAATACCCAAGAAAGAACCAGACTTGTATGTTGAATTTGTTTACCTTCAAATCTTGCCATGAAGCAGATGATGGAAGGCCACGGACAATAACTACACAGACAAAACACATAACACTAACACAACCGAACAATACCAAAAAGAAAAAAGAAAAAGAAAAGAAAAGAAGTGGATCTAAGAACTCGGCACCTCTAAATTCAGAATGACGCGAGGCACCATAACGATTCCCGCCGCCGCCGCCGCCGCCACCACCGCTGCTATTACCATGGCTACTTCGACGGTCACTATAAGATGATTGTCCACGGCCCCCATGTGCAAGCTCAACCTGCATTAAGAGCAGCAAAAAACAAATCAACCACATATAAAGCATGAATGACATTGGAAAAAATGGAAAATGAAAACCTTAAAGGAGGACCATCTCCTTACCCTCAGGCGACAACCATCGAAATTATAGCCATCTCTTCCCCTAATGGCATCTTCAGCATCACGAGCACTCTCAAACTATAGAATAATAATTACCCACAAATATCAAATTTTAGAAACAAAACAATCGTATTAAAGTAATTGAAAACATATGCAAGAACCTAGAAACAAAAATGCTGGATATTATTCCAACCAACATTCAATAACAACGCAATCATAAGGAAAGTAAACAATGATATTCAACCACTCAATGCATACAGATGTGCATGTACAAGATCAGTTAATAAAAAGTCAGTGTACCTCCACAAAACAAAAGCAGGGGGGACGTGGTGGAATCTTCAATTCAATGTCAAGTATACGGCCATACTGCAAGATCAGAACACAAAATATTCTTAACAGTCAGTTTCACGGTCGAGTGGTTGTCAGGATAAGGGAGCATACTCTACTTGTTCTCACAATAGGAACAAATAGGCAACGTCAAAAACAAATGAGGCACATCCAGTATGTAAATTTGCTACACGACAGGCTACTAGAGAGTTGAAGTGTTGAACAAAAAAATTATGTCCAGGTACACAGGATGAATTTCTTTAGTGAATAAGTGAGATATTATTGTTAAAAATTAAGGACAACATCTTCAAGTAACAAAAAGATATTGACGATATTCAATCATATTCATACCTTGTAGAACAAGTCTTCAACTTCCACTTCCTTTATATCTGAGGGAAGGTTACCAACATAGATGGTACGGGAAAAACGGCCACTCATTTTCAGTTATGTATAATGGATCCACAACAGTACTGCATGCAAAATCAGCAAACACAGGTCAAAATAGTCCAAAACATTGTCTTGGAAATGTTGTTTTGATAATCTTATTAAGATCATGCATTAAAATGATTTCAAAGATCGAGGAAAACGATAACTATGAAGCAAACCAATAGAGCCATCCATGCACTGAGCGCGTCTCCAAAAGCTCCATTTCTCATATACTCCAAAGAAGCTCCGATGCAATAATTTTGAAACGCTCCAATAAAACAGAAAACTACGAAGCAAACCAATAATGCTATCCATCCATTGACATTGAGCAATGCTCCACAAGCTCCATTTCTCATGTGTTAAGAAATGCTCCAAAGCAATAAATTATTTGAAATACTCCAAATAAGACCCCAAAAAAAAAAAAAAAAAAAAACAACACCACCACCAAAGCAAACCAAGAGAGCAATCCCATGCACTGAGCCATGCTCCCAAAGCTCCGCTAGTCATAGCTCCAAGGTGCTCCAAAGAAAAAAGTTATAGGAAAAGTATATTCGCATCCTCATCCACTTAATTTATTTATTTATTTATTCGCAGATGAATAGCTCTTCCAAGATCCAGCAAGAACATCCAATTTAATAAAAATACAACTAAACTCCACCCTGACTCCAATAATCCCAATATTCATCCCTATGTATGATTCCAAAGCTCACAATTGTCCAAGCGCTTGATATCTACCATAAACAAAGCATTCATGTCATGAAATGGCATAAGAGTTCCACGTACCAATGCACTAACCTTGTATACTATGTACTATTAGTATGGCCTGGGGATATACAGGAATTCCACATGTCTTTATACTCTCAATGACTTTACACACTCATGAAAAACTATGGGGAAGATCTAATGTGGATCGCATCCTTTTTCAGTACTAAACAAGACATCACATTCACATGCATGAAAGTGAAAGAGCGAAGATGTAATACAAAGACCGAACTAAGGGAGACACAACCAGCCCTCCTTCCCACCACCACCACCAAAAAACAAAACAAAAATATCATGGTATGTCTGGGACAGGTAAGGATCATGAATATTAGGCCTTACCGGAGGCAGTTTTATTATATATTTTTATAAGATGTTCTAAGGCACCGACCCATAAAATCGACTTTTATCTCCACTCTCAAACTCCCCAGCCCCAAAACCGAAACAGTTTTTTAACACGGACTTGGGAATAATTAATGTTCAGGCTGAATATTTATCCCCAACAATTTTACAAGCCTTAGAAAGTAAATGACAGAAAAGCAAAGGTATGCAACAAACCCACAAAAAGGAATCGAATTCAGGCACGCATAAACATTCATATGCAAAAACAGGGCAATAATAAAATTGACTTCTAAGACTACCCTAGAGCTGAATATACAGGGGGGAGGGGGTATAAGACGTTGCTACCTCTTCTTTCGATTGTGATAACGCCTTGTAGACAATAAGGAATATCAATACATAAATACAAGGAAAAAGTAGAGCCGCATAACTAGATTAAATTCAGTAATTGCAATGGAACAAACAGAGGAAAATAAGGGTTTTGATTACTTGAAGAAACTTGGCTCCCCCGTTTTCTCTGATCTTCCTGACCTGACGAGATGAATCTTAGAGGCGCAATTGTGGCTCTAGGGCTTAAAAAGATCTGTTTGGCAGATGAATAGTTACCAACGGTAATGATTCAAGTTACGTTGATCCATGGTCTGTTTTATTGCTGATTTAAAAAAAAATTAACAAACAATTTATGATTTTAGTTTTTTTTTTTTTTTTTCCACGAAATACGAAAGCTTTTATTAATCGGATAAATCCGAACTTACAACGCGGTAAAAACCCGCACTACTACGCGGCCTAGCCGCAAAACAGACAACCTATATTACAACAAAGTCAAATAATAGGTCGAATCAAGGGTGCTGAACAGAAGGAAACTTCCAAAAGAAGTAATTTCGAAAGGAGGCGTTCAGACACGTGAGCCCTCACGGCAACCTATTATTCGACACACACAAACAAACTAAAAAAAAAAAAAAAAATAAAAAAATAAAAAAATAAATAAAAATAAAAACAGCCGGCACCGCCAAGAAACCACCGTGCTCGTGCAAAACCAGACGCCCCTCCTGAAATCCAACCAACGAACCTCGAGCTGCCGTGGAAGATGCCACAAGTGACAGTTGGATACGAAAGATGCCACTAGTGACCAACAACAACTCAGATCAGCAGCGGAAATAGGAAGCCGAAGACTGCACCTCCGGGAAACAACGCCCCGGAACAAAGCTGGACAGGCCAACGACCAAAAGAATCCGGCAGCAAGAGCAACGCAGCAGTAGCAAGAGCAGTGCCGCCGTCAACCTCCCAAGCCCCAGATCTAAATCACACCATCAAAGAGCGCCACCAAAAGTCACCGGAGTAGCCAAGCCGCTCCCCCCAGATCAAGATCAATGGAGAGGAGCAGCAAGCATCCGGCCAAGTGAAGCACCGGGCAAGGACGACGGATGAGATAGATCAAGCAAAAGCAAAAGAAGCAAGGGAGGAGAGACCAAAAGAAGCTTAACTAGAAGAAGAAATATTTACATCTAGAAGGGAAGAGGTGGACGCCGGCAGCACAAGGCCGCCGGCGCCAAGAGGAGCTTAAGCAGGGAACGGCTGGAGTAGAAAGAGGGTGTTTGCTTTGCTTAAGAGAGGAGAGGAATACTTGAAATATACCGATCTATGATTTTAGTTTAGGGTAAAAAACTTTTTGCCCTTTCGTGGTTTGTCAATTAAAGCGTTTGCCCCTTATGGTTTTAAAATATATTGTTTACCTCTTTGGGGTTTTTCACAAACCATCAATCAACCATTCAGGCAATAACTTAAGAATATTCCGTCGGAATATTTTTTTTTTTAAATTTTATTCTCGTTTTACCCTTAATATTTTATTTTTTCAGAAACCCTTACCGAAAAATAAGAAGAGCTAGGACGACGATCGTTCAAGTGCGACCGGAGCTGCCGGTCGATTTCAATTTGCTGCTTTCCGGCGAGGTAGATGATTTAAGGCCAAATGCATTATTGCTTTTTCCGGCGAGGTACAGTCCAGCCAAAGTCCAAATCAATATGCTGATTAATGTTCTCGGCCAATAAAAAAAGTCAACTCCACAATTTCACATTTTTCCAAAGAATCTAAACAGTAAGCTCACCAATATCACATGTTATAAGATAGGAATCAATCTCATCAGCTACATACACAACCCAACCGGTCAATGCTAGCCAATAGCCATATCATCTTTGCCATCCACAATGTCATACTTTATGGTACTGCCAGATCCGTTTTATCTCTGAAATCCCAATTCTCCTCTTCACTGAATCAATCAAAAATTCACAATCCAGGAATTCAGTTATTTTCCTGCTAAAGGAAGAATCTTTGCAAATTCAGCCTTTACTTCAATCAAAGAACTCATTAAAAATCAATAGACCGTGTATCAAGAATTCCACTGTTTCCTGACAAAGAGGAATCTTTCCCAAGAAGAACCATTGACCCTTCAAGACTGGTTTTCTTGAAACGAAATGAACAAACTATTTGAGAAGGAGCAGGGAAAGCAGCAAATCGCAGAAAACACAGCAAATCATCTACCTCGTCGGGAAAATCAGCAAATCGTGGTCGGAATCGTCATTATCGCACGGAAAACGCAGCACCGGTCGCACAAGGTGGAACACTCGTCGTCCTCTGGATTGCTCCCGTACTCGGCTTCTTGTTTTTTTGGGAAATAAATTACGCTAATGTTGCCGTTAAAAAGTAAGGGTTTTCTATAAAAAAAATATATTAAAGGTAAAACGGGAATAAAATTTAAAAAAAGAATATTCCGACAGAATATTCTTAAGTTATTGCTTGAATGGTTGATTGATGGTTTGTGAAAAACCCCTAGGGGTAAACAATATATTTTTAAACCATAGGAAGGCAAACGCTTCAATTGACAAATCACGATGGGGCAAAAGGTTTTTACCCTTTATTTTATTTTGGGAAAATTGCAATTTTCACCCACAAACTATTCTTTACGCAAAATTTACAACCTTAAATATTATTGGATCGATTTACAACCCTTAACTACATTATATGAGCAATTTACACTCTCAAACCATCTATTGTTCAATTTACCATCCAAAACTATTAATTTTGCTCCATTTACGTCCTTTATTCAATTTTAACAATATTTTTAATTTTCAAAACCAAGGGCAAATTTGTCATTTCACAATCATCTTCCTCATCTTTTCCCTATCCATTCTTCTCCCCCCACCAGGCCACCACCATTGTCTTCTTTCATGATACCCTTCTACAACCCCCGTTTTGTCCCTGCTAATTTCTGTTCCAAATCAATCCATTAAAATTATAAGATATTTATTTCCTTAGTTACAAAAGGTACTAATAGATTTAGAAATGGATCATCAATGGTACGAAATAGCAGCACCTGAGAAATCCATATATTTATAAAAAAAAAACCACAGTTTCTATTTGCCGCAAGAAAATAAAAATATATGAACAACAAGAAGATAAAAATAGTGCTATTGCTAATTCCTTTATATGCAATGGTTCTTCGATTTGCATCAATTGGATAAAGAGCAGGAACTGGCATATATACCATAAATGCACGAAGGCAAGCGTGGTGGAGGAATAAAATAGGTGGGATATTGGTAAATCAGACCACTGTATCTTCCGATATTTTTTTCCAGGTCAAAATTTTTCTGACATTTTTTTTAGGTTCTCGTCCAAATTTGGACAAATTCGTCCAAATATAGTCAACCCGTCCAAATTTGGACGGAATTCGTCCCAATTCATTCATTGACCAAATTTAGACGGATTTCGTCACAATTTGGACGGGCGTGGAGTGACGGCTAGTTTTGGTATGTTGGGAATAGTGAGTTTGAACGAAGTCAGAATATTGCGCATCTTTCCTCAACTTTGAATGTTACCGATGCCGATACCGGAGAGTCGAGCCTGGAACATAAGGAAAACTCGTAATGACCATACTTGGTACGGGAGGCGCTTTTAGGAATATCATCAGATTTGATCTTTAGCTGGTGATATCCGGAGCATAGGTCAATCTTCCGGAATATTCGGTTTGATAACCGGCTACTAACTCTTCTTCTGCTTATGGTAAATCAAAAGGTAATCTCTCACACTCGGCTAGAGCTTCATTCCTCTCACATTCGTTCGAGCTACTCCGTTCGTTGTCTTCCTTCGTCTCGGCTCTTCTTTTTTTGTTTTGAATTGGCGATAATTTAGTCTGGTGATTACCCTACGAAGTAGAGGACGCTTTGAATAGTCCCTTTGGTGGATTGAAATCCTTTGGTATAAGACGAACCTCTGGAAGCTCTACAAGGCAAATTTCATATAGAAAGCTAGTTTGGTACCCTTTTCAGGGAATCACACATGAGGGTTGTTCAAAGAAATGGGCTTCATTTTTTAAGCTTTTTATTACCCGCAGGAGTCCCACTGCCGTTAGCACCCTTTTTAGTACTCCTTGAGCTAATCCCTCATTGTTTTCACGCATTGGATAGACAGACATTCCATTGATTCTTAGTTTTTGGGCTGAAAAAGCCTTAACATAAATGTAGTCACTGGAGCCATTCTAAAAAGGGAGAAATTAGCACTACTTGGTGAAATAGCTTCACCATCAGTGAACCTCCTGCTCAGATAGTAGATGGCGTGTTCTGTGCCCTTCTCATCGCGGCGTGTCTATGCCCCCGTGCAGTGCTTGAAAAAACTCGCAATTCTCCCTCTTATCTAATATATATTAGAAATAGATGAATCTTTCTACCACACGATCTACATATTAGTATAATTATAGATTAAATATATTATCTTCGTGTATGCTTATGTGGATAGCAATTCCATGTATGGAATTGCTATATCATCTATTCAAAATCCAGAGTGGACACGGGAGAGACCTAGCTAGGCCTAGGCTCAAAATCCCTTATTAATTTGAATAGTTTTTGCCACAAAGGACAAAGGCTTCAAGAGACAGTGGCTCGAAGCACTCTTTGATTAGTGATTCACCGGCCACTAGATCCAAAATGGAAGGGCCACTATAAAAGCTAGAAGTAGCTAGCCTAGAGTAGTAGTAGTCGACCTAACCGGACGGAATCCGTCCAAAATTTGGACGAGAAAGGAGGTCATTGAAGTTGAGGATTTTGGACGGATTTTTGGATGAGTCCAAATGTTTGTTTCCTTCAATGTTATCTCTCTGGCTTCTACTGATACTCAATAAAAACATCAAGTTTGTATTTGTGAGAGTTTTGACTACCCCTAAATAATGCTTATCTGCAGTTTTGCAAGTGCATTTCTTGCTCTAAACTTGATGCATATCCATGGATTCTTCAACTTTGAAGATAGGGAAGAAGGGCTAACCTAATTTTTCTAGCCGATTGAGATTGACCCATTTTGGGATGCGTTTGTAGCGAATATCTTTGCGAAATGCTTACGAGTTTTTATAGATTAAGTGAGCAAATTTCTCACTTAATTTTTATTTGCAGAAATGCTTACAGAAGAAGATGGTGGTTTCGCACCCAAAACCCCAAATTTTTATTTCTCACTTAAGTTTCTCGTCCAAATTTGGACGGAATCCGTCCAAATTGTGACGAAATCCGTCCAAATTTGGCCAGTGAATGGATTGGGACGAATTCCGTCCAAATTTGGACATGTTGACTATATTTGGACGAATTCGTCCAAATTTGGACGGGGAACCTAAAAAAAATGTCAGAAATTTTTTAACCTGAACAGTGGCCTGATTTACCAATTTCCCTAAAATAGGTTAGGGGAAGATGATTGTGAAATGACAAATTGCCCTTGGTTGAAAATTAAATAATGTTAAACTAAATAAAGGGTGGAGATGGAGCAAAATTAATAGTTGCGGGTGTTAAATTGAACAATCGATAGTTTGAAGTTGTAATTTGCTAATATAATATAGTTTGGGGTTGTAAATCAATCAATAATAGTTTAAGGTTCTAAATTTTACACAATGAATAGTTTGAGGTTGTAAATTACAATTTTCCCTTTTATTTTTATTAAAAAAATGCAGGCATTTTATTAGTACATGTGGGCAAAAGAATCGGAGGCAGTGTTACGAGGCAACGGGCTTAGAAAGATTATCTAGAACACATTATGTGACAATGGTCGGCTCTACCAGGGTGCCACGTGTCATGAATATAGAGGATCAGCTCAAATAAAGCACGGAGGGCGCCCCGACCAGAGGCCGGAAGTCCGACCACCATCCACCATAAACACTGAGAGCGAGTTGCTCCACTCCTCCTGACCACCGCAAGGCAGTTTGGTTTGTGGAATAAGCGCAGAGCGTGACCATAAGGACTCGGCCAATAAGCCCGAGCGCTTAATCAGTTACACACACGTTTCCATAAATGAAGGATAAACGTAAGATAAGAATCCAGCCTCATTAAGGCTCTGATTCAAACTAAAGATAAAGGAGATATTATCTCCTAGTAATCGGGGATTCATATCAATCCCATTTAAGATCAAAATAACCGAATCCTTGAAGGATACGGCAGGATTAGGGTTAGACTCCCTATATAAACCCCCTACAAGAACTACGGCCGGCTTGATTCCAAGAAAATACATTGGATAGGCAGCTTGGGAATAACTCAATTTCAGTCATAATACCACAAACGCAACCTCTTTTTTTGGTGTTTACCGGTGATCGGAGAACTACCACAGATCCATCAACCCGAAAATACTTATTGGTGAAATCCGACCTCATCATTGGCGCTAGAAGGAGGGCGCTTCTCTTGGTAATTTGAACAAGAATCATCACAGTCAATATGCCGCCAAAAAATCAGGAAAAAAAGACACAGGATGCAACCACCCAAGGTGGTGGATCAAACATGGCAGAAAAAGAGGCCGGTGGACAAAACGCAGGAGGGGAGAAAGACACCACAGTGGCACAACCGTCACAAGTAGAACCTCTTCCAGATCCGGCACAACAGGCTTTAGTGGAGGCCCTGTCAAGTCTTAATACAATGGCTTTCAAAGCTATTGTAGGCAACGCGTTCAAAGTACGAGGGGACGAGAATACATATGAAGCTCTCAAGGAAAACCCGCAATTGGAGGATCCCTGTAAAGCTTTTGATCCATCACGAGAGGAGCACGCCGAAACGCTGTCTTCAAATTCCAATCTTGGGAGAAGAGGGGTCAGAGACCAAGCCAGAGAGGCGGCTCGGGCCGAACTGGACGCAATATTGAGTAAGACTACTTTCTCATTTGAATCTCCTTTCACCGAGCAGGTAGAAAATTATCCCTGGCCTCCCGGGTTTAAGATACCCAAGATGGACCTTTATGACGGGTCAAAGGTGTTGAAATAGTGTCCTAAACCCAATCGGGTTGGACCAAATCCGACCGGGTCGGATCATTTCTACTATTTCTTTATGTTTATACATATATTAAATGGCTTTTCTGTTGTCATATATATGTTCTTTTAAAAAACCAATTATGAATTGTTATATGATAACGTCCTTAGTATTAAAGCGTGATAGAGAAACCATGATAGGCGATTATGGTTGATGAGATCTCTAATCACTTTAATAAGTTTGATACTTAAATGTCTCTAGCCGATGTACTATTAAACGGGGCATTGATAGTATAAACAGGCTAGCACGTATTAGATGTCTTCTGTCTTTAGGGCAGGGATAGATCTCGTCTATCGAAGTGTAGAGACACTTGGACTGTACGTGGACGTGTATTAGAGAATGCGTACGTTAGACTTGTTAGGTGTAGTGCCCGAAAGACAATTTGTGTAATTGTTTTTTTGATAATGGATGACGAAATTTATCTCACCTTATTACTTGCTTTGTGCTTGTAAGTAATACACTGCTGCAAACCCTAAGTATATCGGTATGTAACCGCTTAACTCGGTGTATGGCATGCACGTGAGGATTGAGTTAGTGGTGATATACTTAAAAGCGTAAGTCCGTGGTGAACTTAATCGAGTTTAGGGTCTCTTGATTAAAACACCAATAATGTGCCCGAACACCTTAGGGTGTGATAGTCTTATCCGGTTTGTCGGTAGAGGTACTACGTGGGGCATTTATATATGATGGCATTCATATAGATTTGGACCGATTTAATCGTATTTCTCGGTATAATTCCGTAATCGAGGAATCTTATTAAATCATTAGATGATCATATATGGATCAACCTTAATCCCGAGGTGATCACGGGGTCCGCTTGTCTCGGGGTAGTGTTTGATGTGTTAGTTACGGTTCACTTGAATATGTGTTCCAAGCCACTTCTCATTGGCACTATCTCCTGATGAGTGAGTAGTTCTGATTTTCACAGACATGGAATCCATTCCTTCCGGCGGGAAGTAGAGAGACAATCCCCTTATTTGTTAGCCCTAAGAAAGTGATCGATCCCGGGAGTTCACATTTAACTAATTAGCTACTAGTCAGATATGTGCACTAATTGATCATCAGGGGGTTAATGGTAAATAAGGATAAGATATTCTGAGTCGGGTTCACGGAGACTTCCCACTCAGAATGGACAATCTATGGAGGGTTAATCCGTATGTAGTGATTATATCAATGGACGCTTATTCACTCTATGGGTTGAGTATAAGTATATATCTATAATTGGTAGAGTTCAGTTTCGGGTTTATGGTGGCGTAATCCCGGAATTAATAATTATATATATTTATTCTGTTCGATGAATATTATATTTAATTATTGGAGCTATTGGTTATAGGTCCATTGGCCCCACAATGTGCTTCTATAATTCGGGCTAATATTCTTGTTTATTTGGGCCTCGAAATAATTAATTGGTTGGGCCAATTAATTGATATGCATGAATATTATTTAGTTGAAATTTAAATAATATAATACACGAAAAAAACATTTTTACGTGGGGGCCAGTGGGCTTAGTGTGGCGCCAATATGTCTTGGATTTTCCAAGAAATTAGTTTTCCTGGATAATGACATATTGTGTAATTAATTATTTATTTGTTAAATAATTAATTGGATAAATAAAAGAAAATAATTTATTTATTATTTATCTCTTAACTATAAGGATAATTATATTTTCTTATTATGAGATTGTAATTATCTCTTATTTTTATTGGATAATAATAATTAGAATTATCTCTTTTGTTTTGTTAACCGATTGGGTATAGGTTTTCTCTCTTGGATTTTGCCTATAAAAAGAGAGTTCTCCCCGAGCCCTAAGTGAAGAGAGGGCCACGAAATTCATAGAGAAAAAAGGCTAAGGAGTTTGATCCTTAGCTCCACCCGGTTGGAGAAAAACTTGGAGTTTTTCTTGGAAGCATATCAAGGAGGTTCTCATATCAAGAAGGGTGTCCACCAACCACCGTTTGGAGAACACATTGGAAGATCAAGGCTTCTCATCCTAAGATCAAGGCGTCTCTTCCCGATATTGGTAACATGATCTTAACCCCCTTGTAGTAGTTTAAGTCCTTTAATTATGTATTGTGATGTATAAGTCGTGATCCATCCGCTGCGCGTAGATCTAACTCGTTTAGATCTAAGATCCTACATCCTTCAAGACTGACCCACTTACACGGATAAGTGTCACACTATGTGACGGTTGTGTAATTATCCTTAGGACCGGAGTCTTCATGGCATCACGGTGTGGATTGTCATGCTTTGACACTATTGAGGTTTCCACAGCCACGG
Organism: Gentiana straminea; assembly: GCA_036785695.1. Taxonomy (NCBI): domain Eukaryota; kingdom Viridiplantae; phylum Streptophyta; class Magnoliopsida; order Gentianales; family Gentianaceae; genus Gentiana; species Gentiana straminea. Next base: position 145,691 of record JAVUPR010000107.1, read on the forward strand.
GGCGATCATGCGGTAGTGATTGGGTATGATACCGAAGCATGCGGAGTATACATGTTTGGTCGTCCGGGATTCGCGTATCCTATGATTGGGATCGAATATCCGAAATGGCTTTCTTATAAGGAATGTCTTACTCTCGTGAATCTTTGCAAAGTGGAAGTAAACGAGTTACTTCGAGAGAGCATGATATCCAGATTATAAGATACGGTCGTTGATGTTTTGACACTCGACTAACGACCGTATGGATATTATTACAGCGATAGGATTGTAAGTTACACGGTAACTGTTTCACATGAAAGGTAGTAGTCATTGCTTTTGACTCTTCCGATGATTGGGGGTCACGGTGTGTTGCTAGACGCTATCCCGTGATCGTTAGGCATGAAAGGCATTTTCGTAATTTGCACTTTGTGTCTATGGCCAACATATTCGGAAGCCTATCGGGTCAAACACATAAGAACATCTAGCCGGATTAAAATGTGGTTATAGTTGATAACAAAATAAGGAAAGTTTATCTCGAGACTATAAAGGTTATAGTGGTAAATTAGTATGGTGGTATTTATTTATTATGAATAAATTAAATACAAGATATTAATAATATTGTATTAATTAAAGAATATTCCGGAAGCCAATATTTGGCAAAATGGGGCGCCACATTGAAGTGTATATGATACACTTGGATTGTGCAATTTAATTAATGATATTACCTATTATTAATATTAGATATTAATAAAATAAAATAGTATTAGATATTTGTGCATATATACTTGGTATATGCGTGTGGTGTATATTTGTGATATACATGAGTGCACACGCAATATACATATATGCATATAGATTTATACTTGTAATTTATATATATGATATATACACATGTGTAAATTGATTTATGGTAATAAAATAAAGATAGTCAATATTAGATATTGACAATATCTTAGAAATATTCAATATAAGATATTGACAATATCCTAGATTTATTTAATATGAGATATTGTAATAAATGAGATAAATCAATCAATTATATTTTCCTTATTTTATTGGGAAAATGTTTTCTTCTCCTCCACACTTCTTGGGGCGCCACTTTCCCTATAAATAGGAAGTGGGTGTCAAGCTCTTTTGCACAACACAATTCCAAGAACTAATAGTTCTTGTGTAAAATAGAGAGCATCCTATCAGAGAGTTGGAGAGAGGGGAAAAGGGCCGGTCTAGCAACCGGAGTTTTCCAATAGCAATCCATGATGGGATTCCGGCGGGCTGTTCGTGTGGACTAGCGGTAGAGGCCGAACACTTGGGCGGCTCTATGCAGAACTACTCTCCTTAGACGGTCAAAGCGTCGATCTTTTAGATCAACCAAGGTAACCATCGTCTTTAGCTTATTTGTTTATTGCTTAAACGAAGTCGATCCTGGTTAAAAGGAAATAAAATTTTAAATTCCGCTGCGTTCCCGCGTAGATTTCCTAACAGTGGTATCAGAGAGAGCTTCGAGCTTAAGCAATAAGCATGTTATTATGCGTAATTAATTTTATCGTTTAAATCACGTAATTAAAAGATGAAAGATTTTTTATTTGCAAAATTGATACACGAAAAGAAGAAAAAAAAAGGGGGCGGCCTTGGTGGTGCTCGGCCGATCGGCGGCGGCACCACCACCTTGTGATCGCCGGCGGCGGCGGCGGCCTCCGGGATGCCGGCGGCTGCTGGTGTGATACGGTGGTCCCCAATTTTGTTTTGTGTATTTGTGATTCAATATTGTTCATAGTTGTGATTAATATCTCATTTGTTTAGTTGTGTCGTGGCTAACCAATGGTTCAAATAGTTTGGGACGTTGGGATGCGCACATGGCATTAAAATAATAATGGCCTTTCCAAACTTTGTTTGGAATAGCCTAGGCCCTTTCCAAAAATATTTGATTTGGGAAAAAGCTAAAGCTGGCCATTTCCAAAATTTTGATTTTGGAAAGTGGCGAAGCTTAAACCAAAATTATTTGGCCTTTCCAAATATTTGATTTGGAATAGCAGGCAGGTCCTTTTCAAATATTTGATTTGTAAAAAAGGCTACGCTGGCCAATTCCAAAATTTTGATTTTGAAAAGTGAGGCTGCCTAAGCCAAATTTGGTTTAGGAATATGCCTTTTGGTTTAGGAAACCAAAGGCATCCCTTTTGATTAAGAATCAAAAGGAAAGAAGCGAAAGAGAGTTAATTTTAATTTTGATTTATTTTTGGAATAGTTCCAATTAATTAAAATTAAAAATAAAATCGTTTAAAATTAATCGTTAATTTTATTTCGATTAAAATTATTTAATTAATTAAATGTTAATTAGTTAATTGATTGGATAAAATTATTTAATAGATTAAATGTTAATTGATTAATTAAGACACAAGTAGTTAAATTTAAAAATTTTATCTTTTTCATAAGATGTTATTGTATGGATTAGATATAGTAGATATAATATGATTATATGGACCCCGATTGATCATGGACTCGACCGATAGGATAGATGTAAATGATTTAATTTTCTGTTGGTTTAAAAATTTGTCCTAGGCCGTTATGAAGAACGTGACCTAGTTTATTTTCTGCATTCATCCCATTCCCGTTAGCTCCCCCCCGTGTTCGGCGGGTGTATTTATTTTATTAGATAGAATTAAATGTAACAAGAATGGAGCAGAAGATGAAGACCAAAGAAAGACGAAAATAAAGATCCCATTGGAGAATGGAGCATTAAAGATCATATTGGCGGTTGCAGCTACCCTTAGATTGTGACCCGCGGTTTCGTCAGTTTGTATTCGAAACCGCACCTAGGAAAAGTCCATAATCATACCGGTTACTTTACGCATTTATTTATTTTGTGCTTGTATTTATTTTATATGATACGATAGATGCACGATCTAGATTAATGTGTAGGATGTATGTCTATAGAGATAGATATATTTGATGAGACCGTAACTAAATTAATTAAGAGAATTAATTCGAAATTAATTAAGTGAATTAATTTAAAATTACTCCCACAACAAAAATCGAGTTATAATATGTCTCCCAATATTATAGTGACGGTGAAGAGCCCTTGTTCGGATCCAACTGATCGGCCCACGTCGGGAGTTGACCTACCACGGGTATATCGTCACTATCGAGATATGATCGTTATGAGATCTCATGAATACTTGGGTTACGACTCGACTAAGAATCTTGCGGTGATTGGCCCACGTCAGGACCGTCTGATTTTAGAGACATAAGGTTGACTATCACATAGACGATGTGAGCTTGTCAAAGAGTTGACTAGTCAAACCTTTGGAAGTCGCGTTAGACGCGATCGGTAGAAGTACCTACCCGTCGAAATTGACCCGGTTGATCGGCCCACGTCGGGGATCGAGTCAACTAGATAGGATTCCAGCCACTAAAGAATTTTGAAAATTTCTTGAAAGTCAATTGGGAGTAGTTGACTAGTGGGAGCAAAATCATAATCCCAAAGACCATATTTGATTTTGCGTGTATAGACAACAACACTCTTTTATCTTTATTTTTATGTTGTAGTTTTATCAAACTTTATATTAATGTTTTTCTCGATTAGTAAAACCAAATTATGACTGTTAATTTTGAGAAACGTTCTCAAATATGGTTAAGTAATTTTAATCCTTTTAAAATAAGCAATGACACGAGAGATCCCGTTAAAGTAGTTAGAGACAAGGAGACTACATATTTGATGGAGTACACCAAGGCTTTAATTATTAATGAAAGCGGAAGCTCATGATATGATTGAATCATTTGAAATAAGTTTCAACGAATTAATCATATATTGGATACGATCCAAGATGATCATTCAGTCATACGATGACAATTGATTCAAACGTTGGATAAGAATGACCACATCTAATTTTGGAAATGTTGTTTTCAAAATTGTAAGATTTAAGTATCGACTTATTTCTTTAATCATTGCTTAAAGGTTAATTAAATGGTCAATGTTTTTGATACGATTTAAAAGGTTAAATAAACTATTTAATAAACTTTAGATTTTTTTTATGAAAGGAAATCAAAGACATGGCTCTTGTGATCTTTCTTAAGTCTTATGAAAACTACAATAAGAAACATTTTTCAAGTGCTTAAAGGATTAAAAAGGAAAGTTAGGGCATGTGCTTAAATAGAGAACTTATTAAAGTTTCTATTCTAGGCAAGTGAGTTGAGATAAATCTATCTAAGTTCAAAGTCAACTCTAAGATATATGATACCTTACGAGTGTGATTAAATTAGAAAGATTGAATACAAATATTGAAGGTGAAACAAACGTTGTAACACTTACCATATTCTGGATCTAGTAAACTGATAAGGGAACTAAATAAATGTTATTATGCTCCGGTTCTTATGAAGAACATACTTTCAGTTATTTGTTAGGATTTAGTAGACATATTCAATTGTAAAGAATAAATGTTATTCCGATAAAGTTGAAAGGTTATTGAATCTAACATACTAGATTGAGGTCACTATATAGTTGATATATGTGATGAGATCTCAACTAAGTATTGTATGGTTGTTATCCTTGATATTAGTGGTTGTTCTAGACATAGTCTCTCTGGAAGGAAAGCGTGTAATTAAACGTCATTCTGATAATGTTGAACCATATGATTATGAATCATGTGGTTTATACGTATCTTATCCAAAGAGGACTAAAATACCCTTTTTCGAAAAGGTTGTGAAATCTAGAAAAATTGTCTAAAGCCTAAACATACCGATGTTTGTTGGCTTGTGACAATTAATGCCACAAATAATTGTTTATTAGTCTCTATGACTATTTTTAGAAATAGTCAAAGTGTACTCAGTGAAGTGCATAATTCGAAAAGCCCGAAAAGTTCGAGCTAGTACGAATATGAGATTGATGAGCTATTTAGGAATTAATCTCCAATTGGATTGAAGTAATTAATACCTGAAGGGTGTTTCAGAAGTCGTCTGAAAGGAATAAGATTCTCCCTTGAAGGATACCATCTTTGGGATACGCAATTAGATTGTGTTCTCAAAATGGAAACAACACTTTATATGATAAATGTGTGACGCAAGCCATGCGAAGTATCCCTTACCCGTTTCGGGATAGTGCCCTTATACTTAACCGAGTTCCAAAGAATAAAGATTGAATAAATTCCATATTAGATATGGAGGAGGATAATGTCGAATCTATCCTAACCGGTGATTTGAAGTTGTCATAGGGTGAGTCAGAAAGGCTTGGAGCCTAGTACGACATATGCAACTTTGTGGAATGTCTTAGCAAGTACGCTGGATATTATTTACTCATCCGCAGAGCAAAAGGTGTTTGTCTCCAGACATCGTCTTCAGAGGAAGTGTTTCTTCCAAAAGAAACAGTGGGAGTGAATTAGATCTCAAAAGAGTTTGAGAACCACAAAGATATATTCAACCATTGGAACATGAGCAGGCGCCGCATAGCGATGAGGTGTAGAACACTGCTCAGTACACACAAAGTTACGTAAGTCCGTGGATAACCTCAAGCCCGAAAAGGTCTTTGGTATGTTCATCTTGAAGAATGAATATCTCACGACTTATGAAAGAATGTTTGAAAGGCAAGATTGAGAGATATGGCCGGGAGCCATAATATCGAATTAGATTCCATCGGTGACAACCGGGTTATGAACCTAGTCTGTCTTACCTAGAGGGAATGTCTGTAAGGTCGAGCCCGGTTACGATTCGGACTATGCTTGTTGTAACTTCGTATCATGGCTATATGATAGTGTTGAAGGCGTTGGGCAAACAGCTCGATGTTCATAGACGATAACATGATATGTGAGCCTACGAGATCCATTTATGGACTCAAACAAGTTTCTCTAGACAATTGCTTTGTTTGATAATCAAAGGAGTTTGATTTAGTCAAAAGAAGGATATACCCCATGTGTAATACGGATAGTGGGAGTGTGTTACGATTTTTGAGTAAGGTATTAGATATATCTCTCAAGAATTGTCACCCCATGTCACAGTCAATTAATGTTTGGTAGTTCAAGGTCTTTACGAACGCACTTGGATTAGCAGTTCTCATTTTAGAAATGAGAATATATAGTGATATATTTAACTGCTGTTAGATTATAGTTTACCTATATAGATGTGATGCTAAAAGAGTTTAGCATAGATCACGACAGGGGATGCTGCTAGCCGGTGTTCTCAAGATCTATTTATGTTAGGACGTTCGTCCTAAAGAGAAGGTGAAAGATGATACTTATGGAAGGTTCCCTTTGCTACTGCAATAAGATCCATCATAAGAGTTATGCTAGAGGCTCACACTTCATGAAGAGTCATGAGCAAGTGTGAAAGTGATTCTAGCAGATGTCGAGAATATCCTTAAACAAGTTAAGGAAAGTTTCCTAGTTTATTGAAACTTGGAATTAAATAAACGTAGATATACAGACGTAAATCCTGAGTCTTATGAAGGAGAGTGGGAGCTACTGTCTAGGTTTGCAGTCACTTTGTTTAAGTGATACAGTGATCTGGAAATGTTCTAGCCTATGGGTCACTGTAAACTCTACAACTTAGCCAAAACACAGTAGTGCCTTAGAGGCGCAGCAGGAGCTGTACATGGATCTAGAAGGTTCATTCATGAACCTTATACGGTTCTTCCACCTTTTCTGTATAGCTGATATAGTAAGTGGATTTATTGCTTGAATCAAGGACCAGGGTCTTGTCAGAGATTCATGTGTGTGTTGAGGCGGTTCCTTTTGACTTGGTCATTTGGAGCATGGTATGAAGATAGTCTGAGTCCCCACGGATAGCGATCCGTTTATGGCTAGGGATGGTTGCGAGTATTGCATGAGATTCTTGTGTTTCAACTTGGTCTCTTGTGTACGAGTGATTGGTTTTAGGCCAAGTGGGAGATTGTTGAAATAGTGTCCTAAACCCAATCGGGTTGGACCGGATCCGACCGGGTCGGATCATTTTTACTATTTCTTTATGTTTATACATATATTAAATGGCTTTTCTGTTGTCATATATATGTTCTTTTAAAGAACCAATTATGAATTGTTATATGATAACGTCCTTAGTATTAAACTGTGATAGAGAAACCATAATAGGCGATTATGGTTGATGAGATCTCTAATCACTTTAATAAGTTTGATACTTAAATGTCTACAGGGCGATGTACTATTAAACGGGGCATTGATAGTATAAACGGGCTAGCACGTATTAGATGTCTTTTGTCTTTAGGGCGGGGATAGATCTCGTCTATCGAAGTGTAGAGACACTTGGAATTTGTACGTGGACGTGTATTAGAGAATGCGTACGTTAGGACCGACCCTTACTTACACGGATAAGTGTCACACTATGTGACGGTTGTGTAATTATCCTTAGGACCGGAGTCTTCATGGCATCACGGTGTGGATTGTCATGCTTTGACACTATTGAGGTTTCCACAGCCACGGGGCGATCATGCGGTAGTGATTGGGTATGATGCGAAGCATGCGGAGTATACATGTTTGGTCGTCCGGGATTCGCGTATCCTATGATTGGGATCGAATATCCGAAATGGCCTTCTTATAAGGAATGTCTTACTCTCGTGAATCTTTGCAAAGTGGAAGTAAACGAGTTACTTCGAGAGAGCATGATATCCAGATTATAAGATACGGTCGTTGATGTTTTGACACTCGACTAACGACCGTATGGATATTATTACAGCGATAGGATTGTAAGTTACACGGTAACTGTTTCACATGAAAGGTAGTAGTCATTGCTTTTGACTCTTCCGATGATTGGGGGTCACGGTGTGTTGCTAGACGCTATCCCGTGATCGTTAGGCATGAAGGGCATTTTCGTAATTTGCACTTTGTGTCTATGGCCAACATATTCGGAAGCCTATCGGGTCACACACATAAGAACATCTAGCCGGATTAAAATGTGGTTATAGTTGATAACAAAATAAGGAAAGTTTATCTCGAGACTATAAAGGTTATAGTGGTAAATTAGTATGGTGGTATTTATTTATTATGAATAAATTAAATACAAGATATTAATAATATTGTATTAATTAAAGAATATTCCGGAAGCCAATATTTGGCAAAATGGGGCGCCACATTGAAGTGTATATGATACACTTGGATTGTGCAATTTAATTAATGATATTACCTATTATTAATATTAGATATTAATAAAATAAAATAGTATTAGATATTTGTGCATATATACTTGGTATATGCGTGTGGTGTATATTTGTGATATACATGAGTGCACACGCAATATACATATATGCATATAGATTTATACTTGTAATTTATATATATGATATATACACATGTGTAAATTGATTTATGGTAATAAAATAAAGATAGTCAATATTAGATATTGACAATATCTTGGAAATATTCAATATAAGATATTGACAATATCCTAGATTTATTTAATATGAGATATTGTAATAAATGAGATAAATCAATCAATTATATTTTCCTTATTTTATTGGGAAAATGTTTTCTTCTCCTCCACACTTCTTGGGGCGCCACTTTCCCTATAAATAAGAAGTGGTGTCAAGCTCTTTTGTACAACACAATTCCAAGAACTAATAGTTCTTGTGTAAAATAGAGAGCATCCTATCAAGAGTTGGAGAGAGGGGAAAATGGCCGGTCTAGCAACCGGAGTTTTCCAATAGCAATCCATGATGGGATTCCGGCGGGCTGTTCGTGTGGACTAGCGGTAGAGGCCGAACACTTGGGTGGCTCTATGCAGAACTACTCTCCTTAGACGGTCAAAGCGTCGATCTTTTAGATCAACCAAGGTAACCACCGTCTTTAGCTTATTTGTTTATTGCTTAAACGAAGTCGATCCTGGTTAAAAGGAAATAAAATTTTAAATTCCGCTGCGTTCCCGCGTAGATTTCCTAACAAAATGATCCAAATGACCATATGCATCAATACTTGACGCATATGACCTTGTTTAACGCTGCCGACCAGATGAAGTGCAAGGCCTTCCCAGCTCTACTCACTGGTCGGGCTGTTTGGTTGTGATTTTCATTAAATAAGATTTACAGCTTTATCCTCATTGATATCTTCTCAATTCTCCATTAAATTAACAGTGGTAGCAGAGCCTGTTAGTATCGATAATAAAGCAGCAGCTTTATTTATTCCTTGTTTTCTTTGAAGCAGTAGCTTTATTTTGTGCAACTTGTGATTCCCCGCTTTGATTGTCATTACGATCATTGGAGCATGTTAATGGAGAATTTCTTAAGGTCGAAAGATATTTGGCCTATAGTTGAGGCTGTAATTACAGAGCCACCGGCAGGTGCGACTTTATCGGTTCAGCAGAAAGCAGACATCGAAGCGCAGCGGTTAAAGGATCTTAAAGCGAAGAATTATCTCTTCCAAGCAATTGATCGCTCAATCCTAGAGACTATTCTTTGAAATGACAATTCCAAACACATTTGGGATTCCATGAAGATGAAGTACCAAGGTTCTACAAGAGCAAAGAGGCAGCAACTTCAAGCACTTCGTTCAGTGTTGTCTATGTAATATTTGGTATTTGTTGATATTTTTTCCATTTTTATTCCCCAAGTATATAAGGGGTTCATTAATACTTTTTGTAACTAAGAAAAAGATTAAGTCAATAAAAAATATCTGTTTTCTTTTTCCTCTTCAAATTGGGAAAGTTCCCTTTCCAGAAAACCTTAGTTTCCTTTTTGTTCATCCGATTCAGATTCAGGAATTCTTCATGGTATCAGAGCAACGGTTTGAGAGTTCCTGTTGATATCGAAGGTTTATCCATGGCAGATCCAGAAGTTATTCCGGTTTCGAGTCCTTTTTACATTCATCCGAACGAAAACTCAGCACAAACCCTAGTTCATCCGATTTTGGAAGGAAATGACTATCATGCTGTTAGGAAATCACTAGTTTAACGCAGCGGAATTTAAAATTTGATTTCCTTTTCAAGATCGTTCTTCGTTTAATGCAATAAACACGTTAAGTAGTTTGACGGTTATACCTCAGATGATCTATAAGATCGTCGCTTTGACCGCAACGGAGAGTAGTTCAATGCGCAAGCCGTCCACGTGTCCGGCCTCTATCGCTAATCCACACGAACCTCTTGCCGGAATCCTCCTTGGATTGCTATCGGAAAAACTCCGGCTGCTAGACCGGACTTTTTCTTCCCTCACAAACTCACTATGGATAGCTCTCTATTTTACACAAGAACTATGAGCTCTTGCAATTGTGTTGTACAAAAGAGCTTGACACACACCTCTTATTTATAGCTAAAGGTGGCGCCCCAATTAGTGTGTAGGAGAAGAAAACCTTTTTCCAATAAAATAAGGAAAATCAACTAGATTGATTTATCTCTTTAATTATAATTTATTTTGCCAATATCTTATATTGATTATAATTATCTTATTACCATAAATCTATTTTCCAAAATCAATTAATATCTTATATTAATATTATGGAATCTTATTAATTAAAATGCACAATCCAAGTATATCTTATACACTTAAAAGTGGCACCCCATATCCCAAAAGATTGACTTCCGGAATATTCTTTAATTAATATATTTTATATATAATTAATGTCTTGTATTTTATTTATTCATAATAAATAAATACTACCATATTAATTTACCACTATAACCTTTATAGTCTAGAGATAAACTTTCCTTATTTGGTTATCAACTATAACCGCATTTTAATCCGACTCGATGTTCATATGTTTGTGACCCGATAGGCTTCCGAATATGTTGGCCGTAGACACAAAGTGCAATTTACTAAAATGCCCTTCATACCTAACGATCACGGGATAGCGTCTAGCAACACACCGTGACCCCCAATTATCGGAAGAGTCAAAAGCAATGACTACTACCTTTCACGTGGAGCAGTAACCGTGTAATTTACAATCCTATCGTTGTAATAATATCCATACGATCGTATCTCGAGTGTCAATACATTGACGATCGTATCTTATAATCTGGATATCATGCTCTCTCGGAGTAACACATTTACTCCCACTTTGCAAAGATTCTCGAGAGCTAGACATACCTTATAAGAAGTCCATTTCGGATATTCAATCCCAATCATAGGATACGCGATTCCCGGACGACCAGTCATGTATACTCCGCATGCTTCAATATCATACCCAATCACTACCGCATGATCGCCCCGTGGTTAGGAGAAATCTCAATAGTGTCAAAGCATGACAATCCACACCGTGATGCCATGAAGACTCCGGTCAAAAGGATAATTACACAACCGCCACATAGTGTGACACTTAATGTAAGTGGGTCAGTCTAAATACGCATTCTCTAATACACGTCCACGTACAGTCCAAGTGTCTCTACACTTCGATAGACGAGATCTATCTCTACCTTCTAAAAGATAGAAGACATCCAATACGTGTTAGTCTGATTATACTATCAATGTCCCATTTGATAATACATAAGACTAGAGACATTTAAGTACCAACCTTGTTATAGTGATTAGAGATCTCATCAACCATAATCACTATCATGGTTTCTCTATCACAGATTGATACTAGGGACGTTACTATATATACAGGACAAATAATATGAAGATAAACAATATATAATAACATAAGTGCTTTTATTAATCATAATAAAGTTATTACATGAACTAAATAGACTGTAAATGACCCGTCCCGGTCGGATCCGGTCCAACCCAATTGGGTTTAGGACACCTTTCCAACAATCTCCCACTTGGCCTAAAGCCAATCACCCATATGCCTAAGCCCGTGCAAGTGAACATGTTTCTCATGCTTAGCTTGAGACAATGCCTTGGTTAACGGATCAGCTATATTATCATCCGTGTGGACTTTCTCTATCTTTACATCTCCTCTATCTACTATCTCTCTAATCAAGTGATAGCGCCGTAGCACATGTTTGGACTTCTGATGAGACCTTGGTTCCTTTGACTGAGATATCGCTCCATTATTATCACAGTACGAGGCACCGGACCTTGATGGAGGGAACCACACCAAGATCAGTAATGAACTTCTTCATCCAAACTGCTTCCTTTGCCGCCTCCGAGGTTGCTATGTATTCGGCTTCCGTTGTAGAGTCCGCAGTAGTCTCCTGCTTGGAACTCTTCGAGCTCACTGCTTCGTCGTTAAGCATGAAAACAAATCCGGATTGTGACTTAAAGTCATCCTTGTCAGTTTGGAAACTGGCATCTGTGTAACCTCGTAATACTAAATCATCGTTCCCGAAAATCAGGAACATATCCCTAGTACGTCTCAAGTACTTAAGGATATTCTTGACAGCAATCCAGTGACCATCACCTGGATTGGACTGATACCTACTAGTCATACTAAGAGGGTACGAGACATCTGGTCTTGTGCATAACATGGCATACATGATAGACCCGATTGCCGAAGCATAAGGGACTTTACTCATTTGTGCCCTTTTTTCCTCTGTCTTAGGACTCATTCCCTTCGACAGGTAGACCCCATGTGACATGGGCAGCAATCATTTCTTGGATCGCTCCATGCTTTGAATCTCTTCGACATCTTGTCTATATAGGTGGATTGCGACAGACCAAGCAACCTTTTAGATCTATCCCTATAGATCTTTATTCCTAGAATATAGGCTGCCTCACCCAAGTCCTTCATTGAGAAGTTCTTGGATAACCAAGCTTTGACTGATTGTAACATAGGCACATCATTCCCTATGAGCAATATGTCATCTACATAAAGCACTAGGAACACAACGGCACTCCCACTAACCTTCTTGTAAACACAGGGCTCATCTTCGTTCTTGATGAAATCAAACTGTTTGATTATCTCATCAAAGCGAAGATTCCAACTCCGAGAAGCTTGCTTTAATCCATAAATGGATATTTTCAGATTACACACCATCCTGGCGTCATTGGTTGTGAAACCCTCAGGCTGTGTCATATACACTTCCTCAGACAGGTTCCCATTAAGGAAAGCTGTTTTCACATCCATCTGCCATATTTCGTAATCATGGTATGCTGCAATAGCAAGCAAAATTCTAATGGATTTTAACATGGCAACAGGCGAAAAGGTTTCGTCATAGTCAACTCCTTGTCTTTGCTTGTATCCTTTTGCCACCAACCTAGCCTTGTAGGTAGTCACGTTACCGTCCATGTCGGTCTTTCTCTTAAAGACCCATTTGCACCCTATGGGAACTATTCCCTCAGGTGGATCAACTAAGTTCCAAACTTGGTTGTCTTTCATGGATTCCATTTCAGAATTCATGGCTTCTAGTCATTTCTCTTTGTCATGCCTTAATAGCACTTCCTCATAAGTTCTAGGGTCCTCATCTTCCATGAGATACACGCCGGTGTACCTTTCGGATTCACGGCGTTCCCCGGTGGATCTTCGAGGTGCTAGTGTGTCCACGGTAGAGGCCGGTGTCACATCGTGTGTGGCAAGTCCTCTACTTCCATCAAGCGACCGTTATCCGTAAGTGGTTCTCGAATTTCTTCAAGATCAATTTTACTCCCACTGACCCTATCCAAATAAACTCTTTCTCCCAGAAAGTGGCCAGTCCTGGCAACAAACACCTTTTGTTCCTCAGGATGGTAAAATTGGTACCCTTTGGTTTCCCTAGGATATCCCACAAATAGACATTTGTCAGACCTGGGCTCTAATTTGTCAGGCATCATCCGCTTCACGTAAGTCGGACAACCCCAAGGTTTTAGATGACCTAGGCTCGGTTTTCTCTTGGTCCATACCTCGTATGGCGTAGAGTCAACCGTCTTTGATGGAACTCGGTTCAGTGTATAGGATGCGGTTTTAGAGCATACCCCCAAAACGATTTTGGGAGAAGCGCATAGCTCATCATGGATCGCACCATGTCTAACAGGGTGCGGTTCCTCCTCTCAGATACGCCATTCATTTGTGGCGTCCCGGGAGGGGTCCATTCAGGTAGAATACCATTCTCCTTCAAATAGTCTTGAAACTCTCCATCTAGGTATTCTCCACCTCGATCGGATCGAAGTGTTTTGATTTCTTTACCCAGTTGTTTCTCCACTTCATGTCTGAATTCCTTGAACTTTTCAAAGGCCTCAGACTTATACTTCATTAAGTATATATAACCATAGCGAGAATGGTCATCAGTGAAAGTGATAAAATAAGAGTATCCTCATTTGGCTTGAATCGACATTGGGCCACACACATCAGTATGTATGAGCTCAAGCAATTCATTGGATCTTATCCCTTTGCCACTAAAAGGTGACTTTGTCATCTTGCCAAGTAAACAAGCTTCCCATACATCAAACGATTCGTAATCGAATTGATCCAACATTCCATCTTTATGGAGTTTGGAAATGCGATTCTTATTTATATGGCCAAGTCTACAATGCCATAGGTAGGATTCATTCAAGTCATTTGTTTTGGCTTTCTTGTTATTTATATTAAGTACGTCAACATTCATATCTAATATGTAGAGACCATTGCTAAGTATGCCAGCACCATAAAAGATTCCATCACGTGAAAAAGAATAACATTTATTCTCAAACGTAAATGAAAAACCATCAACATCTAATGCAGAAATAGATATAATGCCCTTCGTAAGTGTTTAGGGTGATTTTATGTGATTTATAATGTTATATTTCGTAATAATTTCCTCCATATTTATATAATTTGCATAGAAGTTGAGTGTTTTATTGGTTTATTGGATCTTAACATGGCAACAGGCGAAAAGGTTTCGTCATAGTCAACTCCTTGTCTTTGCTTATATCCTTTTGCCACCAACCTAGCCTTGTAGGTAGTCACGTTACCGTCCATGTCGGTCTTTCTCTTAAAGACCCATTTGCACCCTATGAGAACTATTCCCTCAGGTGGATCAACTAAGTTCCAAACTTGGTTGTCTTTCATGGATTCCATTTCAGAATTCATGGCTTCTAGCCATTTCTCTTTGTCATGCCTTAATAGCACTTCCTCATAAGTTCTAGGGTCCTTATCTTCCATGAGATACACGCCAGTGTACCTTTCAGGTTCACGGCGTTCCCTGGTGGATCTTCGAGGTGCTAGTGTGTCCACGGTAGAGGCTGGTGTCACATCTGTGTGTGGCAAGTCCTCTACTTCCATCAATTGATTGTTATCCGTAAGTGGTTCTCGAATTTTTTCAAGATCAATTTTACTCCCACTGACCCTATCCAGAATAAACTCTTTCTCCAGAAAGTGGCCAGTCCTGGCAACAAACACCTTTTGTTCCTCAGGATGGTAAAATTGGTACCATTTGGTTTCCCTAGGATATCCCACAAATAGACATTTGTCAGACCTGGGCTCTAATTTGTCAGGCATCATCCGCTTCACGTAAGTCGGACAACCCCTAGGTTTTGATGGAACGATTCCTAGGCCAAACGAAGAAGATAGGAACTTCGCGACATAGAATCAGTGTAATACGATGGTGACATCGTGGATTCTGAACTCTGTTCACAGCACGATTGCTCGTAGCATACTCTGGATCAACACCGCACAAGAGATTTGGGACGATCTGAAGGATCGGTTCTCAAATCTGGATTCTTATCGTTTGTCAGATCTGCTGGAAGAATTGCACAACCTAAAACTAGGTAATCTCTCTGTTACTGAGTACTACACAAAGATGAGAGTTATTTGGGATGAGATTTGCATCTTAAGGCCAGTTCCGAAGTGTAATTGGGCACCAGGCTGTAATTGCAAAGCTATAGTCAAAGTTTTTGTGGAATATTTTGATGCTGAGCATGTTATAAGGTTTCTCAAAGGTTTAAGAGAAGAATATGCACAAGTTAGTAATCAGTTCATGATTATGACTCCAATGCCACATATTAAGGCTGTTTTTGGAATGGCAATCAAACTGGAAAGACAGCTGATTTATGCTAAGAGCAACAACAATGCACCCATGGTACTATCTAACAGGGTGCAGGACAGATCCTCTGGAGGTCAAGGTGACTATAAGGAAAGGTCCTTCAATGGATACAATGACAATAAAGGAGGAAAAGGATATGGAAAAAATATCAACAAATACCAAATATTACATAGACAAAAATGATTGAAGTAATGATTAGAAAGTTAAGATGTTTTTTTGAAATCTGTGTAGATTATGAAATTGGTGAAAAAAATTGAAATAAAGTAGTATAATAAATAAAATAATGGTAAAAAAGGTTATAAAGTTGATAAAGTGAAATGTTGAGAGATAATTTAATATTTTTTTTATTTGTAGTTGAAGAAATGATTGGTAAGAGAATTGTAAGACATGATTGGTGAAGTGATATAAAAAAAACTTCAAAAAACACTAACGAAAACAAACGGAGCCTTAATGACTTGGAATTCTTTCCATAATTATCCGTATAAAAAGATAAAGTTATCATTATACGCTATGGCCAACCTGCGGTGAGCAACCGAGGTCAATATGACCGAACTGCGCAGGTCGACCTCTACTTCGTCTTGACCGACATGCGATGGACTGAGGAACGATCTGGTCAGCTTCCCCCTAAGGGGCGGATATCGGCTTTTAGACCTATACTGGGGTTCCTAGCCCTTAAGGTTAAAATCTTAGGACCACTAATATTACTAATTTGGGGTGTTGTGTGCATTACACGTGGAATGGTGAAATCCGATATCGTCACTATGTAATGTTGTTAAATGAGAACGACGACCGCTTCTCAAATTTTGCTAAAGGGGATTGCCACGTAGACGTGACCGGTTCCGGGCCGGTTCCGGGTCCATGGCACGACCCTCCGGTTCCGGGTCCAAAATGGAACCGGAACCGCCGGTTCCATTTTCTAGCCGGTTCCGCCGGTTCCCGGGAACCGGCGGGTTTGGCGGTTCCCCGGTCCGGGTCCGGGTCTCGGCGGTTCCCGGGTCAGACGGTTCAGATCACGGTTCCGATTACGGTTCCGATCACGGTTCCAATCACGGTTCCAATCCCGGTTCCAAAAAAATCAATTTTTTTTTACAAAATTTTTATAACTTACGTTAAAATTAATAATAAATTCTAATTGGTTATTAAACTATATATAATATTTAATTTCATAAGTATGTTTAAAAAAAAACACACGGCTTGTATAATATTTAATTTCAACCAATCTATATATAATATTTAATTTCATAACTTATATTCTAGATAATTTGTAAGTAAATTAAAGATTATAGTTTTCTAATTGTTTATTTTTTATGATTGATTTGTAAGTAAATTAAACTTATATTTCATATATTGATTACGATGATTTATACTTATAATATTATGTATATAAGTTGATATTATATCTTAATGAATCGAGGCAAAATGTATATAAAAGTTGTTTTATTAAGCAACACCATTACATAATTGAACAATACATCAATGACGACAGTCACGGCACAATTGAATCACTTGATAGTTGATACACATTACTTAACACCATACTAATAGTCTAATACACTTCATATTAAAAATACAAACACACTACTAATACACTGAATATTCAAACATAATATGACACTAGAATTTGTCTTCATTATTGTGGAAGCATCTTCATTGTCTTCATAAACACCTCCAAGCACAACACAACGACCGTTTCACATTTTTGTTCTCATAATCATCATTGTTGAGCTTTGGCACATCAAGATGGAGTCATCTGAAAAACATGAAATTTTTAGTCTATATCATGACTATGCTTGATTGGAATTTTATAAAAAAAAGTAATAAGTAAATGTACATACCAGTCACTCAGAATCTTCTAGGTTATCATCTTCTTCACTCCCGTGTGCACTTGCAGTTGTTCCAGTTGTAACAGCATCAGTGTCCACCACATCTTGGTCATCTTCTAGGTTATCATCTTCTTCACTCCCAATACATCACATTTCCCCAAGGACCCCAACTCCCATAACACTATAAATACATCTCAAAACCAACAAATTTTTCCTCACACATTCTTTTCTATATCTTTATATCCTTCTTCTATTTATCTATCTTCTCATTTTCTACTTATTACCATTATAATTATCAATAATTCATCTAACTCTCAACGAGACTATTAATTGAAGTTGTTCGATTTATTCGTGTACTTCTTATAGTACGAAGAGATAGTTGGATAATTATTTTTTATTATTTGACAATGGCTAATCCACATGCCCCTATATTTACCGATGAGGATGACGGTGGTGTGCGTGGGACGAACATCCTTACGAGACTCGATTCACATCATACGATCAATTTATCGAGTACCGTGAAAACCGGATGGGTAGAGCTATTGTTGGTGAACGGAGATTGGCATGGGAAAGTCTACCGATTGAGATTACGGAATTGGTGGAAAGTGTAGACTGGTATGGGTTCGTCACTGACCCCGACCCCAGTTACGAGATGAATCGCTCAATCGTTCGTGAGTTCTACGCAATTGTTGCCACAACGGGAAATGTAACAAGAGAATTCACATGGCGCGGTGTACACGTCCAATTCACACCGCGTTGGATCAACCATTATTATTTACTTGAAGATATCCCTCGTCATGTTGATTTTTTCAGACCGTTTCAGTGGATCGAAAGATTCTATTCTAACATGGTACGACATTTTGGTGAGACTCACCTCACGGGCACCTATGATTAGAAGGAGCGGTCAACATTACCCTCGTAGATGGACCCCGAAGTCGTTCGGACAACCATTTTGTTTCTTGCATATCACCTTCACGTAGTGCGTAAACCACCTTTGAACCGCCCATTGAGATGTACATCCTTGCGTACGCTTTTCTTTCGAATGAGCTAATAGATGTAGGCCAATACATCGTGGAAAGAATTGGCCAGATAGCTATGGGCAATGCAGGTGATGGTTATATTTTCTTTCCATTTCTTATCACCGCTTTTGCTAGAGAATTCAGGGTACCGCAATATGATACGGACAATCTTTCTGGACCTAATGAACCTATTTTATATGAATAAAAGAGTAGGATGTACTATGTAGTTTATTAATATTTTGTAACATTTAAATTTAATTTGATTAGTCAAAGTGCAACCTTTAAATTTAATTTAATTATGTGCTCTTCGTTGTCACAATAATTTAAATAGTAGTATTTGATTATTTGTCTATTTGATTAGTCAAAGTGTTACGATATATTTCGGTCATAAAGTAATAATAATAAGAAATATATTATTATGTTGTGGCACTAGTAAAAAAAAAAAAAACATTTTATGGTATATTAAAATAAAATCAAATATTTTGAATATAAAATCAATTATTTTGAATAAAATCAAACATGAAAAAGGAAATAAAGGAAAAAAAAAAAAAAAAAACAAAAACCGCCGGTTCCGGGTCCTCCGGCCGGTTCGCCGATTCAACCGCCGGTTTTTCGGCGGTTCTTTTGACCGCCGGTTCAGCCGGGCGGATCCGTTGGAGCACTAAAACCGGATAGAAGCGTGGAACGCCGGTTCTGCGTGGGCCCGTGGGCCGTGGACCGGAGGGTTGGACCCGGGAACCGGCGGGGCCGAACCGATTTGGACCCGGAACCGGTCAGGTCTATTGCCACGCCACCAGTTTCGTGCGTTTACCCCCAAATCCAAACTAAACTAAACTAAAAAATAAAGGGATAATCTAAACGTCGTCGTCGTTTAAATAGGCTAGATTTTATTCATCGTCACTCATCAGCCCTCGTGATTCCTTCCGGAAAACCACACATTCTCCTCTCCTCTCCTCCCCTCCAACTCCAAGTCGCAGCGGGCTACTAAATCAGGTTAAAGTAGTTTGTTAACTTGTGATCATACCTTGATTTCAGCTTTTCTTTTTGCTCGGCTTCGTCTGTCTGCACCAGCAGCTAGGCCTCTTGGTATATCCTGCATTTTCCAGATCCATAATGCTGAAACCTTTGCTTGTTACACATGCTCCTTTGTAACTACTCATCATTCATTATTATCCTTTCATCAATAGTTGATTATCATAGTTTTTCTGAAGTTGTGAAATTCCAATTGTGTTTTTTTTATTTATAAATTCTAATTGAAATAGCTTCTGAACTTGTCATTCTTAAATAATTGTTGTAACTTCTGCATTTTGAAATTAGCCGGTGTTCTTATTCATCTTGCTGCTGCCCCAGTTGCAATACTTGGAATCATGATGCTACTTTTTTTTTGGGGGGGGGAGGGGGGCAATTACTTTTTGAAGTTGTTGTGTTTCTTTTTTGTTTTTTTTGTTTTTACTTCTGAATTTGTGCCTGGTACAGTTGTAATTTGTTTATCAGCTATGTACTATGATTTTGTGTTCGGAATACTAGTAATTTGTATGTTATGTACAATAATTTTGTGTCCGGAATAGTTGTAATTTATTGGGGCTATGCCCTGTAATTTTGTGCCCCAATGAACAATTTTCTTGGATCCGCATGTCAATTCTACTGTACGCAGGGGTTGAAGTTTCCACTAGAATTGATTTAAAATGCTGATGGGAGTTGCGTTCTGCAATGAGATGGCCAGACAGAGATCAGCTATGGCGGCGTTGTTTAGCATGAATATGGCAAGGCCGTTTAGTGTTCTGTCAGAGGAAAAGCGATGCATGAAGGATCATAATCGCCGACTTTTGGCTGCTAAATATGAAGTTAAACGTAACCTTTACAAAGCTTTGCTGAGAGATCCAAACACTCCTTATGATTTTCGTGAGAAGACAAGGTTGAAGCTGGCCAAGTTGCCAAGGAACAGCGCTTTTTCCAGAATTAGAAATCGATGTATCTTTACCGGTAGGCCTCGTGGGGTTTACCAGCTCTTCCGTATGTCTCGTATATGTTTCCGTGATCTGGCGTCGAAAGGTGCATTGATGGGGGTCAAGAAAGCTTCATGGTAGAAAAAAAGAAAGAAAGGAAAAAAAAAATCCCATTTTGTCTCAGCAAGGTGACTATTTTGCATCATTTTTGTTGTAATTGTTCTTTTATTTGTTGTTCGTGTTCGTCTATCTATTTTTGGGTACTAGTTTGATTAGAGTAGTAGGAGAAAGTGTGTATAATGTGCACACTTTAACATCAGTTATGTCGAGTGATTGATGGTCTGGCATGCTTAGTTGTAGAGCTACAAATGTTTTTAAAATACTCAAGACTCAACTCAAGAGTGCATATAGGCACGCTACTCAGGTGCTCGTCAATTTGTAGTTAATTGTCTAGGTTTCTTAAGTATCACAGAAGACTTGCTTCATGGGAACATCCATGACTTTAATAATCTATGGCAATTCTTTATTTTTTGGTGACTGAGTATGATGATTAAAAGAGTAGATTCTGCTAAACTTGGTAATGCCACCTCAATAAACTCATGTTGTTATGACTTGGGTGGTTTATGTTGGCTTTTTATAGGTCTTGTATAGTTAGTTATGGATTATCTGTTGGGCAACTAATTAGTTGCCAGTATGTATGTATGTATGTATGTATGTATGTATGGGTATACAGTTTTTTTTTAAATAAATGTATGTATGTATGTATGTATGGGTATAAGATAGTTCATTTTTGGGTGTTGAGAAGTCTACCTGACATGTTGCAGCTCAGCTCTGATCAATGTTCTAAAACTCGCTAGGCGAAGTCGGTACACTACAGGGGCGCCTAGGCGGCGCCTAGGCGATTTTAGGGTTTTAGGGGGGTTTTAGGGTTTTAAGGGGGATTTTAGGGTTTTTACGGGGGGTTTAGGGTTTTAAGGGGGGTTTTAGGGTTTTTACGGGGGGTTTTAGGGTTTTTACGAGAGGGGTTTAGGGTTTTAAGGGGGGTTTTAGGGTTTTATGTCTCTTTCTTGTCTAAACACTTGGGAAAACTTGATGTTCGCCCAGATGGAACCCTAATAGCCTAGAAGGGCCTAAGAGCGCCTAGAAGGTCCTAGGAGCGCCTAGAGAGGGAGAGCGCCCGAAGGGCCTAGGAGCGCCTAGAAGGGTCCAGGAGTGCCCAGAAAATCGCCCAGCACACTTGAGCGCCCAGATAAATCGCCTAGAGCCAAGTCGAGGACGCCCGGGGGTCGTCCAGGGCCTAGGCGGCGCCTAGGCGATCGCCCAGGGCGATTTTTAGAACACTGGCTCTGATGATGCTGATAATGAAGCTGATCGAATTTGCAAAACTTATGGGAGCTGAGAGTTAGCTTTATTATCTACACTTATCATTCTTTGTATTGAAAGAGATTCCCTCTTATTATACATATGTTTACCTTCTAGAGAGAGAGATGGTAGCCTAGCTGACAAGTGTGTGTATGAGGCTCTAGAATTGTGTAAGCTAGCTACATCTTTTATTTTATGCTGTTGATGAGCATTTGCTCAAGTACGTAATGAGAAAGAAAGAATGTTTTTGAAGGGAAGCTTTACCTATTTTTCTATCTTTGGCAGATGGCTTGAAAATTGCTCTTCTTGCAAGAGTACCGGTTCATTGAAAAGTGAAATGCAGAGAGCAAAATGTCGGTTGGATGATGCCTCCCTGCATCATTATCTTACAACTATGTACTCCTCTACTCTTGGTGAATCCTCCCGACAAATATATTTATATATTGTGTGTTAAATTTGAATTAATCCAGGACAGGACACGATCATTAACACCTTCCTTTGCGGTGTAAATGGAATGACTAGAAAAGAATTACCCTCCTTTGACACATTTATTCGAATCCAAATTCAAATCTATGTATATACGTCACATATACCAACCTAACAAATGGTTGGGATATAATATAAGTATTTTCTTTTTTCTTTTTTCTCTTATAAATAATCAATCATACATCCTCTGGGACACACCGGTTATTGTTGAAGCATCGTCAAACAAGCAAATCCAATATAATAACAAATTCAAACTTGTGCAAAGAGCTCCATATTCAACAGAAGGGACCATTAGTACGGAAAATGGTAAGTCACGATTAATAAATCGTAGACACAATACCATTTATTAATTGATCTCTAATGGTTTGATTTCCTCGATTGTATAAAGTTGAAGGAGAATCTTGCGGATCCGCTTATAAAAAAAAAGGTTTAGCTAGAGATAGGGTGTCAATTTTTGACAAACGGGATGGGACTTAAGCCTATTACGCATGTTCCCTTATAATGGTAACCCAACCATAGTGACTGGAGATCCCAAGATCATGGTTCAAAAGGGACAACTAAGTTATGAGGGACAATTAAAGACTTTTTTAGAATAGGAAGAGAGGGGTGGTACTGATTATTAACTCAATCGAAACTTGTTCCATTGCACTTATGGTTATACTTATTACCTACTAAATCTCTCTAAGTTCCCCACGAGACAATTCAACTTTGCTGAAAGATGAATGCGGTATAAATTGGAGGTGGTGTTTATGGCGCACAGAGTGGCAGTGACTCACGCAAGTCGAGTGAGAAAGAGGACTTTATCTCTCTCGCCCCCCTATATAGTAAAGCTTTGGCAGTGGAAGTAGGGAAGAAAGAACCTCGAAAAAAACCCGGCTCCAGCTACCTTTAGCACTTACCCATTCTGTTAAAAACAAAAGTGCTTTCTGTGATTTTGTTAGGTTAAGCATTAAGCTTTTAATGATTCCTATATCTTGGTCAAGCCAAGTTGGGTATTGCAGAGTACTCTTTATAGGAGTTCACCTATGTAAGTGGAAGTGAGGCCGCTTCTGTGAGAATTTGAGGGCTGAATTCTCTAACACACTTTCTGAATCCAATGTGTTCCAGGGCCAAAATGGACACAACCATGAGAACTTTGAGAAGGCCAGGGGGTCTATTGTGTTGATATCATTGTCTAGGCATGCACCAAAGCCTGAGCAGTTCAAGACCTAGTTCACTGCTTAGCCGAGTATGTCCGATGGTATTCTACTAGGGAAGGTTCAAGGCAGCAAACCCCTCGCCCGATGCAATAGAGCTCCGTTTGATATCTCTTCAGAGTTTGCACTGCATTTGCATTAATTTTCATTCATGTGGGGCATTTTTGGAGAAATTTGAATTAAAATTAATTCTAAAATTACGGAGGGTCGCATCGGTTCAGTGAAAGGTTACGACTACGTAAGAGGTTGTATCCTTTTGGTTAAAGGTTGCACCAGTTCGGTTGATTCATTTTGAAAGGATGCAACCGTTAGTGAATGGCTTCTTTACTCCTATAAATTCCCTCCATTTATGAATGAATACAACACAGATTTTCCGACACTTTCATACCGAAATTCTGTCAAAAGAAAAAGACTTTTTTTCAGCATTTCAAAGTCTGAGATATCAAGACCGGATCAGTTCGTTGATTGTTCACATCTAAGTGCAAGACTAGAACAAGGAGACTGTTGTATCTTGGGAGACATCTTGCCATATCCGTGTGCACGTAGTCGGGGCAATAATGTCTTAAGGACAACGTTCTACGCGCCTCAGTCTAACAAATAAGTTTTCGTATTTACTTGTGCTTTTCGTCTTTCAATTTTCTGTGCATAAAATCGTGATGTTATGTTGTATACAGATGAATAAATTATTCTCTATTATGTGTTCTACATTGTTGACATTCTATTTCTACTGTTTATGATACTCGATTTTAGAAAAATTAGCAAACCGGCACTACACTGTTAATTTTCCCAAATATATAGGGCACACAAGTTGTCACAATGAAGAACATGTCGAGGCTGAATCTCAATAAGTAATTCATATAGCATGTAAGATTAGCCACGCGAGTTTAGTTGTAGTATGAGCTCATGCTCGTTATTCAGCTTTTGAACTTGATTTTGGACACCAAAAGCTGCTTTTTTTTGGGGCACAATTGAGTTGAGGAGGATACTTGCGCTATACCTAGGGAAGTTTGGTCTCGGGTGCGGAGCTCGGTCCTGGAAGCAGTCGTGCATGTTAACTCGGATTTTGTTGCCCTCTTACATTATTTGTGTGATGTATGTGATGGGAAGGAATTCGTAGTTCTTGTTACCACGATGTGGTATATCTTGAAGGCAGGGTGTGTATAGTTATAGGATGATAAACCAACCAACATTAGCGGCTGGCTTGATTACGCATGCATAGGAGGATGCAATTGATTTTGTCCATTCTATGGAGGCACGAATGCTTAGGGTAACCCTGGCTGATTGGTCCTCCACCCGGGTGTCCTCTCCGCAAGAGGTCATAAAAGTTAACACGGGCACGGCTCTGACGGACGAAGCCATGTCCATTGGAGCTATCTTTTGTAACCACGACAGGCTCATTGAGCATGTTGTCTTGCAGTTAATATTGAGAAATATGGATGTGGAATCGCTAAGCTTTCGGCAATCTTACAAGCCATAGTCTTGGTGGCGTTTAGAGGGGTCTCTCAAATTATTATTAAGATTGACTTGTTGTCATGAATTCATCATATTCATGCACTCACTGAGGATCTATTTTCCATGAAGTGCTTGGTTTTGGATTGTTCGAGTTTGTCACGGGCTTTCCGCGGATGTGTCTTTTGCGTTGTTACGATAAGACAATAAGCCGGTTCATTGTCTTGCTTACTGATGTCCTAAAACTGGGGTCCAATCTAACCGGCAGTGTACCGGGTCAAATTGTAGTCTAGTCTGGTGAATCAAGGTCGTCTCCTCAGGGAATACGATAATATAAAGTGTGGTTAAACACCAATTAGCTATTATTATTTTGATCTAAGTCGCAGTTTTATCATAAAAGTGATAATTACGTTACTAATAAAATTAACAATTAATAATAAAGGTACTAGCCAAAACAATTTTATTGAACTATAGTCTCTTTTAGTTTTATGGATGTGATCGGTCGGCCTATTAAAGGGTATTTAATTATGTGAAACGGTGTACTCCTATTCTAACAATTTCCCCTCATACAAGTGTACGAAAATGTTCTATGCCTCCTCCTTGGTTTAAGAGCCCTAAACCTAATGATTTGACATGATAAACTCTTGATTACAATTAATCTTTCCCCGGATAAGAAATAGGATTCCGATAGACGGCCAATTTTACCTTCCGGTTTTTCTACCTCGTTCTCACACCGAATATCTCCGTTCGGTATCAAATAAGTGTGTGTGTGCCAATATTGGTTAATTACTCCAACATGAGCTAACAATCAAATTAAGTAGAAAAAGATTCAACACAATCGAAATTAAAATATACATTACATAATCATCATCCGTTCAACCAAAAGACATCAAAATAATTCAATTACATTGCCATGGCTAGTATAAGTTTAGCCACTCATTACTATAAATACTAACATATTTATTTTGGCATTCATAGCAATCAGATTGACAAAATAAAATAATATTAGAATGTTACCAATACACCCGTTTAATCAGTATACGGCAGCTTGCTTTTGTATCTGGTGTTCATCAACTGAGTTGCCTCCAACAGCTTGTCGTATACTTATCAACTATTATAACTTGATACCCATATTCTAGATGTTAATTGTGATAATATTACTAATTTTTAGCTATATAAGCCTCTATATTTTGCCTGCAAGACAGAAGGAAAAATGCTATCTCCTTTTTTCTCCCTCTTCCTTGCTTGTGTATGGATGAATATATAGGATTTTCGCCTCTGTATTTGAATAGTGCATTAATAATGCTGAGTAGGTCCTCCTATCCGGCGTACGCCGGTATTCCTCCGGTTTGCGCCGGAATCTTGACATGTGGAGGGGTGTAAGACTCATTTAATGCGTATTAACTGCTCAATATTTTCCAAATCTTCAAATATTCCGGCGTAGACCGGTATACACCCGGTCTGCGCCGGGTCTTGTCAAATTATTTCCAATAATACTCGATCTTGGCCAGGGGAATAATAAGATTTTGATATTTGTAAATCCATTTTGCCGAGTTTTACGTTGTGACTTCAAGATTTCATCACGTTGTATCTGTACAAAACAAAACGAGAGAAACCACAGGTAAATCTGATAACAAAATTAGTTAAATAAGTCTCAAATTAATTCTGAATAGTGGAAATTTATGATATCTATATTTTTTTTGAAATAAATTATATAACTACGATATTTATTATTTTTGATGCAAAATTTCGCTAAAAATCTCGAAAATGTGATTAAAAATGGAGTAAAATATATTATCTGGTTGACATACATCAACCACTCCCCACTTAGTCTTTTGCTTGTCTTCGAGCAAAATAAGCGATAAATTATAAAGACATAATGGAGATAATGTAATTATCTAGATTAAGATTCTAATGCAGTGATATAATCAGTTAGCATCATGATCATATGATGATTTTTTCTTTCTAAGAATTCAATGGAGGAAAGTACGTGTAACTATCAAATTAGTTATCAAACATTATTTAAATGAAATTCTACATGCATTACTTACTAGATATAGTTAAATTCTAAGAAATAATTTTAATCGCCACTCATGAATATCCGGAATCAAAGATTAAGTCAAGTAGTTGGCAAAGTGGCTTGTAACCTTCAGGCTCAGGGTTTTGGCTAATCGAAAGGATAAAAAGAAAAAATCAAGAGAGAAAAGCAATTCGTACGTACTTACACCTTCAACTTCTTGATAAAAAAATACCTCGATTAGTAATATTCTGATATAGTCTAAAAAGCTCACAAAATCGCCTCCAATGACTCTTATTTTACACACATATATACAAATGGTTCCTAATTTATTGGTTGGAACCAATTTATTACTAACAACATTTAACAAACTATTTTTGGTTTTTTTTTTATAATTTTATTTTAGTTGGATATAATTTGGCTAAATGACCTCCAAATAACAATTCACCAATCTCCACTTGTGTCATTCTAATGTATCGACACTTAGTTCCGATGTCGCTACCGCTATCCATAAGTACATACTAAACTTGCGGGATACCAAGGGAATGTAGACCAAATTAGGCTAAAGGTCGGTTATAATGTAGCTAAATATGATGGCTAGTTCGAGTGGGGTCTCGCCACTCTACAAGGCTGAGATGGGGACAAAATTGGAAATTATGTTCGGGTAGGCCATTTGGCTATGGTCGAGTCAAAGTTATGCCAAAAATTGTCATCCCTAATCCGATTCTAGAACCATGATTCGTCTTGAAAGAAAGCATTTCTACTAGTTAACTATAAATGCAAGTATGCTTGTCTAATTTCATAAAAAATATTTGATAATAATTATTTAACTATACGTACACAAAACCCATATTAAAGTCAAAGATAGACAAGTATTATATCATCATAATGCATCGTTTTTACTCACTTTATTAAAATGCTTATTCTTTCAATTACATTACATTAAGCGTGTCTATTATAATTTATCATGCTTGGAATACTTAAGAACGATTGAAAACTAAGTGCTTTTCTTAATATTTTATGGTATTTCCGTTTTATTGACTAACTACGTCTCCACTCCCCACTTACGAGCTAGCATCGACCCGATGGCGAGTGAGTAATAAAAAAGTTGTTAGAAAATAAAGAGGAAACTGTGTACACTTTTATTTTTATGGTTAGTGTAAAAATAAACATGGCGTGAATCGTATCAACCCTGGCATACACCAGAATTGAAAAGATGGTCAGAGAGGTTCGTGATATAGTGCAAAACAATAATTGAACAAAAAAATAGATACATAATAGCAGCCTTGATTTATTTATGCCATATAGATATTATACAAGGTAGATAAGCGAAAGAAAGTTATAATACGCCAACGGCATTATTTGTTATCTTACAAACTGAAAAACAACACCCAAACTGAAATAGAAAAATATCATAGAAACCACCCAACTTGACCAACCATAAAAACTACTAGATCAACCCTCAAGGCATGCAGAAATAAAAACCAGCTTAGTCAGTATCCTCTGCCTCAGAAGAAGAGGATCCTCCGGGAATATCTACCGGTAACAACGCAACTTGGGAATGACGGCAAGGAAAGACCTCATCAGTACCAAACATTTGGAAACCAGCAACATGATCACAGAGTCGAGAAATTAGCCAAGGAAATGGTAAAGGCTGACGAAAGTTTCTACGAGCCAGGGCAAAATTAACAGCAGTGTGATGGATAAGAATTCCCCAATGAATTATTGCACCAACAGAAATGGCGTAAAGCAAAAGCATTTCATCATCATTAACTTCAGAAAAGTTATTGGTTGGGAAAATTCGTGAGTTAATAAAGTGTTTCCATGCACGTAAGTGTGGTAACAAAGCATAAGTTGACACGTTGCGATCACGATCAAAATTAGTAAACAAAACTTGGAATGCTTCAGTGCATTTGTTAATGATACCTGTGACTGTATCCAACTGCCACTCTATTTCATAATGCTGGTGAGGAGTAGTTTGTGCATGAGGGATTGAAAAGACTTGGTTTATAATAGTAGGGTAAACGGAACTGCAGTACCACGAATGTGGACAATAGTATTGGATTCAAACGAAGAGGTTTCAGAAAGGACGGCATGAAATTCACGAACCATGGTTATATTAATTCGTCCACGGGGGGTACGAATAAAACGATCCCATCCGCCCAAAATGATACGTATATCTCCCCATTCGTTAATCATGCGCAAGTTCAGACATTTCTCGACTAAGATAGGTGAATGACAAAAATTTGAAAAGTATCGATCTATGGCTGTTTCAGTAGCATAATTGATGGATATCATATGTTGGAACCACAGAATCGGGAGAATATGGGGGTGAAATGGAGGTAACAAAAGGAGGTGAAGGGGTGGACATGTTTGTAAGAAATGACTCAAGATAAGAAGAGTTGGTGTAAATTATGAAGTTGGTAATAGGTTTTATATATAGAATTAGAATTGTGCTGAGTATTTCTGGTCGAGCCAGAAATAACACATCCGGCGCAGACCGGGAAGTAGCCGGCGCACGCCGGATAAGAATAATTTTCTGACACCAAAAGAATAAAAATGATCATTTTTCTAGCCATAGGGGAGTCAGGCCGGTGTTCAACTTGAGGAGCCGGCGCAGACCGGGTATTCCCGGCGCAGACCGGGGAAAACGACAAAAAGCTCCATTTGGAGTCTTCGGCGTAAACCGGTGACTCCCGGCGCAGACCGGAATATTACTATTCACGAACAGAGGCTAAAACATGATTTTTACCTAAAATTTTTCTAACACATCATTGGAGATGCAAAATTTAACAAATAAAGAGAGCATAAATTTTCATAAAAGAGGCATAATTATAAAATTTAAGATGTGCACTACCCAAAGAGTGCATCAACGAAAATATCAGAAAAGATAACAATAATTCAGCAATGTATTAAAACAACAATAACGATCCAAAGTAATAGTTTTTAGAAATTTTCAATCGTCTGACTCTGTTTCAGACTCTTCCATCCCGGCATCTCGAACAGGTCCTGGAAAATTAGCACTATGCATGGCCATCGTTCCCGTTGGTGCAAAGTCTTATTGGACTCATAAGACCTGCTCCTTGAAAATGTGCCGGTTTCAGAATGTTTAAGAACTGGAGCGGATCTGAGAAGGCGGCGGCGGATGCTAAAGCATCTAAACGAGCAACAGCAGTACCAGTAGACATAACCACTGATCCTTCTAAACCCATGCTCCCCAAGCCGTCAATGACAGATGAAAGTGAAGACGGAACAAGAAATCCAAAGGAAGAGAAATCAGCAGAAGTACATGTAGACACAAAACCAGCCATACCACCAGGGGCTATGGTAGTCCTAGGAAAAGACTGGTATGAGGTATGAGTAGGTGCCTGAGAGATCCAGGTAGGCAATGTATATGGATTTGCTTGACATTGAGGCTGATTATCAGAAATCTGTTCATAAGCCGGATTTAAAGATCTTAAAAAAACGCGTTGACCCCGGAGACCAATACGGATATCGTCAGCCCACAACCGAACTCTCTCAAATCCTAAGATCATGTTAGCATCAGTTGTGGCTTGACCCCTTAAAATGGCAGCTAGTGTAGAGTCTATGAAGTCAAACCGAGCTTCCTGAGCAAGGTTCTGGACAGGAAGCATGCTCGGGGAAGAAAACAAAAGTGGAACATATGTTTGAGAAGACCTATGAGGTAATCCTTGAGTTCGGGCGGGATTGTTGTAGTCCAAGCAACCAGTTGGAAGTTCAGCCAAGCGAAGGCCAATCCTAGGTGTAGAAGGTGATACAATTCTGTCAGATAGAAGGACAGGGACTTGGGCTCGAATGCGAGTGTAGAAATTAAATTAGGAAAAGGCATATTGCCACTCCTAAAACGATTGTTAGCAAAATTGACAGTTTTAGAATAGATAAGACGTGCTAAATTGACTGGTACGTCTAGAACGATTGCCCAGGTGATGCAAACATCATCAGAACCAAACACACTAAGATGTCTAGAGGGACTCACATTATGGCCTAGAAAATGTTTTAGGGCTCGAACATCCTTGATACATCCATCAAACTTAAACCTTCGTTCGACCCAAGTGGCAGAGGGATCGAAAGCATGCTGAGCCTCGAGAGACTTAACGAGCATTAAACTCGGCTGATCAAGGTTCCAAACTGTATAGTAATCTTGCTCGGCAGGAATCTCAGGGATGCTATAAAATGCATTAATAATTTCATGAGTAAAAGGGATGGTGGTGCCACGGATTGAAACTGAGGCGAGTGGTTCGTTTTCAACAGGTTCATAGGCTGAGATAAATGAGTAAAATTCGGCTACCATAGTGGCATTAACATTATCAGTGCGTCTTTGGCAATTTCTAATTAGTTACGTTTTTCAAAAATTTGTCTAAACTCAGTGCTTAGAGACCCAAATTCTATACCACGCTCAAGCAGAATATTACAATTAGGGGTGTACACGGATACGGATTATCCGAAAACCGAATCAAACCGAGGTCATTTGGTTCAATTCGGTTCGGTTAATAATACTTTCGGTTCGGTTTCGGTTAGTATTATAGAGAAACCGAAATTTTCGGTTCGGTTACAGATAACTCTATAAATTATCCGTAACCGAACCGAAAACCGAACCGAATAAAAAACTGAAGGGTAACCGAAATTGAATAGAAAATTGTAACCGAAATGTCTATAATTAACTTATATTACTAGTTTTCAGAACCAAAATATTATAAGCGTTTATGAAAAATTGTATAAAACCGAACCGTTGTCCGAACAATTTTTTAACGGAATTAAAAATTCAAATAAAAACCATATCATTTATTACCGAATAGAAATTTTAATTTTATTTCTATTTTCGGTTAACCGAACCGAACCAAACTGTATATTTCGGTTCGGTTCAATTCGGTTACCTACCACAAACGGTTCGGTTTCGGTATCGAATTTCAATTAACCGAAAATTTTGGTTCGGTTTCGGTAAGGCCATTAACCGTACCGAACCGAACCGTGTACACCCCTAATTACAATTTCGAAAATACGTGTCATAGGCTTGGATGGCAACTGGAGTAGCGGTTCTTTGAAAAGAGACCGCCTCCTCTTCGGCAGTGAAAGGGCGGGGCTCATGGACTGGTACTACAACAACTGGGGTATCGGTCTTACGTTTTTTACCGGCATTTTTTCTACGAGGGTTTGAGGATTCGGCCATCTATGGTGGTGGTCATACAAAAATTAGCAAAATTAAAACTGTAAATTTTTCCTTCAAATGAAAAGCAAAACAAAAAAAAATCAAGAGGTGAAAGAAATTTTTTATTACCGTCTCGTTGTGTCTCGTTATGTTAAATCACCGGATTAGAATTATTGATGGCCGGAAAGAATGGAGCTTCGCCGGAAAAAGATTTAGAACCGTCGATCCAAAAGCAAAATAGAGCGGTGTGCTTCCTTGGTTATTAGATAAAAAAGAAAAAAATTTGGAGAAGAAGAAGGGGATTGTGTGGATGGAGGATTGAAATATGAGGATGAAGGGGATGGAGGAGGTTTGGTGGAAGAGATGAAGAAGTTATGGGGGATAGGTAGAGGGCCGATTATGGAGAAGAGTTATGAGGGAGATAGAAAAAGAAAAGAGAAACCGTCTGATTTTAATCTGAGCAGGCCGGCGCTGACCGGGTATTTCCGGCGTAGACCGGAATTCACACACGACGTACGCCGTAAAAAAAACTGGACGGTTTCTTATAATTTTAGTACTATTCACTTATTAAGTTTATTTATAAAATTTATGTATTAGCCTACTTATACACATAATATAATTTTTTTTAATTTTTTAGTTTTTATTTATTATTATTTTATTTTACAAACGACTTACTTAGTTAAATTTTTTTATTTTATTTTATATACTAATTCAAAAATGGATACTTCTATCACTTATTCATCAAAGCACGTAGTAGTTAAATTGATCAATCGAAAATAAATCCTTAATGAGTAATAGGAAGGATAGTACCCGTATATTGCTAACTTTATAGTCTATAGCTCGACTATCTTCTGTTTTAATTTACCGGGGGTCAACAAGGGACATCACCTCTCGAGTTGGAGGGATTCCTTCATCTTCTACATATACCTTCACTCTGTGCCCATTGGCTATGAAAGTCGTTTTTCCATCCGTCAATTCGACTGCTCCAGATGCATGCCCTTTAGTTACCAAAAATGGACCTGTCCACCTAGACTTAAGCTTACCTGGAAACAATTTCAAACGTGAGTTGTACAAGAGCACTCGATCACCCACTTGGAACTCACGACGAAAGATTCTCTTATCATGGAAAGACTTCGTGCGTTCCTTGTAGATTCGAGCGTTCTCATAAGCATCGAGGCGAAACTCCTCAAGTTCCGTGAGTTGGAGTAATCGATGGTCACCAACGGCCTTAGGATCAAAGTTAAGAAATTTAATAGCCCAGAAAGCCCGATGCTCCAACTCAACCGGAAGATGACAAGACTTGCCAAAAACTAGTCTATAGGGCGAACAACCAATCGGTGTTTTAAAAGTTGTTCGGTATGCCCAGAGTGCATCATCTAATTTTTCTGCCCTATTTTTACGGTTGGAATCGACAGTTTTTTCAATGATTCTTTTTACTTCTCTATTAGACACCACAACTTGGCCACTAGTTTGTGGATGGTATGGCGTACCGAGCTTGTGTTTTACACCATATTTCTCAATCAACTTGGTAAATGGTCGGTTACAAAAATGTGACCCTCTGGCACTAATGATAGCCCTAGGGGTGCCAAATCTCGTAAATATATTCTTTTTAAGAAATTTTAGCACTACTCTGGTATCATTAGTGGGAAGAGCTTCGGCTTCGACCCATTTAGATACATAATCGACCATTATTAAGATGAATTTCTTACCAAAGGATGGAGGGAAATGGCCCATAAAATCAATGCCCCAAACATCAAACTATTCACACTCCAATATAAGTTGGAGAGGCATCTCGTGTTTTTTAGAAATGTTTCCCCATTTTTGGCATGACTCATAAGATCGTGCATAGTGGTGTGCGTTTTTATACAGTGTAGGCCAGTAAAAACAACATTGCAATACTTTATAGGCGGTCTTCCATCCTCCATGGTGGCCTCCAGTCTCACGATCATGGCAAAAGGATAAAATACTAAAAATTTCACTATCGGGCACGCACTTCCTAATTATGCCATCCGAACATCTTCGAAAGAGGTCCGGTTTTTCCCAATAATAAAATTTTAAATCATAAAAGAACTTCTTTTTCTGCTGCCATGTCCAATAAGATGGAACATACTCATAAGTAAAATAATTAATGATATTGCCGAACCATGGTGAGCTCTCCTTTTGTGTATTACTAGTTTTAATGAGCTGCATTGTTGGAGGAGCGTCAACCGTGAAGAGTTGTTCGTCCGGAAATGAATCTTTGATCTCCCGTCTCTTTCCTTCTTCAGCAGACTCCATACGACTCAAATGGTCTGCTACTACGTTCTCACTACCCTTTTTATCTTTAATTTCAATGTCAAATTCTTAAAGTAGCAGAATCCATCTGAGAATACGAGGTTTTGCATCTTTCTTACTCAACAAGTACTTTAGTGCTGAGTGATCAGTGTAGACAATGACTTTAGAACCGACGAGATAAGAACGAAATTTGTCCAAAGCAAAGATTACGGCATGTAGCTCCTTTTCAGTTGTGGCATAATTAAGCTGGGCTGCGTTTAAAGTGTGGGATGCATTGTAGATTGCCTTAAGTACTTTGTTATGGCGTTGACCTAGAACAGACCCAACCACCAGATCACTTGCATCACACATAAACTCAAAGGGTAAATTCCAATCCGGATCCACTAGCACTGGTGCAGTTGTCAACCGCGCCTTCAGAGTATTAAATGCTTCCATACATTTATCATCAAAATTGAACGGCACTTCTTTCTCAAGCAAATGACTGAGAGGTTTTGCTATGCGTGAAAAATCTGCGATGAACCGCCTATAAAAACCAGCATGTCCAAGGAATCCTCTCAGAGTTTTCAGATTTACTGGTGGAGGTAATTTTTCGATTACTTCGACTTTGGCTTTGTCTACCTCAACACATTTTTCAGAAATTCTATGACCTAAAACAATACCATCGGACACCATTAGATGGCACTTCTCCCCGTTTAAGACCAAATTTGTGTCTTCACAGCGTTGAAGAACACGTTCTAAGTGTGAGAGACATTCTCCGAAAGAGTCTCCAAAAACGCTGAAATCATCCATAAAAATTTCCAAATTTTTTTCTACCATGTCTGAAAATATTGCCATCATGCATCGTTGAAAGGTAGCTGGTGCATTGCATAATCCAAACGGCATTCTTTTGTATGTAAAGGTTCCATACGGACAAGTGAAAGTCGTTTTCTCTGTATCCCTTGCTGCGATAAATATATGCAAATAGCCTGAATAACCATCTAAAAAACAATAGAATTTATGTCCACTTAATCGTTCCAACATCTGCACTATGAATGGAAGTGGATGATGGTCCTTCTTAGTGTGTTCATTCAGTTTTCGGAAATCAATGCACATTAGATATCCTGTGACCTCCCTTGTTGGAATCCATTCATGCTTGTCATTTTATTTTACCGTAAAACCACCCTTCTTTGGTACCACTTGGGTGGGACTTACCCATTCACTATCTGATATAGGAAAAATTATCCCCATTTCTAATAGTTTAATAACCTCTTTCTTGACCACTTTTTGCATGTTCGGGTTGAGGCGGCGTTGTGGCTGGATACATGGCTTAGCTCCTTCATTTAAAATGATTTTGTGTACACAAATCTCAGGACTTATTCCTTGAATATCTGCCACTGTCCATCCGAAAGCTTTCTTATGTTGCCTCAACATCCTTAGCAATTGATCTTCCTGTAAACTAGTCAGTGATGATAAAATGATAACAGAGAGCATTTTATCAGCTTCAAGAAAGGCATACTTAAGATTCGAAGGAAGAGGTTTCAATTCCAGATTCTTTGGTGGCTCTTCCACCGAAGGTTTCAATACTGGGCCATCCAGTTCTAAGTCCAAATAATGATGCCATGGTCGTTTTACAAAAGAACCTCCTGTGTCGAGGTGAAAAATTACTTCTTCCATTTCCTGGTCATTATCATCTCCTTCATAGATGGATAAGGTTAAACATTCTTCGAGCTTATCTTCAAAAACTTGTAATTCGTCATGATTCATGCAAATAGAAGATACAGTATCTATGAATAAGCATGATTCTGGTGACCTGTATGGATGTTTCATAGCTTTGAAGATATTGAAGGTGACCTCATCTTCATTGACCCTTAAAATTAACTCACCTTTTTGTACGTCGATAAGGGTTCTTCCCGTAGCTAGGAATGGGCGACCAAGAATGAGGGGTGCTGAAAATCCTTCTTCCATTTCCATAGCTACAAAGTCAACTGGGAAGTAAAACTTATCTATCTTAACCAACACATCTTCGATGACTCCTTTAGGACGTTTAATAGACCTATCTGCCATCTGGAGAGTCATCTCGGTGTTTTTGAGCTTTCCGATTCCTAGTTTCCTGTAATCCTCGTAAGACATGAGATTAATGCTTGCACCGAGATTGCAGAGCACCTTCTTAAACAAAAACCCCCAATCTCACATGGGATGGTAAAACTACCGGGGTCTTTTAGTTTAGGCGGGAGCTTGTGCTGCAATACTGCGGAGCATTCTTCATTAAGACAGATGTTCTCATACTCTTCTAAACGTTTTTTATTCGAGAGGATATCCTTATGAAACTTCCCGTATGTGGGCATATTAATCAGTGCTTCAATGACAGGGATATTGACATTAAGGTGACGAAATGTGTCAAGGAAACGAGCTGTTTTCAGCTTTTTAATTTGACTCTGGGTGGGTAAGGTAAAGATTCAAGATCAATAATTTTCTGGTCTGAAGTCATGCCTCCCTTACCTTTCTCCTTAGATGGTGATGCTTCCTTAAACGTTTGAGCGTTTGGTGGTCGCCATGTGTCATGATCCTGCACTATCTTCTTTGAAATTTGCCCTGAATTCCTCTTCACTTGTTCTGTTGTTTGAGTGTTGCTACTCCCCACTTGGACTGTATTGTCAACAACATTGTCCTCTCTGACATGTTCATTAAATAAAGTCCGTAGATCGCTAGCCCTCGGATTCTTCAATATTCTCGGGACTTTGATCCATTCATCATCTTCGCTTTCTGCTTCAACATGTCTATCACGTCTTAAGAAATTTTCAATGATTTCTTCTTCTTCTTTACCGAACTCTGGTTCATCCTTATTTTCCAGTTCTTCTTCGAATTTATCATCCAAATCATCTTCCACTTCATTGTTTCCGGAGTTCTCCACTCCATTACTTCCACATATCCTTCCACTTCGGGTAATAACAGCATTTACCTCTCTTGGGTTTCTTTCGGTATTACTAGGTAGTCCTCCCGGAGGTCTACTGTTCTTTCGTTCTCATTCTCTACTCAAGTGATCTTCCATATTTCGTACAGATGCTTCTATGGTTCTCATCCTCGTGTCGTGTCCACTCATGGATGTTTTTAAAGTACTCATATCCTTAGTGACTGTGCCTATAGAAGTCATAATGGTTTCCATATTCTGAGCTTGAGTAGACATCACACCCATCATATTTTCCATTAATTTTTCCCATTTGTCAACTCC
Source organism: Gentiana straminea (assembly GCA_036785695.1). Lineage (NCBI taxonomy): Eukaryota > Viridiplantae > Streptophyta > Magnoliopsida > Gentianales > Gentianaceae > Gentiana > Gentiana straminea. The sequence goes on from JAVUPR010000107.1 coordinate 183,409, forward strand.
TTCTACCGTTGGATTTGAACTTTGAGTAATTGGTATACTTTGAGTGGTGTGTTGTGGGTATGATCTGGGTGGTGATTGATTTTGGTTCGAGGTATTTCTTTGGTAACCTTGGGTTTGAGTATTTGCATGGTACGAGCTCTTATACTGGGCTGGATACGGTGGTTGTCCTTGCTTACTTGGGTTTTCGGACCATCGAAAAGTAGGGTGATCTCTTCTAATGACATTGAATGAGTTTGAATAAGCATTATTCAAGTTGCGATGTTGTTGCATAAAAAATACTTCTTCCCTTGAATATCCTTCGGATTCTTCCATCCCTAATGATATATCGTCATTATTTCTCATGCCATCATTCGAATATTCATTCGATATCTTACCTTCCGAGCTTAGATTTTTGCTTCCTTGCAAACCATCAAACTTTCTAAAGATTTTCCAAATGTGCTAAAACTTCTGCGTTTGATGTAGACTCACCTACAAATGCTACTTTCCTTGTACTAGAACCGGTTTCCCACATTCGGTTATTCTTAGAAATTTTCTCGATAGCATCATACACAACTTGTGCTTCACTCATCATCAAAGAACCACCACATGCGTGATCAACATCCGCACGGGAGTCTTTTCTCAATTTACGACAGAAAAGTTGAATTTGCATATCAAGAGAATAACCATGATCAGGACAGACACTTAACAATTTTTTAAATCTTTCCCAAGCATTTCCAAGTGTTTCCTCAGATCCTTGTCTAAAATTAGCAATTTCGACCTTCAACTCCAAATTCCTACCCGGAGTAAAATATTGCTTTAAGAACTCAGTTTGAATGTCCTCCCAACTTGTCAATGAATGATGTGGGAGTGACATAAACTAGTCTCTTGCTCTTCCTTTTAAAGAAAAAGGAAACATTGACATTCTTGTCAGTTCTCTATGAGCACCCTGGATTTTGGCCGTGTTACACAATTCTTCAAAAAGATATAAGTGATGATGCGGGTCTTCGTCATCTTCACCTAGAAATTGGGCTCTTGTGTCAATCAAACCAAAAAGATGGGATTTTATTTCAAAGTTATTTGCTCCATCATTGGGTAAACGAATTGGATTGTTAGTTTCATTCCTTCTCAAGGTTTGATCACAAATGGGTCTGGGGTTTGGTGGGTTATTATTACGGTTATTTTGGTTTCTGTTTTGGTTATTCCGATTATTGGGATTATGGTTATTGGGAATTGGTGGTGGAGGAAGATTTTGCAATGGTGGATTCAGATTATTGAGGTTTTGTCCATGTCCTTGGGCATGAGCAAGCCCTTGTTCAGGTGGTGTTTCATCACTGGCCTCGGCCATTTCCGTTCCTTGATTTGACGATTCTTGGGGAGATCCGTCACCAAGATGTCCTTAGCTGGTATGATCACGTCTATTCTCTACTCTTAACTACCTTTCGTAAGTATTTATGTCGGGCTTGTATGGAGTGAGTGGGGCCTTACCGCTTCGGGTCATCAACTACAAGATGGAAAATAACACGAAAACAATAGAATAACACGCGGCCACTTACCAACGAGGTAAGTACCAAAGAAACAAAGATAGAAATGAGATTAAGAAAAGTGTTGACTTATTCTCAAACATTTTGAACTAATACAAGTAGTAACCAAAAACACAATAAATCGTTATCCCCGGCAACGGCGCCAAAAACTTGATGTCCTAAAACTGGGGTCCAATCTAACCGGCAGTGTATCGGGTTAAATTGTAGTCTAGTCTGGTGAATCAAGGTCGTCTCCTCAGGGAATACGATAATCTAAAGTGTGGTTAAACACCAATTAGCTATTATTATTTTGATCTAAATCGCAGTTTTATCATAAATGTGATAATTACATTACTAATAAAATTAACGATTAATAATAAAGGTACTAGCCAAAACAATTTTATTGAACTATAGTCTCTTTTAGTTTTATGGATGTGATCAGTCGACCTATTAAAGGGTATTTAATTATGTGAAACGGTGTACTCCTATTCTAACAATTTCCCCTCATACAAGTGTACGAAATTGTTCTATGCCTCCTCCTTGGTTTAAGAGCCCTAAACCTAATGATTTGACATGATAAACTCTTGAGTACAATTAATCTTTCCCCGGATAAGAAATAGGATTCCGATAGACGGCCAATTTTACCTTCCGTTTTTTCTACCTCGTTCTCTGATGACGTAGATCAAGTGATAATAAAATACTTGACCACCATAAACCAATACTAGCAAGAGGACTAGGTCCATCGTAGTATAGTTATAGCGAATCAAAGTCGATCCCACAGGGAACCAATTGTGGATCATTTATATACAAACAATTAATTATTCATATCAAGGACACAAAGGCGGTCTACGACCAACAAGAGACAAGAAAGATAAAGGACATGAGACAAACAACGTAATTAACCTACCCAATTATTATGTTATCGTTTGGATCTAGAGATTCTATATAATTAAGATAGACTCGACAACTATTAATCCAATTCGTACTTCTTTTATATTGGCTACGGGAGTCATCCCCTAAACTAGATCTAGCTCCGGGTAGGCCATCTAGATCACTGTGCTACATTACGTGACTTCGCTTCGTAGGCCTCAATCTCATATAACTTGCACGCTTACAAAACTAGGGATGCCGATGTTAACCGTATTCCTCACCTATGCAACATTCCTGTGGTTAGGCGTACTTCCTAGGCGATCGCATCAGTCTCTGTCCCATTAACACTAACTTTTTAGGTATCATGTTAATCTACGATGTACGTATAACTAGGTGCTAGAAATTCCCAAATATAACACAGATCTAGATCTCGCTGAAAGTCCCGGAAGATCAATTCATGAGCCGACCTAGGAGTACTATATTGGTATTTCCTAATAATACGCTAATTAAAATAGACGAGCAACGTAGCCGTAGCCATACCTACTAAGACAAGAAATTCTAGGTGGACAATCACACCATAAAGACGTGGCTAGATTGACGCGACGAACAACTAAATCTTAGCGTTTCTACATACGTAACGGATAAAATAGAAATTCATAAAGCAATTATATAAATCTACTAAAAACACGATTGTTGATCAAAGTAAAGTCATACATAGGTCACGAGACATAGGCGTGGGCGTGTGGATCCTTATAGACGAGGAATCCCCACTGCCTCACGTCGTAATCCTAAATCTACATCGTTTAACTAAGAACAAACAATCTCAAACGATAAACAATAATTGGGGACTTAATTATAAAGAACTAAGAAGAAATAAATACAAGAACTTACAGTATTGCAGAACTTGTATAAAAACACTCTGAGGAAAACTGACAACTTTATTATAATTCGAGAGAAGTGTCTAAGGTGTGTTTTTGCTAATAAAATAGCACAAGTATATATAGGGGTAAAAAATAGAGTTAGGATAAGCATTAACCGATCTAAAATAGGTTTCCTAAATCCAAATGAAATCTAAAAACGCGTTAGGATAACTCCAAGTCGATCCGGTGGCTTTAGGGAACTCGCTCCCAGCGAGCTGAGCACTTGCTGCCAGCGAGTCCATCAACTTTTGATTGGCTCGCTGGCTCTTGTCATTCCTTACTCCTCTTTTCGCGCTGATCCGGTATTTATCTTCAATGCACTCCGAATTTTCTTCGATTTATCTTGAGATTTAATTCATCCATTTGTAATTATCCTCCAATTTATCTCAATCTACAAAATAAATATTTATTGCACAGTAAATCGTATTCAAATAATAAAAACGGATATATACCAAATTATATTCTATTAATCACATAACATTAAATAATCATTATAAAATGTGATTTAACATAAAATATATATTATTAGGCTTGATTTAAGGATAACGTTGATGGCTTTTACGAGTATATTTTGACCGTCATCATTCTCACACCTAATATCTCCGTTCGGTATCAAATAAGTGTGTGCGCCAATATTGGTTAATTACTCCAACATGAGCTAACAATCAAATTAAGTAGAAAAAGATTCAACACAATCGAAATTAAAATATACATTACATAATCATCATCCATTCAACCAAAAGAGATCAAAATAATTCAATTACATTGCCTTGGCTAGTTATAAGTTTAGCCACTCATTACTATAAATACTAACATATTTATTTTAGCATTCATAGCAATTAGATTGACAAAATAAAATAATATTAGAATGTTACCAATGCACCCGTTTAATCAGTATACGGCAGCTTGCTTTTGTATCTGGTGTTCATCAACTGAGTTGCCTCCAACAACTTGTCGTATACTTATCAACTATTATAACTTGATACCCATATCTAGATGTTAATTGTGATAATATCACTAATTTTTAGCTATATAAACCTCTATATTTTGCCTGCAAGACAGAAGGAAAAATTCTATCTACTTTTTTCTCCCTCTTCCTTGCTTGTGTATGGATGAATATATAGGATTTTCGCCTCTGTATTTGAATAGTGCATTAATAATGCTGAGTAGGTCCTCCTATCCGGCGTACGCCGGTATTCCTCCGGTTTGCGCCGGAATCTTGACATGTGGAGGGGTGTCAGACTCATTTAATGCGTATTAACTGCTCAATATTTTCCAAATCTTCAAATATTCCGGCGTAGACCGGTATACACCCGGTCTGCGCCGGGTCTTGTCAAATTATTTCCAATAATACTCGATCTTGGCCAGGGGAATAATAAGATTTTGATATTTGTAAATCCATTTTGCCGAGTTTTACGTTGTGACTTCAAGATTTCATCACGTTGTATCTGTACAAATCAAAACGAGAGAAACCATGGGTAAATCTGATAACAAAATTAGTTAAATAAGTCAAATTAATTCTGAATAGTGGAAATTTATGATATATATATTTTGTTTGAAATAAATTATATAACTACGATATTTATTATTTTTGATGCAAAATTTCGCTAAAAATCTCAAAAATGTGATTAAAAATGGAGTAAAATATATTATCTGGTTGACATACATCACTTACGCATGCTTGCTTGTGGTGGATTTTTGTTAATTGAGGTGTAGTACCTCCACAATATGCAAGAGACACATCTGGATGTTGTTTAATAAAAGTGATATTTGTCTTTAAAAAATTAAAAAAAAAAAATACAAGAACAATGCTATTCGTTTTAAAAATCAAATTTTTATTTGAAAGGTAGAATAAATCTGTTAGGATCAAACGCATATCATTTTACTATAACCAATTGGTGTTAGTAAACGTCCTAATATATTTCCTTATTCATTCAAGAGTGTTGGATTTGACAATCTCTCCAACACTTGCACAACACGCCCCACAAGTGTGGTCAATCTCTCACAACATTTGAACAATATAATAATGACATGTTTGTTACGTAGAAATGAAATAGAATGGAATAAAATCATAGAAATTGAATGAATTTATTCCATTACTGCGCTTGGCATGTTAAAGGATGGAATGAAACAAATTATATAAAATGTAAACATTGAGTAATGAGTAGGGCACAATTGTGGATTAAGATAGGGTGGGATAGAGTATGATACATAAGGTAGGATATGGTGGAAGGGATGATGTTAGGTAGAATGGGGTGAGGTTAGGTAGGGTGGGTGGGGTAGCCTTACCCCACACCCCATCGCATCTTACATCTCTACGCACCCTGCCCTACCCACCACCTCACCCCACCCTACCTTACCCACCACATTATCACAACCTACCATTTGTCACCTTATCCTACCCTGATCTACCCACCCTTACCCTACCCACCACCTCACCCCACCCTACCTTACCAACCACCTTATCGTACCCTACCCTATCTCACATAGACCTGACCGGTTCCGGGTCCAAATCCGGTTCGGACCCGCCGGTTCCCGGGTCCAACCCTCCGGTTCCACGGGTCCACGGGTCCACGGGTCCACGGAACCGGCGGTTCCACGGTTCCTACCCGGTTTTAGGTTCCAACGGACCCGGCCCGGCCCGGAACCGGCGGTTGAACCGGCCGGAACCGGCGGTTTTTTTTTTCCTTTATTTCCTTTTTCATGTTTGATTTTATTCAAAATAATTGATTTTATATTCAAAATATTTGATTTTATTTTAATATACCATAAAATGTTGTTTTTTAATTTTTACTAGTGCCACAACATAATTATATATTTCTTATTATTATTACTTTATGACCGAAATATATCGTAACACTTTGACTAATCAAATAGACAAATAATCAAATACTACTATTTAAATTATTGTGACAAGGAAGAGCACATAATTAAATTAAATTTAAAGGTTACACTTTGACTAATCAAATTAAATTTAAATGTTACAAAATATTAATAAACTACATAGTACATCCTACTCTTTTATTCATATAAAATAGGTTCATTAGGTCCAGAAAGGTTGTCCGTATCATATTGCGGTACCCTGAATTCTCTAGCAAAAGCGGTGATAAGAAATGGAAAGAAAATATAACCATCACCTGCATTGCCCATAGCTATCTGACCAATTCTTTCCACGATGTATTGGCCTACATCTATTAGCTCATTCGTAAGAAAAGCGTACGCAAGGATGTACATCTCAATGGGCGGTTCAGTGTGGTTTACAGTACCATGAAGGTGATATGCAAGAAACAAAATGGTTGTCCGAACGACTTCAGGGGTCCATCTACGAGGGTAATGTTGACCGCTCCTTCTAATCATAAGTGCTCAGAGGTGAGTCTCACCAAAATGTCGTACCATGTTAGAATAAAATCTTTCAGTCAACTGAAACGGTCTGAAAAAATCAACATGACGAGGGATATCTTCAAGTAAATAATAATGGTTGATCCAACGCGGTGTGAATTGGACGTGTACACCGCGCCATGTGAATTCTCTTGTTACATTTCCCGTTGTGGCAACAATTGCGTAGAACTCACGAACGATTGATCGATTCATCTCGTAACTGGGGTCGGGGTCAGTGACGAACCCATACCAGTCTACACTTTCCACCTATTCCGTAATCTCAATCGGTAGACTTTCCCATGCCAATCTCCATTCACCAACAATAGCTCTACCCATCCAGTTTTCACGGTACTCGATAAATTGATCGTATGATGTGAATCGAGTCTCGTAAGGATGTTCGTCCCATGGCACACCACCGTCATCCTCATCGGTAAATATAGGGGCATGTGGATTAGCCATTGTCAAATAATAAAAAATAATTATCCAACTATCTCTTCAGACTATAAGAAGTACACGAATAAATCAGAACAACTTCAATTAATAGTCTGTTGAGAGTTAGATGAATTATTGATAATTATAATGGTAATAAGTAGAAAATGAGAAGATAGATAAATAGAAGAAGGATATAAAGATATAGAAAAGAATGTGTGAGGAAAAATTTGTTGGTTTTGAGATGTATTTATAGTGTTATGGGAGTTGGGGTCCTTGGGGAAATGTGATGTATTGGGAGTGAAGAAGATGATAACCTAGAAGATGACCAAGATGTGGTGGACACTGATGCTGTTACAACTGGAACAACTGCAAGTGCACACGGGAGTGAAGAAGATGATAACCTAGAAGATTCTGAGTGACTGGTATGTACATTTACTTATTACTTTTTTTTTTATAAAATTCCAATCAAGCATAGTCATGATATAGACTAAAAATTTCATGTTTTTCAGATGACTCCATCTTGATGTGCCAAAGCTCAACAATGATGATTATGAGAACAAAAATGTGAAATGGTCGTTGTGCTGTGCTTGGAGGTGTTTATGAAGACAATGAAGATGCTTCCACAATAATGAAGACAAATTATAGTGTCATATTATGTTTGAATATTCAGTGTATTAGTAGTGTGTTTGTATTTTTAATATGAAGTGTATTAGACTATTAATATGGTGTTAAGTAATGTGTATCAACTATCAAGTGATTCAAGCGTGCCGTGATTGTCGTCGTTGATGTATTGTTCAATTATGTAATGATGTTGCTTAATAAAACAACTTTTATATACATTTTGCTTCGATTCATTAAGATATAATATCAACTTATATACATAATATTATAAGTATAAATCATCGTAATCAATATATGAAATATAATTTTAATTTACTTACAAATCAATCATAAAAAATAAACAATTAGAAAACTATAATCTTTAATTTACTTACAAATTATCTAGAATATAAGTTATGAAATTAAATATTATATATAGATTGGTTGAAATTAAATATTATACAAGCCGTGTGTTTTTTTTTAAACATACTTATGAAATTATATATTATATATAGTTTAATAACCAATTAGAATTTATTATTAATTTTAACGTAAGTTATAAAAATTTTGTAAAAAAAATTGATTTTTTTGGAACCGGGATTGGAACCGTGATTGGAACCGTGATCGGAACCGTAATCGGAACCGTGATCTGAACCGTCTGACCCGGGAACCGCCGAGACCCGGACCCGGACCGGGGAACCGCCAAACCCGCCGGTTCCCGGGAACCGGCGGAACCGGCTAGAAAATGGAACCGGCGGTTCCAGTTCCATTTTGGACCCGGAACCGGAGGGTCGTGCCATGGACCCGGAACCGGCCCGGAACCGGTCACGTCTAATCTCACCATATCCTATCCGACCTACCTACCACCCTACCCACCCCACTCTAACTTACCTTACCCAACCTTATCTCATCGTACCCCACGTATCCTACCTACCTTACTCAACCACCTACTCCAGTCCATCATCACCTACCATACCCTACCACCCACCCATTTTTACCCCATCACCCACATGTTTTGTTGATTTTCATTTTATTCCATCACATTCCATCTATTTTTTGAAGGAATGAAAATTGACATTTTTCATTCCCTTGGAATAAAATTTCACTCAATTCCATTACTTCATAATCATACACAAACATTGGAACATAATGAAAAATCATTCCATTCTATTCCCACATAACAAACACACTATTCCATTCAACACGCTCCCTCAAGTGTGAGCAATCTTTCCCAACACGAGTTCGATCTCATTATCTCTCGCTCCGATACCAAGTAAAGTTTTTGGAATCGTATATCATTCATCAATCACACGATACAAATATATAACCACCCTTAGGGCTTTCATAATTATACACACTAACTAAACTATCCTTAATAATTAAATACAATAAATAATACAAAATACACCATAATAAAAATTTATAAAAAGTTTTAAATTTTGAGGGAAAAATTGGACTATCTTAAACCGTCTTTTCTTTTCCCTCCAACTCACTCGACCACTGGCCAGCAAAATTTGAACCTCCATTTTGTTTTTGAAAATCTATCTTCCATTATTCAAAGCGCTTCAATTCTGACGTCGGTTGGCCGGCCGGCCGGCCTACTCTTTGACCCTTCCAATTTTCGCAGGTGATCGATCTTCTCCCGTCGATAATGGGACAATTCTGCAGCAAATCAAATGCCGGTCTCCATCGTCAAACCGAAATTTACCATTAAAGGCAGTCCCGTCTCTAAAAACCACCGGTGATGATTCCGCCCAAACCAGCCGTCCACGCAAGTCACCTCGCTTCAGTCGCTTGGGCCCTGTTTTGTTTCGGGTTGGATTGTGGTTGAATTGAGTCATGAGAGAGAAAATAAAGTGCACTCCTTCGCTTATAGTCTTTATCCCGCCGGTGTTCGGCAGTCTCCTTCTCCTGCTGGGACACCTGGTCGGAAGTTCAAGTGTCTGGCGAAGCCTATTGAGTCTCTGCTGTTGAAGAGGCGAGTGGAGGGTTAACGAAACTGAAGGAAGGAAACCTGAGTAGGAATTGGATTTTGGCTTGATAAGAGCTTTGGATTTTGGCCAAAGGTAAAAATGGAGATCGAGCTTAAGAATCAATCTGGAGCTGTGAAAAAAATTCCTTAAGCGAAGGTGCGTAGCACGTGTTTGGTATTTATCTTTCGTTGAATTTTAGCTGTTTAGCATTAGTGGGTTGGGTTAAACTTTGTTGTTTAAATTGTTGTTGTTTGTTCAATCTGCGAATTGTTGTTGGATTTAGTGTTAGCTATATTTGTCCTAGTTTGTGTTGTTTGTAGATGACTACAACGATGGCGACTGAATTAAGATGTCGGAAGAGAGGTGAAGCTATTACAAGCATTAATTGTCTGGACATAAACATCTAGTCAGATGTGAAGAGGCAGGCTCCATTTGAGGATGCTCAAACATCTGAGTAAGTTTTCTGTATAATTTCTCATCTGCAGATTGACTTGACAAGTAATAATACTATTGAGGTGTAATTGTACACTAGTCAATTTTACTCCTATATAACAAAAGAACAATTGAGCTGCCAAAGATTATGATGGAGCCCTTTTTGCTCAAACTTATGTTAATTACTTATTAAAATGCATTTAGTGAGGGTAGCTTGATCCCACCTTTAGACACTAATTTACTCTTTTCCTTTGTGAATTTAGGAAATAAATATTGGTCCTGTTGCTTACTCTCTGCTTAAAGACTTGGTAAGGAAATATAGCAGGAAATCGAGTTTTCTTGGTTATACGAAGCTTGTGAATGGCATTACTCTGCGTATTTAATTCAAATACTTCAAGGTACCACCATCTTCAACACATTCAAACAATCTGATCTAACGTTGTTAGTAGAACCAAGTGTACGTACATTGATTAGATTTTTTTTTTTATTTTTATTTTTTTATATACACAAGATAGATCCTAATATATATTCACTGAAAAATTACAATACATCAAATACAACTGTTTTAAGTAGCCAAGAGGGAAAAAACGAGGCTCATGAAGATCAATCCTCCATCTGAATTCTTAAACCTTTTATCCAATAAAGGGATAACACTTTGAAGGCTTGACCACACAAAATACATGCCTGGTTTACTCTTAACTTCATTAAGGACGTTGAAAGAAAATACCTTGCTTTTAATACTTAAGATACCGACATATATATTTTTGGATCATAGTTGTCAAGGCGTTTGCCTGCCCTAATTGAGAGTCAAGGTCTTAGTGCCTAGAAGTTAAGGGAGGGTCTCCTTGGCAAGATGTTGCATGAAAAAGGGGTTGCGTGTCCTCTTAGTACTTTTGTCTGAGTTGGTGAATGTATGACTAGTTTAAGTGATATTAAGGCATACTACATAGGGTGGTGCCTAAAATTGTTTTTATGTGGCTAGAACTTATGGTTCTCACAAGGCACAGCTGAAAATTTGATTGACATGAATTGACCTTTTTTGGGGACTTTATTGCTATTCTTGTCAACTGGCTTCTATTTTCCCAATTATTCCATGATTGCATCGCTTCGCAAGGCTAGGCGACCCTAGGTGGCTCAAGCTCGCCTAGTATGATTTGGATTCATTAGGATTTCTCCCGCTGCTTTGGTACGACACACTTGTCCTTGCTATTCAGATACATCTTTCTTTGACCTACCCGGCCCTTCGTTCCACCAGAATTTTGCCAGTGCTGTTTACAAAGATTAGTAGGAAATTTGAAAAGCGACATAATAGAATAGAGTCAATGCTTGAACAATAACACATCTTTCCCCCCTTGATTCAAAAGCTTCTCTTCCTTCCCTGTTTAGGGTAGATTCTTATATATATATATACTAGGGCAATGAAGCCGTGCAAGACACGGCTGCCCATTGAAGCATTATATCCGAAGGATAAGAAGCTATGGAGTATGCAGCTGTTGAATTTCCAATAATACCGCTTCTACTTGCACAACACAGAAATTGAATTATGTCACCATATATTTATCAACTCCGTGGAAGTAGCTGCTTGTCAATAAACATCTGCAGGGGAAGAAAAAACAAACCAACAAACACAGCTTCCATAAACCTCTCAAAACCACGAAAACAACCCAGTTTATAGCAACAACAGAAACCTCTACAGACAATACTGAGCAGTAAAGAAACACTTGACACCAGAAAAATTCATCACAGCAAGGGGGAGTATAATAACGTTTAACAATAATGTATGATCTATGAGAGAACATAAGAAACGTACCTGTTGGTCCCTAGAAAAGGCTTTGGTTAAGTTTAGGGGGTGGGGGGTGAATAAACTTAACACTTAAAATTTTTGGATTTAACAAACTCAGCAACTTCAGCAGCCTGCTGACTGCTCAGTAGTCTGCTGACTATTGATTTGACTGAATTTGTTGCAGCGGAATATATTCAAGTTAAGCCTTATTACTTGTTGTTAAAATATGATACCAAGTATTGGATACTCAGTAGTGTAAGTGTGTGATTCAGTTGCTAGTTTCAGTGGATTGATTTGTGAAATATACTAAATGCAGAATGTAAGTAGGCAATTTTTATAGTGGTTCCAGGTGGTGTAATTCTGTCAGTCCACTCTTCTCCTGTGATGTTGGAGGTAATTCACTAGAGATCCTTGAGGTTGCAGTTACAAAAATCCCTAAGTTGTTTGTCCTTCACCAATAACTATGGCTTCACAAATTGAACAATTGGAACATGTAGGATTGCTGCTCCAAAGTCTTCCACTGGTCTTTGAAGGGTAGGATTGCCTCTTCACCAGTTCCACCACAAACAACAGTCCTTGACACCCGAAGATGCTTCACTGTCTTCAGCAGGTTTCTTGTAAAAGAAAGTTTGAATCAAGTAAGTGATTCAGCTTTCAACAGCTTGATCGGGATGATATGATCAGCAGCTTGAATTCTTCAAGTGTGTAAACTTGATGTAGTTTGATAACAGATTACACTTGAAAAAGTTTACTGGATCAGTAGCTTTAAGTTCAGTAGGGTCAGCAGGGTGACTTCTTGATAAGAATCTGAAGCTCTAGATTGATTGTTGTTTTTCTCTCCAAAAATCATCACTTGTTTCTGTATCAGGGGTCTTCTATTTATAGCTGAGAATCCTTGTGACTTATGTTTGAAATTCAAACATAGCCGCTTCAGATTTGTCCCTTTCATGACTTGCATTCTGTCCCTGTACATAGTACTGACATTGTCAGTTTACTTTTTGACAGTTTTAATGGTAAGGATAAGGGAATCCATAAGGTGGGTAGCCAAAACTGTATTAATGTTCAACTCTTAGAGGTGGAGGATAGACTGTGGGTGGAGAGGTATAGCTTGTGGGTGGATATAAGTTCTATTGAGGTGGGTAGCTCACTAGAGTGATGGATTAGGCCACACTTTCTTATGGTGGATACATCACTGTCACACGAGGATGAGACACCGTAAGAATATATCATACGATAGTGACCAGGATAGGTCCCTCACCATGCTCGTGAGGACCATGATACATAGGTTGTTCTTGGTGAACTTGGGGTTGTTCTTAAGGGGGTACCTGATTTTGATGATGTACCTGTTGATCAACACGATCCAAACGACCCACTACCTCTACCTCACCACCGATCTCATCTGCTTCTTGTTGGGCCCTCAATCCTTCAATACCATAACCTTAAGTACCTATATGGTTACCTGCCATTCTGAAAGATCAAGAAAGAGCAGAATGGTTACTAAGTGGTCTAAAGAAGTCTTATCTCAATGAATAGAAGCCTAGGATAGAAAAGAAGCTTATCTCTGATACTAGCTGTAATGCCTCTTTCTCAGATACTGAGCCCTTATTCTGAAAACAACGTTCGGCACGTATAACACCAAATGTATCTTAACATTATACTCAAGCCTCTATGTCATTGTATCGAGTTAAGCAAAGCGGAAGCTAAAAAAGACTTGGGTAAAACCATAAAAGATGCTAGAATTACAATGCCATCCAACATAAAAGGTAGAAAAAGAAGCTTACAACAATGAAATATCTTACATGGTACGATACAACTTACATACCATACCAAATGTACTTATCTTACTACACGTCTCAAAAGTTGTCGAAATAAAATACGACAAGTCTTGAAGATAAAAGGTACAAGTTACATAGTTTAACATGATAATAAAAGCATAATAAAACACTCTATAACGTAGCTTATCATACATCATCCTCGAACTCATCATAATCTGGCTCAACCTGTATATCTTCTAACAAAAGAAAACAACACACAAACATGCAAAAGAGGCATGTACAAAGAGTACGTAGTAAAATGTAGAAGCTATTGAACAATTACGCTTTATAATGAAAGGAAAACATTTTATTATTATTAAGGATTATCTTTATGAAAACGACTCAAACTCTAGGGTTCTCTTCATGCTCATCAACATGTCGTTAGTATCCTACATTGTTTCTAGTTTAGTTTATCTTTGTTACATCAAGTATTCAATTGCACTACGCATGGTGTTGCTCACCACGAAGCATCCGGTTTCAACCTACTAGCGATACATACACTAGTAGCCACGGGCTAGTCCCGATGTGTGTGTGTTCGGCGAAGTCCCTCTACTCCCGGTGTCTCTCAAAGACCAGCATAATTATTCACTTTATCTGACCACACTACATATCGTGATATTGCCTTGTGCCTACCAAGAATAACATCGATGTTTATGCTTTTAACTACACAAGTATGTATGTTATTAATTGTTAACTAGACACCTAAGTGTTTTCAAGGAAAAGCTCACTTAACATTCTACTCCCTCGTCTTAGACATCTAGACTTTAGACATTCCTTTCACATACACAGACATTGATGAATACTAATTCATCAAAGTATTATATCATTCATATTCTTCCGACGGTCCCGAACTTCTTCGGATAATCCATTCGGTGCCGGAACTAAACGCTTCAGAAGCTTATTCATGGCTTTGTTAAGTTATTATAGACTATACTGGATTATACAAGTGACCATATCCCAAAATTAAGCAATAAACCAAAAATTCAGGTTCAGGCATGTGCTTGGCCTTCCATGCCTATGCCTCAAAAATAAAAAGACAGGCTCAGGAATGGGCATGACTTTTCAGGCCTGTACCCAAAAAGAGCATGTTTTTAGGTTTTTATTATGTTCAAGTTCAGGCATGGACCTGACCTTTCAGGCCCGTGCCCGAAAACTGTCTGCATTTTTTGTTCTGCGTGAATTCCATCCTTTTTCTAGCCGAAAATCAGGCTTTTTACACCCCAAAACATCAGGAAAACATGTACTAATCATACCATAGCATCTCATACATCAACAACAATTAATATCATGAATTTAACATCAAACAGTGGGAAATTTACTCAACCTAAACATCATAAAACATAATTGTTCAACATGAAAACCCTCTTACTTGGATTCCAAAACAAAGCAAGCAAATCCTCAAAGCAAAACATGCAACTCTTGAAACCTTCAACGAAAACATAATTGACCACAATTAAAACCTAAATTAATCCTGATCACGGGTTTCTACACAATCTAAACGACCAATTAAAACTTAGGCAACCAAACAAGATCAGACCTTGATGATTCCAACTAAAGCAAAAAATACCTTCTCAGAACTTGAAGATCTTGATATCAAAATGACGCCATTCTCACGAGGATTCTAATTCTCTACTCGTATCTGCAATCCATTGAATAACTTAGAATATTCATTGAAGATTCTGTTTTGTTTTGTGGTTTCTGTTTTCTTTTCTCCCAAGCCAGAAGTTTGAACGATGGTTTTATGTTTCTGACAACTTCCAATTGAAAAGGGAGTTTTATTTACTTTTTTCTGAAAATAACTCCCAAGGAGTTATTAATCCTTTTTTAAAACATAAATCCTTAAATAAATAAATATAATATTCGGATTTTATGCAAAATGACATGTTCTACCATTTTCAAAAAACCGGAATATTACAGATGCAAATTGATATGCTTGATACTACTGTCACATCAAAATGGTCGCAACAAAATTTGATGCGTTTTAGTTATGTTTTTGCTCTGGTTGCAATTTTATTCTTGCGACTTAATTATTTTGTTGCAACTTTAGTCCTCCGTCACCGGAGGATGCTGACGTGGCAAGATCTAAACCAGATTTTGCTGACACATCTTTCAAATTGAGGAAAAATTCGATTTTAGCGCGAAAATTGCTAAGTTAGTCCTTTGACTTACATTAAAAAATGGACGTAATATAGGATGAATTTCGCAATTGGTTCATGATTTTTCGCTTTGTCAATCCCATGCGAAGGCATTTCCCTGGAAATTCGATTTCCCCTCAGATTCAGCCTCCTCCGTTGATGGAGGATCAAAATTGCAAAAAATAAAAAATAAAAAAAAAACACCGGACTGCAATTACAACGGAAGCAAAAACATGATTAAAACGCTTACTAGGCCAAATTGAGTGACTAATTTTGCAATTTAGCCACCATTTTGTTGTTGGAGTAACATTTTCAAACTAACATTTATTTGATCAGAAATATGTACAAAATTTATATAAATTTATAAATGTTTTTAGGGTGTTCTGTCTAATGGAAAAGAGATAGCTGTGAAAAGACTGTCTACAACATCAGGTCAAGGAGAAAAAGAATTCAGGAATGAGGTCATATTGTTAGCTAAGTTGCAACATAAATGTTTGGTGAGACTCTTGGGTTTTTGCTTAGAACAAACAGAGAGACTTCTGGTTTACGAGTTTATGGCAAACGGGAGCCTTGATAATGTCCTCTTTGGTAAGTATCTGTCACTTCATTTTACGTTTAAACACGGATCGTCTGATAGGGAGTTGGATCCTCTTAATGACTTTACGGTGCTGCGAATGAACCTGCATATCTATATTTTTTGTGACAAGGGACAATGGCCGCCCTAATCAATGTTTTAGTAACAAATTGACCCTTAATCATAATGTTATTTTAACATATTAGCCCCTAATCAGTTAAAATATTCTATTGTTGATTGAAGCTGATGTAGTAAATCGATCAAGGTTGGATTGGGGAGAGCGATACAAAATAATAAACAGTGTTGCGAAAGGACTTCTTTATTTGCACGAGGATTCACGTTTGATGATTATTCATCGAGATCTCAAACCAAGTAACATTCTTTTGGATGAAAAGATGAATGCGAAAATATCAGATTTTGGTACGGCCAGGCTCTTTGTTTGGGACGAGAGTGTAGCCAATACTACAAGAATTGCAGGGACCATGTAAGTCCATAATTATTATTGAGTTAAATTGCATAAATAAATTATGTAACTTGGCATAGTAGCGTTTTAGTCCTGTTGTTATTTCGGCTCCGGTTTTAATCTTGTGAGCGGTCGTAACCATTTTACAACCGTTAGTAAGATAATATTTCTCCTTGAATTGATTGCTCTTGTAAAATCAATGTTGAATTTGTAGGGGATATATGGCACCAGAATATGCAATACATTGATTGTTCTCTGTAAAGTCAGATGTGTACAGCTATGGTGTCTTGCTTCTCGAAATCCTAAGTGGCAAAAGAAACAACTATTCTCTAACTAAAGATAGTTCTGAGGGCCTTCTTAGCTATGTAAGTATGCATGGTTTCTCTCATATTGGGCTTTTTTTCTTAAGATATCCTCTATTTACGTAATTATATTTCCATTTATCAGGCGTACAAAACATGGAAAGACGGTAGAGCTTCGGATCTGATAGATCCCGTGTTGATGGCCCATTCATATTCACTAGAAATCATTATAAGATGTATACATATAGCCTTACTTTGTGTGCAAGAAAACGTAGCAAGTAGACCTACAATGGCTACAGTTGTTCTCATGCTACAGAGCTTAACTATGACTATGCCATTACCATCTGAGCCAGGTTTCTTCAAGAACACTAGGACTTGGCTTTCGGAATTTCATGAATCAACGAGTTCAAGTAATCAATCAAAATCAAAATCAGTTCATGGAGGTGCTCGCTATGATACGTCGTTGAATTCTGACGAGACGGATTCTTACTTATATCCTCACTAAAAGTTGATCAAGGTTTTATGATTGGCACACAGCTATTTTAATGGCATCCGAAAGTAGATTCAATGTTGTTCCATCAACAACCCACTTGTTAAAGGCACCGAGAATAACAAATCTAGTCTCGATGCACCCCGCTGTTTTTGGCATATTGAAAGCTGAATTTAAGTTCAAGATTTGATTTTGAAGATGTCAAATTTCCATTTTTGACCTCTTTAAAATCGAACATATCCAGAAGTGTGGTGTCTTGATAGATTTATCGTTACTCTATTTTTTCCAAGATCTCCTAAACCCCTACCTCAAACCCCACCACCACTAGCTAGCTCTTTCATTGTAATCCATTTTAAGGTGGTTGATGTTATTTGTTACCATAATTATGAAGAAAATTGACTAATTAATGCATCCATTAGTTTTTCTAGAGGAAGTATGACGAGGATGGATTTAACCATGTCATGCAATAGTTCCCAAACAATAATGAAGTTGGATGTCATCCCATATCTGCCATAGTCTATGATTGCACAAACACAGTTGGTAACTACAGCCAAAACAGCAAATTTCACTCGAATCTCAACACCATCCTCACTTTCATCAAACATCAACACAACAAACGGATTCTACAATTAATGGCAGAGCAGGCAATGGCGTCGACCAAGTTAACGCCATCGCCAATTGCAGAGGAGACATCTATATTGAATCTTGCCGAGACTGTATTAACGATGCTGCTCGTAACCTTACGTCATTCTGTCCTAATAAAAAGGAAGCCATTTTTTGGCTCGATGATTTATGCATGTTTCGATACTCCAACAATTCAATCCTCGGAATCATGTCTTTACATCCTTCTCACCCCTTTGTAAACGTAAATAAGGCTTCAAATGTCAATTTGCATAGTTCTGATCTG
Organism: Gentiana straminea; assembly: GCA_036785695.1. Lineage (NCBI taxonomy): Eukaryota > Viridiplantae > Streptophyta > Magnoliopsida > Gentianales > Gentianaceae > Gentiana > Gentiana straminea. The sequence continues at coordinate 201,981 of JAVUPR010000107.1, forward strand.
ATTTCGTTTGCAGGTACAGACAAAATCTGTTCTTCTTTTATTTTTCATAAAGAATCAAATCCGGCTATATATATATATACATATAGCGGGATTCATTCAACCCCGGGATCTCTTTGTAATCCTGAGGTCTAATGAACTACATTGGAATACGCTTTCTTAACTTATTAAAAGAATCCCGCTCTTTAATGTGCAGGATTCAATAATATTTCATTATTCACTGAATAGGATAATTTTTCAAAAGTTTTGCATAAAGGAAATTTTATTTTAATGCTAGACGTCTTTTATTTCAAAAAAAAAAAAAAAAAAACATCACACTTTGTCTCTCATCCAATTTTTTTAAACATTTATATCACTCAATTTAGAGGAAATACTATAGTCCCCTTAGTATAAAACAGGACCATCCAGTTAGCGTTGGATCATCATAAAGATAATCATGACCGTTCAATGTATTTGATACACTATTACATATTATGTATCGTTAAAATTGTTTTTACCTATTAATTAGGCTACCCATTTGCATTAAATTTCTTTTGATTCATCAATTTACCCAACTCATTGTTAATAAACTTTGAATGAAAAATATATGATGCTTTGGTTCTCTTTTACCAATTGATACTCATACGAGTAAAAAAAGAATTTCGATGCGTTCAAGAAGGGAAAAATAGAATTTTAGTCCGGTAACTTGTCCATTTTTCGATTTTAGTCCTTTTTAAACTCCGGTGAGAATTTTGGTCTGTTAAGTTTTAAAAAATCGGATTTTTAGTCCTTTCTCGCCGGAACGCGAATGCGTGTGTCATATTAATCCGGTGAGAGGCTATTAAGTTAGCCATGTGGTATGACCATGTTGAGTTGGCGGCCATGTGGCGGTGGCATGCCCATCTTCGATTTTGAAAATAAAAATGAAGGTAGGGGATTCGAACCCATGCCTTCTTACATAAAATTCAGCTCCTTACCACTATTATACTGAGATCAATTAGTATAAATGGGAACTAAAAGTTATAAGTAATGTTTATACGTAAGTGTATGTATATAGACACTTATATACACGCACATAAATATGTTTTTGTATATTACGTAAGTGTGTGTGTAAAAATATAAAAACACTATTAGTGTTAAAAACAAATGTAAAAACACTATTAGTACGTACATGCATATACAAATGTAAAAAAATTTCGAGATCGCTAACGATATATATATATATATATATATATATATATATATATATATATATATATATATATATATATATATATATATATATATGCGTGTGTGTGTATATCGTACTTACATGCATATACATATGTGTGTGTATATGTAAGTATGTATATAAATATATCCGTATATATATATATGTACATACATGCATACATACATATATATCTATATTATATATAGAGAGAGATACATACATACATATATATACATACGTACATACATATATATATATACACACACACACTAATAGTGTTTTTATATTTTTTTTTACCACTAATAGTGTTTTTATATTTTTACACACACTTACGTAATATACAAAAACATATTTATGTGCGTGTATATAAGTGTCTATATACATACACTTACGTATAAACATTACTTATAATTTTTAGTTCCCATTTATACTAATTGATCTTGGTAGCATAGTGGTAAGGAGCTGAATTTTATGCAAAGGGTTATGGGTTCGAATCTTATTGGCTTTATTTTTATTTTCAAACTCGAAGATGGGCCCCACATTGCCGCCAACTCAGCATGGTCATGCCACATGGCCGCCAACTCAGCAGCTCTCACCGGATTAATATGACACATCAGCATTCCGACGAGAAAGGACTAAAAATCCGATTTTTTAAAACTTAACGGACCAAAATTCTCACCGGAGTTTGAAAAGGACTAAAATCGAAAAATTGACAAGTTACCGGACTAAAATTCCATTTTTTCCCGTTCACCAATATGACAAAGAATTAGGTAACCCCGGCCGGTACTGACATTTTTTGGGCTTAAGGCCAACTTTCTGAATTGTGCCTTTTAGTTGAACTTGTTTTTAAAAAAAAAAAAAACATATTTATCGCGTTTTTAACATCCGTAAATACAAAATTCAATTTATTGACAACCTCAAAACATGCCTAAAAAGTAGTATTTTCTAGCATATTTAGAAACAAAAACCAAATTCATACGTATACACAAAACATACTTACATATTACTATTTCAAGATATTGCTCTTGCAACACATTTAGAGACGAAATCACTAATCAAAATAGAATTGTCAATTTCATTAACCATATTCTTCTCAATTGATATCATGGCTAACATGTACATTCAAACGTTTTTGAGTCATTGTTGTTAGATATTTTTTCATAAATAAATATTTTAATTATCGTTTGCATACGAGTTACCGTATGAATTAATGTTATCACAACGAAACGGGGTTCGACTAAACGGATACATGCATCAGCTCATGAACGAGATTCATGCATTTTTTCCGAATCCATGCATCAGTTCGTGAACAGATTTATGAAGATTCATGAACCTACGAATGGATGCAACTCAGAAAATTCAAGAGTTGCATGTTTTAGGCCGAACTGACATGATTCTATCCTTTTGTGCAAGGAGTACCTCCATTCGTTTATGGGGAACCTTCAGCCTATAAAAGGCACAAGTATGCAGTCGAAATTCATATAGTTTACAACATCATCAGAACATATATTGAGTGTCCTCAGGTTTGATTCAAACAAGTTACTATTTGAATCAAAGACCTCTATTGTATCATGAGAGAGATTTTCGTTTGAATCCCTAAGTGACAATCTGCATGGCACGAAACATCTCTTTAAGGATAACGTTTTTACGTGCCTTGGAGTTTTTTTTTTCCGAGTCTATCAAATTCTTATTCATCACAATTTTCCAACAATCGTGCTCCAAACAAAAAATTAATAAAACTTGTTGTATGTCTATTTTTTTTTTGTGCCAAGTAAATTTTTTTATTGGGCCAAGTAAATTTTTTTATTGGGACCTTTAACGATTGGAGTAAAAAAGAAAATTGGGTCTTTATCAAAAAAAAATTAACATATTATATTAGGTTGGATCGGATTGAATCTACACGGAATTTTTTTTCATTTAGCGAAACATGCACCGTTGGCCCTCTCGGCACCGTTGGGCTTAAGACGGCCGTCTATCCGGCCTCACATGAGGGCCGACCCTGTAGGTAACCACCATGAGCATACCCATTTAATTACCAGAACCCCGGATTCAGGACGTAATTTTTTTTCTAAGCGATGAAAAAAAATGATTAGGTGTATTAAAGTACACATTAGTTGTTCTAAAAAAAAAAAGTACACATTAGTTATGTTGTACTAAAAAATGATTTAACGGATATAATTATTTACATAAGTTATCAACGGTATAGATTAAAAACTGGATCATCCATTAAATTATCCAACTGGACTGTAGTCGCTCTCTCAATTTAGAACTCCAAACTTAAAAAAAATTTCACCAATTTTTATTTTATTTTTTCATACTCTTTATTTTGAGGCATAGGGCCTATAATTTGACATTTTCTCAATTCAAGTAAATTTTACCGCATGATATTAGTGAGCCTATAATTTAGGTATTTATCAATTCAAATAAAAAATTAAACTAATTATATTAGATCGGTTGGGATTAGATCTGCACGGATTTTTTTTTGTAATGTCGGACCCTGGAACGGTTGGGCCTTCGGCCAACGCCTCCTGCGCCTATGCATTGGGCCGGCCCTAGCGGGGTGTCATAAAACGTAGCAAATGATGGCAAATCATGACAACCATAACAAAGAACACATGGCATATCAAAGTGTAGATAAGTCATAAGAGTAACAATGATCAAGTCTTGGAATTTAACTCTGGGAAAATTGCATCAATTTTGTAGAAGAAGAAGAAGAATTAGAAGCCATTGTTGACACAGAGACTAGGCAATATGATTTTTCTATAATAAAAGCTGCAACAAATGATTTCGCAACAGCTAACTTGTTGGGAAGAGGCGGATTCGGTGATGTCTACAAGGTATTCTCTAACTATTGTGCACGATGTATTTTTTTTTCCCCTTTTCCCTCGATGTTTTGAGATACTATAACGCTCCGTTCCCGGATACCGAATCATTATTCAGAAAAGAACGTTCGACACGTATAATATTAAATGTATCTTATTATTATACGTAAGCCACTACTTTATTGTATCGAGTTAAACAACGCGAAAGCTAAAAAAACTCGGGTAAAACCATAAAAGATGCTAGAATTACAATGCCATCCAACTTAAAAGGTGGAAAAATGAACTTACAACAACGAAATATCTTACATTGTACGATACAACTTACAAACCAAACCAAATGTACTTATTTTACAACACGTCTCAAAAGTTGTCGAAATAAAATACAAGTCTTGAAGATAAAAGGTACAAGATACATAGTTTAACAGGATAATAAAAGCATAATAAAAAACTCCATAGCGTAGGATATCATACATCATCCTCAAACTCATCATAATCCAGCTCAACCTCTATGTCTTCTCACACAAGAAAACAATACACAAACATGCAAAAGAGGTAAGTACAAAGCGTACTTAGTAAAACGTAGAAGTCATTGGACAATTACGCTTTATAATGAAAGGAAAACGTTTTATTATTATTAAGGATTATCTTTAGGAGCACGACTCAAACTCTAGAGTTCACTTCATGCTCATCAACATGTCAAGAGTATCCTACTTTGTTTCTATCTTAGCTTATCTTTGTTAATCAGTATTCAAGAGCACTACGCATGGTGCTACTTACCACGAAGCATCTAGTTGCAAACTACTAGCGATACATACACTAGTAGCAACGGGCTAGTCCCGATAGTGTGTGTGTGTGTTCGGCGAAGTCCATCTACTCCTAGTGACTCTCAAAGACCAGCAGAGCTATTCACCTTATCTGTCCACACAACACGTCGCGATATTGTCTTATGCCTTATCAAGAATAACATTGTTGTTTATGCTTTTAACTACACAAGTATGTATGTTATTAATTGTTAACTAGCCACCTAAGTGTTTTCACGGAAAATCTCACTTAACATTCTACTCCCTCGTCTTAGACATTTGGACTTTAGACATTCCTATCACATACCCAGACATTGATGAATACTAATTCATCAAAGCACAAGGTCATTTATATTCTTTTGACGGTCCCGAACTTCAACTCTTCAAAGAATCTATTCAGGTCAGAAATGCATCAGAAGCTTATTAATGGCTTTGTTAAGTTATTTTAGATCATATTAGATTATACAAGTGACCATATCCCAAAATTAAACATTAAAAATTAATATGTCCAAAAATTCAGGTTCAGGCATGTGCTTGGCCTTGCAGGCCTATGCCTAAAAAATAAAAAGACAGGTTTAGGCATGTGCCTGAAAAGTGCATGTTCTTAGTTTTTTATTATGTTCGATTACAGGCATGGGCCTGACCTTTCAGGCCTGTGCCCGAAAATTGCCTGCATTTTTTGTTCTGCACGAATTCCATCCTTTTCCAAGCCCAGAATCTGTCTTTTTACACTCCAAAACAACAGGAAAAGATGTACTAATCATACCATAACATCTAATACTTCAACAACAATCAATATCATGAATTTAACATCAAACAATACGCAATTTACTCAAACTAAACATCATAAAACATAAATTGTTCAACATGAAAACCCTCTAACTTGGATTCCAAAGCAAAGCAACCAAATCATCAAAGCAAAACATTCAACTCTTGAATCCCTCAACCAAAACCTAATTGATCACAATTAAAACCTAAATTAATCATGATCACAGGTTTCTACACAATTTACACTACGAATTGCACAACTTAGGCAACCAAAATAGATAATATCTTAATGATTCCAACTAGGGCAAAAACTATACCTTCCCAGAACTTGAAGATCTTGATATCAAAACGACGCCCTTCTCATGAGGATTCCGATTCTCTACTTGTAACTGCAATCTGTTGAATAACTTTGAAAATACCTTATCTATTTTCTTTTCTCTAGAGCCAGAAGTTCGAACATTAGTTTTATGTTTCTGACAACCTTCAACTGAAAATGGAGTTTTATTTACCTTTCCTGAAAATAACTCACAATGAGTTATTAATCCTTTTTTTTAAAATTAAATGAAGAAATATAATCTTCGTATTTTATGAAAAATGGCACGTCTGTCATTTCTCAAAAATCAGAATATTATATTCATCCCCCCTTACGAGGAGTTTCGTCCTCGAAATTGAAGCATATCTAAACTGTAGACTTCTCTCTAGCAACCCTCCTCAAAACAACTAAAACCGGATCTTCATATTGTTTCTCACGAATTTCAACTGACAACTCTGATCTTGCCAACCACGGAGTCAAAATGTTGTTCCGTAATACAAGGCTTGGAAGAGTTCAGAGGGGGTGAATGAACTCTTCATCTTTTTGTAAATTTCTTACTGAGGAACCAGACTAGTGATTGATGAGATTGCTAAAGATACTCGTCTGATCTATTGAGCTGATTTGATTTACAGGGTGTTAAATTCAAATCCCTTGCCAGCATATGACTGTTGGATGACTTACTTGGTACTGAACAATTGTATATTGTGCTCCTAGAGAATGTAGATTTGAGACTTGCATTAAATGCTACATTTTCACTTGTATGGTTTTGTAGTCATTGATCATAAGTTTGATCGTGTGGATGAATTTCTTCTTGTCACTTAGTCACTTATGTAGAATGTACCATGGTAGTCTGCCCCTTACTAGCAGTGTTCTAAAACTCGCTAGGCGATGACGGTGCGCTCCAGGGGCGCCTAGCGCCCAGGGCGCCTAGGCGGCGCCCAGGCGTTTTTTTTTTTTTTTTTTTTTTTTTTTTTTTTAATTTGAAAAATTAATACTTATCTTATTTAAATTTTACATCCTATGATCATAAAACATAAAAATCAAGTAAAAACTTGTAAATTGTGTCAAAAGATCAATGAAACGTAGTATCCAAAACCCAAAGTACGAAATCAATGTCATGCTCAACACTCAACTCAACACTCGATAGTCAATACTCTCAAGTCTCAACTCTCTTCAATCCTCAATCTCATCATCATTATTCCCCAAGTCTCCAACTCCAACAATATCATGCTTTGAGTAGGAGTGAGAGGAAGAACGAGAGAATGAGAGGGAGAAAGAACGACTAGAAAGGAGGCATCCGCTTCGAGTTTTTTTTAGGTTAAGTGTATTTTTTAATTATGTCAAAAGTTATATATGTAATATGCCAAATATCTAAGAAAAAAAAAAAAAAAAAACGCAACCTAATCGATTTGAGAGCGCCCAGGTCGCCTAGGCGGCGCCCAGAAGCGCCCAGAAGCGCCCAGAAGACCCAGCCGCCTAGAACATGTCGCCTAGAGCCAAGTCGGGACGCTGGAGGTGCGCCTAGCGCCCAGGCGGCGCCTAGGCGGCGCCTAGATGCGATTTTTAGAACACTGTTTACTAGTCTATTAGATTTTACTTGTCTTCTTTGCCTTTGTAGTCTTTACTCGTCTGAGCTGATAGGTAGTCTGGTCTTCAAATCTTCTGTTATACTAACTTAGACTATTCTATTCTATTTCTATTTATACTACAACATGTAAGTCTGACTAACCTTATACAATTTACTTGTCAGACTACTAATAAAAACTTATACTTGGTTATTGAACAAACTATTTTGTTATCATAAAAAATTCTAACATATGGGGACCTAACACAAACACTACTGATTCCCAAACTGATCAAACCCTCGTCTATTCAACCCATCAACTAATCAACCACATCTTGAACCACAGAAACTGAACTAACCGATCTTCTACTCTATGCATCTATCTTATGAAAACACTTTCTTATTTCTAGAATCCAAGTAGACAAAACTCTTGGATAGCCAACCTATACCGAGAACCACATCATAATCCGTAGAATCCGAAACCATAAGATCGTTTTTGCAACGGTAGGTTCCAACCGACATCAACTTGTGGTAACATATTATCAATCTTGGTTATTCTACCCAAAGGTGTTGTTATATCCAATGAATTCCTTTAGGGTTGAGGACTTGAGGTGGTAGATTTAACTTCTTAGCTATCCTACTTAACACAAAAGTATTTGACGCTCTCGTATCAATTAAGGCTGACACAGCTAAGTTATCTCTTATTATTGTACCTAAAAGCTAGTTCATTTACTTAAATACAAATAAAACATTAATTTACTCGTGTCATAAAATTAATTTAGGAAAAACAAAACTTAAAAGATACCTGAAATAAAAGCATCCAAAGCAAACACACGAGCCGGTCTACTTGCACTTCCTTTGAAATTTCCATGGTTACCCTTATCATTCCTCATAGGGCAAGCTATTTCGTAGTGTCCAGTGTCTCCACAATGATAAAAACCGTTTGTACTTGCTCGGTACTCTTCAGTGTGGTTCTTCTTGCACTTCGGACAAACCGGTGCACTAACTTTTGATGTTGCTGCAAGCGGTGCTGAAATCTTTTTCACATCCCGTTGGATAATATCAAAAGATATCTTGTCACCAATAAAAACTGAAGGCTTATTCTTGAAAATCTCGACTTCTAAAGCCTTTTCAACCAAGACTGCCATGTTCCTCGGTGTCGAACACAACATGCCAACTCTTATATGTATTGCCAATTTATTCAGAAACCGTGCCATCTTCCTATCTTCCTTTGCCATTATTTCCTTATAGAACCTCCCTAATTCATTAGACCTATGAGAATATTGCAAAAATTGACTTGCCTTATCTGCCTAAACTAAGGGTGGAAAGTACTCCCTATAAAACAACTCTTTGAACACTTTCCAATCCATTATCTTCCCTCTATTGTTTTCAATCGCCTCGATCCAATTCTCAATTTTTCCAAGCATAAACCCAACTGCCAATTGTGCCCACTCGAACTCAAGAATGTTCACATTCATACACGCTTTCTTGAAACTTTGTATCCAAACCTCTACTACAGCGGGCTCTACGTTCCCATAAAAATCATGTACTTTGTCTCTCTTTAATCGGGTATATTGTACCTGCTTGACCCTAAACTGGTAGGTTCACTAGAGGATAAACTTGTGGATTAACTGTTGGGTATCCTACGGATTCATGTGGTGGGTATGGCTAGTGTGAAGGAGCCGCGAGTACTTTTGGTGGTAAGGGTTATATCTTTGATGGTGAGGTGGATCATTGTAAGGTTAAGGGAATCCATCAGGTGGGTAGCCAAAACCGTATTAATGTTCAACTCTTGGAGGTGGATGATAGACTGTGGGTGAAGAAGGATAGCTTGCGGGTGGACAAAAAGTCTGTTGAGGTGGCTAGCTCACTGGAGGAGTGGATTAGGCCATATTTTCTTGTGGTGGATACACCATGGTCACACGAGGATGATACACCGGAGGAATATCTCCTACGATAATGACCGGGATAGGTCCATCAGCATGCTCGTGAGGACCATGATACTGAGGTGATTCTTGGTGAACTTGGGGTTGTTCCTGAGGGGGTACCCGATTCTGATGATGTCCTTGTTGATCAACACGATCCTAACGACTAACTACTTCTACTTCACCACCGATCTTATCTGCTTCTTGCAGAGCCCTCAATTCTTCAATACCAGAACCTCGAGTACCTCGGCGGTTACTTGCCATCTGAAAGATCAAGAAAGAGTAGAATGGTTACTAAGTGGTCTAAAAAAGTCATATCTCAAGGAATACAAGCGTAGGACAGAAAATAGCCTTGTCTCTAATACCAACTGTAATGCCCCGTTCCCGGATATCGAGTCCTTGTTCGGAAAATAACGTTCGGCATGTATAACATTAAATGTATCTTAACATTATACTCAAGCCTCTATGTCATTGTATCAAGTTAAGCAACGTGAAAGCTAAAATAGACTCGGGTAAAACTGTAAAAGATGCTTAAGTGTAAAATTTGACTTGCCTTGTCCGCTTAAACTGAGGGTGGAAAGTATAAGGGTATGAAAAAATAAAAAAAGAAATTATAAGAAAGACAACAGTAAACATGATAATGAAAGTATAAGAAAGACAACAGTAAACAACAATGATGACTGCTAAAAATAAAAGAATTTAACACCCTTTTGGTAAAATTACCTCAGAAGACTGCATAAAAAACATGGTGTTAAATCAACAAACCTAGGAAATAGCCATCAGAACTGAGGTGAGGTGTGCTTAATAGCTTATGTTGATATTCCTTCAACTTTAATCATATTGCAGACCTGTAACAAACAACACAACATGTTACATAAGCAACACAAAGGGCATGTTTACAAATAATAGGGAAAAAACGGCAGCCATATCACCAAAAAAGGATATCTTGGCAAGCACATATCAGTGTTTGCATCTAAGAGAGTCTGCAAGAGTTATTTCTTGTAGAATGACACGAAACTATGATATGTCTTGATAGCTAGGGGTAAGAAAGACTTACAGGAAAGGCATGATCTCTTCCTAAGACCTCGATCTACAACATATCTGTAACAAAAGAAGAACAATCAGCGGGAAAAGATATAGTAATAAAATAATACACAATTACTTACTAAAAAAAGTAATAAAAATTTGTAACCTGCTGCTGTGAGAACCTAAGTCGTCTCACACTTTCTGGCCCGTCGCACCACCACCTCCTCCCTTTTATTTTCGTATTCCTCCGATCCAATATGCCATTCCATAAAAATTAAAGGATCAACAGTGGAAATTTTCCTCAGTGTAGTGGAACATTATATCAAATCTGTAAAAATTTCAACTTTCTTCAGCAAAAAATATACATTTCACAATCGAAAATTCAAGGTTCATGAACCAACCTCCATTTTCAGGGGTAGAGCCCCCTTTTACTCTATTGATAGCTAGGGGAAAGACACAGGCCACCAAAAAAACTACTAATTTTCGATCCATTTTGAGATCTTATACATCAGGGCTGCCTGAAAATAATGAATAATGAATTTGAGGCTCAGATTTATCTCTCACTTGAAGAAAATGAGCATCACCATGACTTACCGGTTGCAAGAATAAGCGAAAAGAAATGAATTCTTACTCACCTTTGCCATCCAGGTTGCCAAAGCAAGACATAATCCACATCAATTTGTTTTTTCATCCTCGTAAAGACATAAGATTCATCATCAAGCAGAAGAGGGGGCCAAATCAGATCTGTAGTGAAGAGGAGAAACAAATAGAACAAAAAGTGGGAGGAACATGAGACAGAGAACAAAAGATAGTTGTTTAAAGAGAGTGAAACCGAGACAAAATGGGTGGATAATTAGAAAAGCATGAGGTAACTTATTATCTGCTGTGTAAGAGAATGAGTAGTAATTTTACAGCCTGTCAAATAATTTACGTGATTGGATTTTAATTTGAAATCCGACTATGGAGAAGAGCAGTGATACATCCACTACTTTTTTTACCACAACATCCTATACAACACAATCAACACCATTCATTTTATGAGGACTCGTCACAATAAATTTAACATCCTTTTAATCAATGACACTACAACATGTAGTGGAAAGTGCACTACACATTTGTGTAGTACACATATCATTTCCCATGGAGAAGAGGGTGACGTGGTTGTTTACAACAAAAATTATCGACGTGGCCGAACCTAAAAAAAATATACACACATGAATCAAAAAAAAAATGTAATAATAAAATGTTAATAATACGGGTTGAGACCACCTGTCCGATTTCGGTGTCTAAGTAAAAACTACGTAGTTTCGTGTGTTTTATTTTTTTCATAAAATTTAAGGAAAATAAAAAAACAAAACCCAAAAATAAAACACACATAAAACGATGTCGTTTTCACTTAGACACCGAACTTAGACACACAAATTAGATATGTGATCTCATCCCTAATAATACACGGTGGATTAATACACATCATTCAGCCAAAAAGACCGACATGGCCTATCCCCCTTAACTTCCCCTTTCCTTTTTATATTTAGGTTGATGTATATGTGAAATAAAATAAAAAAGAATAAAAATAAATTGGTAAAAATACTACTCCCATGTGGCACAAAAAAGGTGACGTGGCAGGCCGTCCCAAACCCATTTTGCAACACACTAAAAAAACAAAACCCAAAAATAAAACACACATAAAACGACGTCGTTTTCACTTAGACACCGAATTAGACACCGAACTTAAACACACAAATTCGACATGTGATTTCATCCCTAATAATACACGGTGGATTAATACACATCATTCAGCCAAAAAAACCGACATGGCCTATCCCCTTAACTTCCCCTTTCCTATTTATATTTAGGTTGATGTATATGTGAAAAATAAAATAAAAAAGAATAAAAATAAATTGGTAAAAATACTATTCCCATGTGGCACAAAAAAAAATGACGTGACAGACAGTCCCAAACCCATTTTGCAACATTCCTTGGTCTTTAATAATATAGGTAGATTGTGTGTGTTATAACTCCATTTGATAAATTAGCATATGTGGGTAGTGTATCAACATTTTTGAGACGTGACTATTTGTGAACTTGTCAAATGGAGTTAACACACATATATGCAAGAATTACCCACCCTAGGATTAGGGGGTTTTCAAAGGTACTTTCTGTGGTGTTGAACTTAGATCCCAGCTAGGCTAACAATGAGCATATGTTATATATATACTAATGCCTTTACACTGTGCAAGCCCCAGTTATGTCCACTGCAGATACAATAATACAATTGATTTTTATGGATACGAAATATACACACGCGCGTACATTTGAACATGGACACGTGGAAAAAAAAACATATTATATGATGTGCGCGCAGTGTAACGTATGTTAAGCAATTACATGAATTTGACGTAAACAGTAACATAAATCAGCCAATTAATTCAAACCACTTGCTAATTTACAATAGAAATCCAACTCAGTGTTTTTGAAGTTTTGATCTATCAAACCAAAGATCATACAAAAGATCAATGCATGATACGGAAATACCAGAGGTGCATGATATGCAGTTGTTTGCTGTTATTTTACAAGACAAAAATGTGATGTTTTTTCTGGTCCAGGTCCTTAAACCCACTAAAGAAGGTACACATTATGAATCATTAACACTCCCTGGATTTGTCGTGTTAATCATATAATATGCAATTGTTAGCTAAACTGAGAACACTGACTTTATTTATAGGATTCCAAAAGAAGCTTATTGTTAGCTAAACTGAGAACACTGACCTTTCCGCAATTGTATAAATTCAGATTGATACGAAGACTGCCTGAGTGGTACTTCACTTGCTGTAAACAACAGATTAATTAGCCTTTATAAATTGTGTGCAAATGAAAGATATCGGACTAAGAAGATAATCCGCCAAAGTGTATATGTATGCATGCATGCATGTATGAAGATGGATGGGGTCCATACCGGTGGAACATTAGGATAATTGCTCGGGAAGAACATATCGAAGAAAAACAGACCATCATGGTATGGAGTCCCTTCTGCTCCAATTATTGCAACCCTCAAAAGGTCCATTCTTGATTCGTACACTCTCACAAATATTGTATTTGTTCTCAACAAACATATTTTAACATTGATCAAAGGACCCAACTTTTAAAAGTTATCGATAAATTTTTCGAAAAAGGAAAACGTGACAGCAGAATTGTACATGCTGCAAATCAAAGCTATATATATAGTACGGAAAACTACAAACTAAACAGAGAAATAACAAGAACTTACTTACCGGGTAAAACATTCTCAAGAATCCTCTACTTATCTTGTATTTTCTTGGCTCAACTTCTACTTGGCTGCAATAAAACATCATTAACAGGGACACTAAAGAGAAAAGATAACATATTTAGACTGCGGAAAGCTAAAGCTAACCTGGTTCATTGCAAAAGCATTACTCTTAGAAACGGAGTGGTTTGAACAATCTTCAACGGTATGAATTTTTTTAAAAAGATCAAGTTTCTTTGAAATGACATCGGGGTTTTCATTTATACTCTTAGAACTGGATGCAGCAGGTGAACTTGAAACTTTTCTAGTAGATGTTAAATCCTTTTGGATCCCCATAGAGGTCGGAAACAAAGGGTTAAAGGCTGTTGAATCGGAGAAAGGGAAACCCCTAAACCATTTGTTTGATGGAGTGGTTTGGAGCGCATATGTGGATAGTGCATCGACTTCATCAAGAGTATCACGTACATGGGAAACGCAATCAGTAGTTTTAGTTGTGATTGAATACATTTTCTCAGCTGCTGTGGTTGTTCAAAGGCCACCATCCTCTTAGTACCAGAGGGTTGATCATGTCGCAATTGTTGAAGGGTACGTACTTCTGATATCTCTACAAATATTGCTTTTGTGGTAGGAGGGAAAAACTCTTTCTCAGCATTTTCTTCTGTTGCAAATGATGAGAAGATCCGCGAGTGCTTCTTCAGCTTCATGATATGCTAGAATCTCAGATACTTAATTGGGTAGGCTCACCATTGATTCGCTAGTGTGCATATGATGGTCACAGAAAAACCCCAAATTCACAAACAAGAGGTCTGCATCATGTTTTCTTTTGTTTTTTTTTGGTAAATTTTTTGTATAATGCAACAACAACACAACCAAGTGTACATGAGGATAGAATTAGACCTACACAAACAAGAAACAAGTAAAATTCCACAAAAACGAGAATACAAAACAATTTTTTTCACAAACGCACCTTGAATCAACAGATAAAGAAAATCTTGATGAAGCTGTGAGCCTATCAATGGTGAGCCTCAACCTAAGAACACAGATAAAAATATGGTTCAAAATTATAAGAACATAAGACTACAACATGCTCTTTTAAATTAGCAGCACAATGCAATGACTCAGAATGTAACTGATATAAACTTCGACTAAACTACCATTAAAATCAATCATTTCTTGGCAAATGGTTAAACTTCTATAGTTCTTGAAAACTTATAATCCTTACATCACTATATATACTTTATTTCAAGTTTGAAAAAGTAAGATTTCATAATATAGCCACATTACATAAGCACAATTAAGCTGTTCAAAAGATCAGATACTTCAAACTCAAGAAGACTCAAGAATCTAAAGTAAACCACAAGGAAGTTCTAACTGAAATTTAGCAAGAATGGGAAGGGAAAAAAAATGAAAAATCCCAAAACCGTGCATCGAGGGTATTGCAGATTCGATTCCACAGTTTTATGATCTCCCTTCCATAGAGCTTCTTAGAACTGCCTTCAAATCCATAGATGCAAACAATATGACCAAATCCATTGCAATGGATTAGCCCATGTAATAAATGATTACTAAAATCAAACACTCCATCACACAGGGAGCATTTCCACTGATCATCCGTAGGAATTATCATATGATACTTCCTTTTGGACACAAATTGATCACTCCAAACCTACAATTTTTATAAAAAAGAAGTCAAGACTCGAGAAAACTAAAAGAAAATCTCAACAATCTCAAAGAAGTTACATAAGCCCATTTCTTATTTCCGAAAAATGCACAAAAGGGTCAACAGAATACCAAGTTACTTACCAGCACATCTGCAGTAACCACAAAAACGATGATGCGATTGCCTAACATTTTCTTCGTAGACCGAGGAACAACGAAGCCCCTATTTCATGGACAAGAAAAGTGCACCAAATGGGCATCCCCTCCACCTTGTAAAACCACAAGCTTAGCACATTATTGAAGGATAACACGATACGAAAACAAATATAAACAGGAAGCCTCAAGAAACAAGTAAAAACAACAACCTTCATAAACAAGAGGACCGTATTATTATTATTATTATTATTATTATTATTATTATTATTATTATTATTATTATTATTATTATTATTTTTTGATTTTGTTTCATGTAAGAACACCATAACAAAGTGTACAAAAGGATAAAATTAGACGTTCACAAACAGGCAAGCAAGCTTTTATAAACCAGAGAATTTAAGACAACAGATAGCACAAGGGCACCTTAATGCAAAAAGCAATTTGTTGACAGGAAGAACCGAAATCCAGCAAGAACAAAGCCTGATTAATACAAGCAAAGCACACAAAGAATAAGACTCAGTGGCCTATTGTCATTTCAAGAAATATAACACAGAAGAAAAATCAAAGGAACATGATGATGCAAAATAATGAAGTTTACCTTTTAGAGCACTGATGTGCACGAGGTCGTGTGTTTTTCACTCTTCAAATGGAGAAGAAAACTCTTATGTTGAAAGGAGTAGATGCAGGTAGTGAATTTGGTCAAGAAAGTAATGATTTCAATTGCTTCAAGTACGTGACCCATAAGAAAATAATGGCAGAAACCGTACCTCCACGCCCTGCACTTCTCAAGCCAAAAAATATCTAGACTCTCTGGCTTTAAGATTCAACTATTCATAGACGAAATATCAATTTAATCAGTAAATACAAAATACATGTGAAAGAAACAACAATTTAGGAGGAAACAAATATCTGCAATATCTATGGAAATAAAAGTGATAAGGCGAGAATTTCGTTTCGTGAAAAATAATTCACATCCAACCGTAAAAAGAATAAAAAAACGCAGGTCTAAAGAATAAGAAAGGTTAACATGTTACTTGAGTAATAACCGAAAATCCATAGAGCCGGGTAACTCTCAACTTCAGTTTTGCATATGCAAATGACAAACAATTATTACTTTCACTACTAATAAGGAAAAATAGGAAGTAAATGCGGTCAACAAATCAAAGCTGAATATGAACGACATACAGGTAGAATGCTTCACCTCCGGCTTCTTAAAAAAACATCAGCTCTCTGTGTGCCTAGAGTACTAAACAATGATCCCCTGTTGTTTAAACACAATCAGCCAAGAAAAAAACAATGGAACTATCATACCTCAAACCTGGGCTCAACAAATCAAACCTAAACTATCATACCTCAAACCTGGGCATAAGCTCTTCAACATATCTAGGAAAAAATGTAAGAAAAAAGAATAAGAACACAAAAATGAGCAACATAATGTTATTAATTCAATAATCAAACTGCCATAGCCGGAAACTGAAAAACACAACAAAACCTTCATTTTAAAATAGCAAAACATTTTCAGAAATTCTGATTAATTTCGATGCCATTTTCCATAACCAACAACAACAACAATCTTCAAAATAAGAAGCAGGAAAAAAGATTTCAGTACTACAATTACCCGAAAAAAAGTCATAAAAATTACTTTAAGATCCAAAAATGGAGCTATACTTTGCCGCGAAACTCCGAATCTCGATTTCCAGCTTCTCTCTCATTTCAGGAGATAAAGTATGACCTTCGTTTCGATTTCATCATGTCCAACTTTTATTTCATGAACGCAAAAAAACTGAAAGAACGGCCTAAACAAAATTACGAAGAATCACACGAGATGTGATTGAGGATTGATTTGTGGAGAAGAGGGAGGAAGGAAGGAAGGAAAGAAGGATTAGGTTTAGGAATTGTGGAAATTAATTCGTGTATCATTTAGTTTGTGGAGGAGGAGAAAGCATAGGAGAACAGCTGTAAAGTTATTAACCAGATTAGAAAAAAATTTGAGATCCGAGGAAACGTGTCAAAATAATAAAAGCTGATTTTTTTTTTTTTTTTTTTTCATTTGAAGGGAAACAGACCAGCTATATAGAAAGGGCAAAAAAAAAAAAAAAAAAAAAATTCCACGTGTCAGCCCACCAGCACTTGCCCATTGTCTTTGTATTAAATATTACGATATATATTAAGTGATAAATGTAAACATGCTTTTACCAACATTCATTTGACACGTATCTAATTAACATTAAGATAAAGATATAACCCTCCTACCCTCCCCATAAACAAAACAAAACAAATGTGAACCGGATGTATGAGCTCTATACTTTTCATGAACCAATTTGCAGTCCACAGACTAATAATTATTCGTATGGACGGACGGACGGATGGACACCAACATTTTCAGATATGTTTTGTGATGCTGCCAGAAAATGGGCTCACCCACGTGGCACCTCTTTAGTGGTTCACCACTTGACTCAGAGGAATAAACTACTTTTGACTCCCTAGATCCGAGCCCAGGGGGCTCACCCACCCACCTTGTCACCATTGGTTCCCGTAAGACCGACCCCCATGGGGTCGGATCGCCTAAGTCTCTGGCAGGTCGAGGAGTCAGGCATTGGACTCTGGGCGACCGGCTGTGTTCTCCGCCGATCTCATAGGTCGGGTTAAGGCTTTAGACTTGTACAACTTCTTGATGGTAGGGGTCCGGCCCTTGTTCCCGATCTCTAGGATCTGACCCTGGCTTTCTGGTTTATCTCAAGCAAAAATCTTATTTATCACCTGCGTAATAACCAGATAACTATCACAAAGTCCTGACCTATAAAGGCTCGAATCTTTATCATTTAATGCTAATACTTGAATACCATAATTATCTCCTATAATCACGGAGATCACTCCATCATAATCTTCTTCCTTAGGGAATACGTTAATCAGTGCCCATCATCAACACGCCACCTTAAACCCTAGGGCCTAAGCCCCTCTATATAAACTATTTCTAAGGAACTACCGAGACTTGATTCCAATTCAATAATTGGATACGTAGGCAGCTTGATCATCATCAAGTGCAGTCTAAAGCAAATCAAATCCCCTCTCCCCATCATTGTTTTTCTGTGTTTTTGAGGCGTTCTTAGGTTTTAATCAAGGAGAAAAATTTACAAGGTTACCCTGACGATTTTTGGATCGTCAATTGGCGCTAGAAGGAGGGTCCTCTGTTGATTGATAATCCCAGGAGAAGCTTCAAGAAAAACATGGTGACTACACGACAACAAGCTGCTAATGATAATGCTGCTAACAACGCATCAGAGTCAGATGCTAACAATCAGGATCAGCCGCAGCATGGAAATACCTCTCTCAATGCAACCCATCAGGGGCTAATTGATCAACTTGCAGTTTTGGATGAATCCTGTCACGGATTTTTGTAATGAAAATAAACAAGTAATAAATTTAAATCCGGTATACCCCAAGTGTAGGGATCGTAGTATAGAGGTTGATACCGGGTCGATTTTACGGGGAATCGGGGTTGCTTAATCTAGTTTTTATTATTTAACCTAACTATGTCACGATTACTACTAAAGAGATACGAAAATAAAACAGTGAAAACTAAAACGAAAAACGAAACTACAAATAAGAATAACTGGACAGAAGATCGAGATCTAAAGCCAGGGCAAATATGGTTGCGAACAAATTATCTAAACTAAATCTATTCTAAATCTATTATGAAATAAAGATTGTAAATTTACTAAGCAATTGATCACAAGTGATTTAATCAGTGAAATAAAAGACGAACAAGCAACTGATCCACCTATCCTACAACTATCAATTTCTATCTAGATTATCTCGTGATTCTTAATCAAGTTGTGATTCACTTAGCCAAGGTATGAACTCCTAATTTCTTAGACAAGTTCGCCTATTAATCTTCTATCTTTCGATCTAAAGATTAACGCTTTCTAACCAAAGGTGTGAAATTTATAAGTTTCTAACCAAGAGATTCAACCTAATAACTCTCGTTAATTAGATTAAAGGTCTAATCTTTATTATGGCGATCTAGGGTTTAACATGATTCTCATCAAAATCAAACATCATACATGCAAAGATCTTTCGATATGAATTGCATAAGAACGAAATAAACATAATAAAGATACAACTTTGAATTAAAAACTCACAAGACAATCGAAGATGAAATCAATACGTTGGTTGGATGGCTTCACAATGCTTGTTCAAGGGAGGTCTAGCCTCTTAGCATCCTCTTGAAGTTCGAATTACTTGAGTAAAAATACATAAAAAGTGTTTGAATCTACTAGAAAAATAAAAGTATAAAAACTGAGCCGCCCTAGGGTTTGGGGTTCGAATTTCTGATCATATTGTTGTAAATAACGCAGTTATATATAGAATTTTAAGTCGGCTGCTGCTATGTCGGCCAATGGACTCCCGTTTGATGGGTTGAACGCCCGTCCAGATGCTTAAAAAATCTTTGAGTCGGGCCGAGTCATGATCAGACGCCCGTCCTTCTTTAATTTGGACGCTCATCCACTAAATATCTCAGAACTCTGAATCAAGTTTCTTCTCCTGGACGCCCGTTCACTTGCTTAGACGCCCGTCCTCCCTGGACGCCAGTTCAATACTTCAGACGCCAGTCCAGGCTGGACGGATGGCAAACGATCGTTTAGTCTTGCAAAAATCTCTTCATTCCATCTTCAACTTGCATCCTTCCCTTTCCATTCAAACTCCTTTTATGACATGTTTATGTACCTACAAAACCACAAAAACACGCAAAGTGTAAAACCATAGATAATTACCAATAAAATCACGAAATTAGCTCAACTTTACACTTAAAGACTTTTAAAACTCATTTGCTCAATAATTCAATTACACCCTTAATTTCTATGCAAATAATACGAATATGGAGGAAATTATTACAAAATATAACGATATAAATCATATAAAATCACCCTTAACAACTCCCCCACACTTAGCTTTTGCTCGTCTCGAGCAAAACAAGACAAAAATCAAGGCTCGGAAAAAGATAGACATATCAGCACATATAACACATATGCAATAACTTAGAGGTTCACCTCGGTGTGTGTGCAAAGCCATAACAAACTTCCACTAAGTCCAAACTTGAAAATTTCAAGCAAACTAGCTAATACCCCCTTTCAACTAGCGATAAATGATACTTATAAGATGCACCCTACAAAACGTGACATATCCCGAAAAAGATGATAGAATGCATTTAGGACCTTTCCGACATACTCAGAGGATAATCCCTACAACATATCTGTCGGTTTATACTGGGGATAAGATATGCGTTAACCAAGTCTTCTATTCATTTCATACCACTTCTTATATAAGTTGATTCAACTATTTCACTTTTAAACACACATCAGAATGAGCTATTGCCCTGTCATAGCAGAATAGGATATTCGAGATATACCCTACCTTACTCAAATCATAAGGCAGCTTCTTCTGACTGTCGTGAGCTTTTGGTCATCATAGTGGTATAGGACATTCGTGATACACCCTACCTCACTCCAATCATCGACCAGCTTCCGACACACACAATTAATTCATTTAAAATTCAACTTTTTCAACAACTTTAGTTACGCTTCACTTATCACATTCAAACCTCAGATATTCACAGTATATCATACTTTGGCTATAAATACAAACTATCATAATCGTCATGATACATACGTTAGCACTAAGCACATGACTTATAAGATAATCAAAAAAGGGGTATAGCTTTATATTATAGCTCATCATTCACTATGGCTCGTGAAAAGTACATATCGGGTGAAACAACTAACTTACTAAACATACAGTATACAACATCAATGACTATAAATAAACGAACAAAGATTATGCATTGCTCACTCGGGACAAAACAAAAACAAAAATTTTGAGAAATTTAGCTCATTTTGCATAGAATCGAAACGAATTAAGAAAACGAATAGATACACATAAACCATCCCCATCCCCCACACTTAAACCACAACGTGTCCTCAGGTTGTGCAGAATGGAAAAAGAGACAAAATACTTAGCTGATCGTAACAAATACTCGAATCGTTGGTCAGGCCGGAGCCTTCGTAGTGACAAATAGAACTCGTATCAGCACGATGTAAAAGCTAGCGCGACAATACAGCTAGAAATACACCTGCACTACTCGACAAACACGGAAAAATCTCGGGGAAAACGGGGGAATATGATCTCAAAAATGAAAAAGAATGATAAAGATAAAATCGAATTAGATCAAAAGATAAAACATTCAACACAAATGAAAGAATGATAAACATTCAATACTATCGAAAGCATAATAATGTTAAACACAAATGAAAGTACGAAATGTCTTAAGGCTTACAAGATTCATCGAGAAAAATAGACAGTAGCTAACATGAAAAGTACAATGAATCAAGTAAGGAAAAGTAGTAGGACAACACAATCATCTTATATAAAAAAGAACAGAAGCTAGAATCAGAAAAATAACAGCAGGTCTGCCCCGGTGCCGCAGAATCATCAGCAGGAGGTGATCCACCCGTAGGAGAGTCAGGCTGCTCCTCATCCTAAGACGACTCGGAATCATTAAGAACATCCGCAATGGCTTGCTCAATCTCATCCGAATAGACGTAATCTATAATGCTCGGGTTGAAGACTCTGTCGTCCCTCGGAGGCCGGTCCTCACTTATACACCGTAAAATAGATAAGATATTGTTCTGAGAAGTCCTCATATCCTCCATCCAGTTCCGTATACTATTAGCCATACTCAACCTCATCCGGACTGAGGGAGATAAAGATGGAAGGGAAGATGCTCGAGGTGGTGCTGAAGATGAACCGGGCTCACGTGCTACCTCAGCCTCAGTCTGACCAGAAGATCGTACTTTCTCCCGCTGCAAGCATTTAGGATTCTTCGGCTTGTGATCATTTTTGTACTCGGGAACCCTAGCATCCTGACAGAGACTGTGGATCAAATGCGGACATATCAAACACCTAGCATAGACCTTCTGATTTGTGGCTATCTCGTCGAAAATGGCTTGTCCTACATCGACATTCAGCTTGAAATTCAAGGCATATAACATCCTGAGGTCACCAATGTGAAAATGAGTCAGGTTGTTCTTAGGTAACAACCTGTTCTGGATAAACCGACATTGGACCTTCCAATCCTCTGTCCAACTTGTTGTCACCAACTCTTTTCTATCTCCCCCCGGTCTAAGTGTCCACGGCACCTCCGGGCACACTAACAATCTCAACTCCTCCAACGGTTCTTGACCGGCATCCTGCTTGGCCTTTATTGCCTCCTTGTTGTCCAACCCCTCAAAAGGTGCCAAGTTATACTTCTCGTTTATAACCTTAGGCGTAAACGGCACCTTCACTCCCCTAACCATCACAACTCCGGCTTCCAAATCCGTTTCCGAGCAATTGGCATAAAACTCTCAGACCAATGTAGCATTAACCGGAGTCGTCGGGGTTACCATCAATGCCCCCCACTTCCTATCCTTCAACAACTTCACAAACAAAGGATCAACTTGAGTCTCTAAAACAGCCCTCTCAATCAACATTGTTCGGGCTATATAATGCTTGTTGTACACATCAAGTGCCTTAGGGTTTATGAACCGACGAGCTAATAGCATAGGAACCGGGGGTCTAACGTTCTGTCTAGGTGGCTAAACCCCTTCACTTGCCTCCTCATGTCTAGGCCTAGATGCCTCACCACTCCGGTCACCCCTAGGAAATCTCACCAAAGGCACATCATCATCAGTGTCCGAACTAGATTCCGACTCATCACGCAGTGGTGCTCTAGATGGAGCTTGTGTAGCCCTAGGAAGGCGTTCTCTTATAAGCACACCCCGGTTAGGATCAACTAAGGCAGGGTCTACGACCTTTGGCCTCTTACGTGGTTCACTTGCAACTCCTTTACCATGCCTCTTTTGTGCCCCTTTACGCACCATGATTAACTTAGGCTAAACCAACAACCATCCCAAACCACAATTCAAACAAACCACCCGTTTATCGTCCAAACGGGATTTCAAAACCAAATCACACCAAACCAACACCAAAACCACAATGCAACCCATCCATAACCATCAACATCACCCCAATCATCAACAGAACAAAAGACAAAAACAAAACAAGAGAAAAAAAACAAATAAGGAAGGATTCATATAAAAGAGTCGACCCGAAGATCGAACTCAGAAAAACGTGAAATAATCTAAGAAAAGTTGATAAAAACTTACCAAATAGGATGATGGGGTGATGAAAAAGAGGATTAGAAGCCCAAACAATGCCAAATCGAACACAAAAATCGAATTTTTCTTCTATGAAACCGCACGAGCTAGGGTACTGGATCGAAATAACGGTTGTGTGTTGGAGGATCTGGTTTGAAAAATCGAAAAGAGGGGATTGAGAGCTGTTTGCAGGACTTTGAATCGCCCAATTTGGTTTAGAAACGAAGAATTTAGGGCAAAAGGAGGGCAAAAGTCGGGTTTTGCACTATGAAAATTCTGGTTTGAAATGAATTTCGGAAGCAGGGGTATTTATAGACGCAGGTCCGAACGGGCGTCCATGAAACTGGACGGGCGTTCAGCTGGGGATTTTATGAATTGGACGGGCGTCCAGATATTCAGACGCTCGTCCAGGTTGTAAATTTTTGAACAGAGTTGGAGGGAATCTTGCAGACGGGCGTTCAAGAAACTTGGACGCTCGTTCAATATTTCCAAAGGACGGACGGGCGTTCAGGAATGGTAGATGCTCGTCCAAGGCAGACACAGATCAGACGGGCGTCCAAAGGCATGGACGCACGTCTGAGGCAGAATTCAGCAAAAACTATGAATTTCTTTCATTCAAAACAAATTCAACTCTTATTCCATTATAAAAATTCATACATAGCTTCAAATAATAAATAAAAACTGAAGAACACTTAAAAACACTAGAAAATAGTGGGTTGCCTCCCACCGAGCGCTTTTGTTTAACGTCGTTTGCTCGACGAAACGGCCTAACGACGCTAGTCATCATAAATCTCCGCCCAATCCACAATCCGGATCAGACGGCGGAGCATGTCAATAGCAGGGGGAAAATCAAACTCGTCCGGTAGAGCCCAGTCCTCGCCAGCAACATCCACTCCTTGGAAGTGCTCATCTTGCAGCACTAGCGCCAAGTCAGTCAGCATCGGATCATTGAGGATTGTATACGGTCGTCCTAAAGTCTCCTGCAGGTCCTCTGAACTAAAATCTCCACCTCCCGAAGATCGGGGTACAATGAGAACATAAGTAACGGTCCTGATGCGGGTACTAATATCAAAGTCTACGTCCAAAATGATAGTCCCTCTGGGTCCGTCACCTAGAGTGATAAGTGTGATCCTACTAATGAAAGGAAACTCCTATGGTAGAACTCCGTAATCCATATCTAAAAGCACAGCTAAACTGAACAGATTCAAACAAAATCTTAATTAGACTTAAGATAAAAACTAAATCAAAGAAAAGAAACAACATAAAAGAGAGTCCTAATATAATAAAGGATATCTAGGATGCCTAGTGGCGCTTTTGGTTAATGTCGTTAGCTCGACACTCTTTTAGCTCAGCCTGGATCAGGCCATTTAACTTTTCTGCCAGCCACTACCTCGTGTAGGCTTTGATCAGTAATGTGGCTGCAGAAACAACATCTAACACATGGGGTTAATCCTTTAATTGCCTTCCACACTTGTTTAATTCTTCCCATAGTTGATTTCTTCTTCTTCTGACGACTTTTCATCCGTTTCTCCTTCTCAAACTCTTCCATGTCCCAACTACCTGCTAGAACTTCTTCAGAAGGACCACTACCGTCATCCTCAGAAAATAGATCGGGTGAAAACTCGTCAAATTTATTGACTTTTGAAGTACCACACCCGAGGATATCGAGGAATCGAACAATCAAAGGCTTTTCCTTGGCTTGACCAATGTAATGCTTGCACCTTTGACCATTCACACGGAACGGATGGTCACCATAACCTCGTAGTTCTAAAACACCTCCAGGAATGATTTGGAGAATTTCAAAGGGGCCGGACCATCGTGTCCTCAGCTTACCAGGGAACAGATGTAACCTGGAATTATACAATAAAACTTGTTCCCCAACTTGGAATTCTCGCTTCTTGATTTTGGCATCATGAAGGAGTTTCGTCTTTTCCTTACTTATCCTAGCGCTTTCGTAAGCCTGAAGTCTAAATTCGTCTAACTCATATAACTGTTGCAATCGATGTTTTCCACAAGATTGGGTATCGAAGTTTAAAAACTTCGTGGCCCAATACGCTCTATGATCTAACTCGATTGGTAAGTGGCATGGTTTACCATAAACCATTTGATAGGGTGATGTACCCATGGGAGTCTTATAGGCGGTTCGATATGCCCACAAGACATCATCCAACTTTAGACTCCGGTCTTTTCTATGGTCGTTGCTTGTTTTCTCCAGGATCTTCTTTAAACTTTGGTTGCTTCTTTCAACCTGACCACTAGTCATAGGATGATATGGTGTGCCAGTTTTATGCCGGACACCATATTTCTCAAGCACTTTCTCCAGGGGTCGGTTGCAAAAATGTGTCCCTTAATCACTAATCAAGGCGCGTGGACACCCGAATCTCACGAAGATGTTTTTCTTTAGAAACTTCATGACCGTCTTATGATCATTGTGAGACGTGGATTGAGCCTCCACCCATTTCGATACATAGTCCACGCAGACTAAGATGTATTTATTTCCACAGGATGATGGGAATGGTCCCATAAAATCGATACCCCATACATCAAAGACTTTGCATTCTAGGATGGGTTTCAATGGCATGTCGAAACGCCTTGTTAAAGTTCCGGTTCTTTGACACCTATCACAAGCTTTACGAAAGCACGTATCTTTGAAGATCGTGGGCCAATAGAAGCCGGATTGAAAGATTTTAGCAACGGTTTTCCAAGGACCAAAGTGACCGCCAGTGGGTCCACTGTGGCATTGCTCAATAATATCACGTTGCTCGGATTCTAGAACACATCTTCTCAGCAAACCATCTTTACAAATGTTGAAGAGGTAAGGTTCATCCCAAACGAATGTTTTCAAATCAGAGAAGAATTTCTTCTTCTCCTGATAGGACAATTCTGGATCAAGATATTGGGAATGAAGGTAGTTTACAATGGAAGAATACCATGGAACATACGGAGCACAACCGTCGATAAGCATGACATTCTCCGAGAGGAAAGTAAAGATCTATATCGTCGGGGTCATCATTTTCCTCACTCAACATTCTTGAAACGTGATCAGCCACTACGTTTTCACTGCCCTTTTTGTCTTTGATCTGGACATCAAACTCTTGTAGGGTCAGTATCCAACGTAGTAAACGCGGTTTAGCCTCTTTCTTTGTCATCAAGTATCGCAAAGCAGCGTGATCAGTCCACACAACTACTTGAGCACCCAACAAGTAACTACGAAACTTGTCCAAAGCAAAGACTACGGCCAATAATTCCTTTTCAGTCGTCGTGTAGTTTACTTGAGACGGATTTAGCGTGTGACTGGCGTAATAGATTGGCTGGAATTTCCCTTTTATTCTCTGTCCTAAGACTGTGCCAACAACATAGTTTGACGCATCGCACATAAGCTCAAAGGGGAGATTCCAGTCAGGCGAAATAAGGATCGGTGCAGAGATTAATCGACTTTTAAGCTCCTCAAACGCTTGCTTGCAACTTTCATCAAAATCGAATAAAACGTATTCTTTAAGTAGTGTAGACAGGGGCTTGGCTATTTGATGAGAGATAAATTAACACTCATTATTATAACATTTCACCCCATTTCTGATACCGTTTTGAGCATTTATGTATCAAATCAAGTCATAATTACTAAGTTTTATCTAAAGGTATAAGTAGTAATTATTATATAAATTATTGTATTTTACTATGTTTTATACCGGTTTAGTGATATGTGATAAAAATGTGATAAAAATATGATAAAAATTACTATATTTTATAAACGTTTTATTTTTCACCATTATGTTAAAACTAAAAATATCATAACTAAAGACTGTAATATTAACCTAAAAAGAGTCAGTAAAATTCAACACAGTTTACGAACTTTTGTTGTCAGATTTACCTGTGGTTCGTTTCTTTGTGATCGTGCAGGAAAATTAAAATTTACTGACGGAACGAAACTGAAGATTGAAGTCGGACGCAGAAGATACGGATTTAAAAGAGAAGGCCGGATCAATCCGGTCCAAAGCCGGATCGATCCGGACGTTGCAATGATGATCAATGAGGGCAAATATTCCCTAAAAATCCTCCCACGTGCTTCTAACAAACTCCTAACAACTATATATATATATATATATATATATATATATATATATATATATATATATATATACTCCCCCATTTCCATCTCTTCTTCGGGGGCCCCTCTTTTCCTCCTCCTTCGTTCCTTTCTTTTTTTCTTTCCTTCTTTATTTTGCATACACTTGTATATATATATATATATATATATATATATATATATATACACACACACACACGTCCCAAAATATATATATACATCCATATATATATATTTCATCTATCTTATTTTCTTTTTACTTTGGGCCCTTATATATACATATGTCTATGTATGTATATATATGTTTATATATATATAAATAAAGTAGTTATAGTATCGTTGTAATGGTGGAATAATTATCGAAAATTGTTGATTTCGAAGCTTTGTTATGCTCTATCCGGTGGAAACAACCATGATTCAACAGTTGTAATCGGTAATATATTCTAATGTTATTATGTTTATTATTTCTATCTATTTATATATATATATTAGTATTAGTAATATTAGTCAAAATATGTAATTGAACTATTTTAATCTTTTTGGTAAAATGGATGATTGACTATGTTAAAAATGATTAAAATTGAATATGATGAATCTTTTTCTACTTGAGCTTAATGAAACGTTAATATTGACATAGCTAATCAATATAAACAGAATCGTAACCTAATGACGAACTAAACGGTGAAGTTAGGATATGAGAAAAAAAGGTAGAAAAACCGGAGGGTAAAAATGGCCGAGTGAAAACGTGACAACGGAATCCTATTTCCTACCCGGGGGCAGATTTGTTTTGAGAGAAACAAATCTTATTAAAATTGTGCTCAAGATCTTATTACATTGAAATCACCTGTTTAATCGACAGATCTTAAAATACTGGCCGTATGACAAAACGAGAGTGACCCATGATTAAGATGACATTGGACAGTTGATGAGACATATGACGACAGATTTCGTACGCTCGTGTGAGAGGGAAGCGTTGAGCTGAGGAGTGCACCGTTTCATAAATTACACCTTCAAAAAGGAAGATCTGTCTCATCTATTAACTAAAAAGGGATCATGGTTCAATAACATTATCTTGGCTAGTTTCTATATATTATATTAGTATTTATATTATATATATCTATATATCTATATATATATTTATGTCTATGTATCTATATATGTATTTATATATTTATATATATATCTGTATATTATATAAGTATTTATTTCTTGTTTTACTAACATCTAACTCTAACAATCTAACCCTATAAAAGGTAAAAACTGCGACTTAGATCGAGTTAATAATAGCTTCTTGGTGTTTAACCACACTTTGAATTAGATTTTCATTTCCCTGAGGATACAACCTGACTCACCAGACTAGAACTACAATTTGACCCGGTACACTGCCGGTAAGGATTGTATAGCCTAGTAAACGTCCGTCACTATCTTGGAAAAGTCCTGAATGAATCTCCTATAGAAACCGACATGTCCAAGAAAACCTCTGACTTCGCGCACATTCTTAGGATAACTCATCTTCTCGATAGCTTCTACTTTGGCCCTGTCTACCTCAATACCTTTGGCGGAGATCTTGTGGCCAAGAACTATCCCCTCATCTACCATGAAATGGCACTTTTCCCAATTTAAGACTAAGTTCTTTTCCACACATCTGGATAAGACCTGCTCAAGATTATCAAGTCAATCATCGAAGGATTGACCAAAGACCGAAAAGTCATCCATGAAAATTTCCATACACTTTTCAACTAGTCCGTCAAAGATAGCCAGCATACATCTTTGAAATGTAGCTAGGGCATTGCAAAGACCAAATGGCATCCGCCTGTAAGCGAACGTACCATATGGGCGGTGAAAGTGGTCTTTTCTTGGTCAACTAGATCGATGGGTATACGAAAATATCCCGAATATCCGTCCCAGAAACGAGTAGAATGCGTGTCCCGCCGGACGCTTAAGCATCCGATCAATGAAAGGAAGGGGAAATGATCTTTCATTGTTACCTCATTGAGTTTCCGTAATCAATGCGACTACTCGTAACCGGTAACAAGCCTCAATGCTATTTCTTCTCCCTTCTCATTCTTCTCAATAGTAATCCCTCCTTTCTTGGGAACTACCTGAGTAGGGGATACCCATTCACTGTCAGCGATTGCGTATATGATACCCATATCTAAAAGCTTGATAATCTCTTTCTTGACCACCTCTTTCATATGAGGGTTGAGTCTCCTCTGGGGCTGTCTAACACATTTCGCACCCTCTTCAGTCTTGATTTTATGCATACAGATGTCAAGAGATATAATTAATGGAAGTTTGTCACCTTCTCTTAAAAACACATACTTTAGATGTTTAGGCAACGGCTTCAGTACCAGATCTGCAGGGGGGTCTTCCAAACTTGATTTAAGATCTCCACTTTTCAACTCAACATCGCCGAGTTTACTTAGTGGTCCCACCGCCAAAACTTCTCCTTTCAACAACTCATCCTCAAATTCAGCTTCTAACTGTTCTAGATTCACCACACCATGATTATTTAGCTTCTCAACCAGTCGCTCGTATTCAGTTGCAACAGCCATGACTTGCTTTTCCATGAAATCATTGAAGTCATCAGACATATCGTGAATAGAGAAGCCGGTTGGTCTTTCAGAGGGTTTCTGGCTAGCTTTGGAGACATTGTAACTCACCTCTTGATCACCAACTCGTATCGTCACTTGCCCACCATCACAGTCAATGAGGGCTCTGGCTGTAGACAGAAAAGGCCTCCCAAGAATTAGAGGGACATGCTCATCCTTCTCTATGTCCAGAACGTACCAGTCCACCGGGAAGGTAAATCTATCAATTTGAACTAACACGTCCTTTAGTATTCCCGTAGCTTTCTTAGAAGATCTATCCGCGAATTGAAGATTCATGGTGGTGGGTTCTAGGAGATTGTCTAACCCAAGCTGTTTGCAGACAGACATTGGTATCAGGCTTATGGATGCACCCAGGTCACATAAAGAGTTTGGGAAGACTAGGCCTCCCATCAGCAATGTGAGAACAAATTTCCCAGGGTCACCCCTCTTGATTGGTAGATCTTCATAATTGATCATAGAGAAATCCTCACCAATCAACCGATCCATGTATGCCAACTTCTTCTTAGAAGAAACAACATCCTTGATGAATTTGGTATACTTAGGCATCTCAACCAAAACCTCGGATAATAGAAGATTAACCTGAGTATTCTTCAGAAGGTTTAGCACTTTTTCATACTTTTTGTCCTCATTCAAGGAGATGTTGCTTTTTCTAGGTGGAAATGGAAGCTTTTTCAAGTCACTCTCAGAAAAGGCTTTCTTCGAGGATGAACTGACAGCTTTGTCTTCCAAGTCCTTCCGCCTTACTACCTTTTCATTATTCTTACTAGTCAGGGGATCAGCCTCCTGACTCTCACTCGATTCTTCATTCCTCAGGGGTTCAGCCACCTGAGGACTTCCAACTTTTTCACCTCTCAGGGGATCAGCCACCTGAGTATTTTCTTGCAGCAAAGGGGAACGTAGGTGCTCGACTTCCCCTCCTGCCTTATCGCTGGCAGGAGGGGTTAGTGGTTTCCCTGGTGAGGGGGACCACTTAGTTGAGTACCTGACCTTAAGTTCATCGCACCGGCCTCTTCTCTACCGTACGGAATTGAAGGCACCAGTCGGTGCATTGGCTATTATTCGGATCGGTCCGAGCAACTTGACCACCATTTGGATTCTTTTTCGTGAAGCCGGGCAACCGCCCGGGGGTCTAGAAGCTAAGCGATCGCCAATTGCCCTATTTGCCTCTCAAGATTCTTGTTTGTGCTCATCAGGAGTTGGAGGTTTTTATTTTGCTCCTCCCTAAAAGAGTTCCATTCAGCTTGGATATCATTCGAGTGTGTGGGGCCTTGAGAGTTTTGGAGGTTCTGCGGATAATTTGTTTGGACCGATTCGAAATGTAGAATTAGAATTGTTAGGCCAATTCGACCGAACCTTTGATTCGATTGGAAAAATTGGAGTTCGGTTACGGTTGTAAGTAGGGTTTCGATTGAAGTTTTGATTTTGATTAAAATTTGAATTTGGATTGAAATTTTGATTCCGTCGAAACCCTGGTTTTGAAGATTACTACGGCCGAGAATTGATTGTTAAACCTACGATTGGTCCGGCCGGAGAAAGCGTTTACTTCAAAGATTCTCGTCCGTTCATAGGACATAAACGAGATGTATGCCCCACATTGTCACGGTTCGACATGTGATCGGATTATACTGTCCATTGTCATGAACAGTATTAACTTGATAAGCAGAGGGGGGAACAAATTGACACTGGCCAACCATATGGCCAGTCTAACAACAATTTTCACAGTACAGAACTTGAGAGTTCTGTTGAGGGGAAAGATTCTGATTGATCGGATTAGGGGAAGTTTGAGAAGCTGCCATCTGCTTTTGCAGCATGGCGATCAGACTTTGCATGTTCACCTCCTCGATCTTGGGAGGAGGAGGAGGTGCTTGGATAGCTTGAGAAGAGGGGGCGTAATTGTACTTGGAAATATCCTCAAATAGTGCCCATCCCTCTTCAGGTGTCTTTCTCAAGAATGCCCCACGGAAGAACTATTGACCATGCCCCTTAGTGAGCTCGGTCAATCCACTGAAAAACGTATTGACTTGCCTCTGCCAAGTCAATACCATGATGGGGACATTTACGAAGAAGAGATTTGAATCTCTTCCAAGCATCAAAGAATGACTCGTTTTCCTTCTGATAAAATGTAAAAATTTCACTGAGGCATTGGGCTGTCTTGGAAAGTGGGAAATATTGACTTAGGAACTCTTTTTCGAGTCTAGCCCAAGTGGTAATGGATTCAGCAGGGAGAGAGTTATACCACTCTTTTGCCTCCCCCTTCAAGGAAAACGGAAACAATTTCAGCTTAATGGCATCCTCGCTTACACCTTGGATGCGAGTCGTACCACATATCCCCAGAAATGTGTGTACGTGAGTGTGCGGATTTTCAGACTGAAAACCGTGAAAGATAGATGCATGTTGCATCATTTGAATGAGCCCAGGCTTGAGTTCGAAGGTCTGAGCATTTATGGTTGGTAGGACAATAGCCGGGTTGATCTTGACTACGCCAGGCATGGCGTAGTCAGCCAACGTACGTCTATCTTCAGCAGTCATAACGACTATATTTTCGATCTCTTGAGCTAAATCTTGCTCGATATCTCGATCGACTGTGTTCTCTTCGTCAGGGAGGTCCGCAAAACGTAGCCTTCTCCTGTTTGGTCGGACTATGTCCGCTCGAGGTCAGGGGTATAGAGCAGTGGCCCCTTTTGACTTCGAGTTTGCAAAAACCGAAACCAAAATCTAGTTTTTTAACCTTTTAATCAAAGGTTAAAACCGAGAAAAGATTTTAAAGAAAAAGAGGTCAGACGGGCGTCCAGATTACTGGACGGGCGTCTGCCTGGAAGATGAACAGGACGGACGTCTGGATAACCAAACGCTCGTTTGACTGGGTAAAAATACGAACAGTTATAAAAACTTGACCGAACGGGCGTCCACTACTCTAGACGCCCATTTACTGGAACAGAAACGAAACAGAAACTAAAACAAAAATATCTAAATTAAATCACTAACGAAAATAAAAACCAGACAACCCTCCGGTTCCCCGGCAACGGCGCCAAAAACTTGTCACGGATTTTTGTAATGAAAATAAACAAGTAATAAATTTATAAATCCAGTATACCCCAAGTGTAGGGATCGTAGTATAGAGGTTGATACCAGGTCGATCTTACGGGGAATCGGGGTTGCTTAATCTAGTTTTTATTATCTAACCTAACTATGTCACGATTCCTACTAAAGAGATACGAAAATAAAACAGTGAAAACTAAAACGAAAAACGAAACTACAAATAAGAATAACTGGACAGAAGATCGAGATCTAAAGCCCGGGAAAATATGTTTGCGAACAAATTATCTAAACTAAATCTATTCTAAATCTATTATGAAATAAAGATTGTAAATTTACTAAGCAATTGATCACAAGTGATTTAATCAGTGAAATAAAAGACGAACAAGCAACTGATCCATCTATCCTACAACTATCAATTTCTATCTAGATTATCTCGTGATTCTTAATCAAGTTGTGATTCACCTAGCCAAGGTATGAACTCCTAATTTCTTAGACAAGTTCGCCTATTAATCTTCTATCTTTCGATCTAAAGATTAACGCTTTCTAACCAAAGGTGTGAAATTTATAAGTTTCTATTCAACCTAATAACTCTCGTTAATTAGATTAAAGGTCTAATCTTTATTATGGCGATCTAGGGTTTAACATGATTCTCATCAAAATCAAACATCATACATGCAAAGATCTTTCGATATGAATTGCATAAGAACGAATTAAGCATAATAAAGATACAACTTTGAATTAAAAACTCACAAGACAATCGAAGATGAAATCAATACGTTGGTTGGATGGCTTCACAATGCTTGTTCAAGGGAGGTCTAGCCTCTTAGCATCCTCTTGAAGTTCGAATTACTTGAGTAAAAATACATAAAAAGTGTTTGAATCTACTAGAAAAATAAAAGTATAAAAACTGAGCCGCCCCTAGGATTTGGGGTTCGAATTTCTGATCATATTGTTGTAAATAACGCAGCTATATATAGAATTTTAAGTCGGCTGCTGCTATGTCGGCCAATGGACGCCCGTTTGATGGGATGAACGCCCGTCCAGATGCTTAAAAAATCTTTGAGTCGGGCCGAGTCATGATCAGACGCCCGTCCTTCTTTAATTTGGTCGCTCGTCCACTAAATATCTCAGAACTCTGAATCAAGTTTCTTCTCCTGGACGCCCGTTCACTTGCTTAGACGCCCGTCCTCCCCGGACGCCGATTCAATACTTCGACGCCGATCCCCAGTGGACGGATGGAAAACGCTCGTTCAGTCTTGCAAAAATCTCTTCATTCCATCTTCAACTTGCATCCTTCCCTTTCCATTCAAACTCCTTTTATGACATGTTTATGTACCTACAAAACCACAAAAACACGCAAAGTGTAAAACCATAGATAATTACCAATAAAATCACGAAATTAGCTCAACTTTACACTTAAAGACTTTTAAAACTCATTTGCTCAATAATTCAATTACACCCTTAATTTTTATGCAAATAATACGAATATGGAGGAAATTATTACAAAATATAACGATATAAATCATATAAAATCACCCTTAACAAATCCACGAAAGCTGCTGTCCTCAATGCCGTCTTGGCAGAGGAAGATGAGGAGTGGGAAAGTCCTGGAAGAGGAAGGACCCCTCAATGAAAATTCGCAGGACGTGAATCACCCAAACGAAGACTCATCTGGGGAAAATTCCCAGAGCCCAGAACCAGAGAAAGAAGATGACCCCAGCGACGGGTCAAGGCAGCCAATGCCTCCCCCGCAACGAAAGAATAACAAGAAAGGGAACCGGGTGTCATCCTCAAACCTTCACAGGCAGCTGGTCGTCCCACAAGCCATGGAAGCAGCCCACGCCAAACTTGAGGCGATAGCAGGGAGAAAATCGACGCTCTTGCAC
This sequence comes from Gentiana straminea, assembly GCA_036785695.1. NCBI lineage: Eukaryota > Viridiplantae > Streptophyta > Magnoliopsida > Gentianales > Gentianaceae > Gentiana > Gentiana straminea. The sequence continues at coordinate 237,284 of JAVUPR010000107.1, forward strand.
TCGAGTCCCCTTTTTCCGAACATATCGATAATTATCCACGCCCGACAAGTTTTAAGATCCCCAAATTGGAACCCTATGACGGAACCAAGGACCCCCAGGACCACCTGTTCCAATATCTCACACACATGAATCTCGACTGTGCTCCCGAGGAGATGAAGTGCAAAGCATTCCCCGCGCTACTCACTGGGCGAGCCCGGGAATGGTTCAAGAAGATACCCCCAAGGACGATCTACAGCTTCGACACATTGGGGAAGATGTTCCTTAACGCGTTCATCACCGCCAAACCATTCCAAAAGAATGCTACCCATCTGTTCTCCCTCAAGCAGAAAAAAGACGAGACAACGCTGCAATACCTTAAGCTGTTCAGCGAAGAATCGTTGCAAGTTCGGGATGCTGACGATCAAGTCCGAATCGCATCTTTCGTGGCAGGGTTACGCGAAGGTAGATTATACGCTAAACTGAGCAGCAGGCTCCCCACCACCATGGAAGAATGTCTGGAGGTGGCATTTAAGCATTGTCAAGGCGAAGAAGCTAACCGGGTAAAGAGAGAAGTGGAGAAGTCCGACCCCAAAAAGGACAAGTCAGTAGATCCATCCGGCAGCAAGAGAAAGTCATATGGAGATCGTGCAAGTGGTTCGGCCACGGACCGACCCGAGAAGAGAAATGCCTTGCAGCCAAGAGACTTCCCTGCGTTAAACCGGCCTAAGGAACAAGTATTGGCGATTATGGAAAGAAAGGGTTTGGCGAAAACCCCTACGCCACTTCGGAGCCCCTTGGAGAGAAAGGACCAGAGCAAGTTTTGTACTTACCATCAAGACATTGGACATGAGTTGGATAACTGCAGGGACTTCCATCGTGATGTGGAAGCAGCAATTGCAGAGGGAAAGCTAGACGAGGTCGTGGATCGACCCCGGTACGGCGAACGTAGAGGACAGCGGGATTATCAGCAAAGAAGCTACGGTCGTGATCGCGGCCGACAGGGCGAGCCCCAGAAAAGAAGAGAGCCTTCTCCCGACAAAGGTCATCAGGCATACAACCACCCTATCAACACCATTAACACCATTGTGGGAGGCCCTGGCAACAGTTTAGAGATCAGCAACTCGAGTGCCCGAGTGGGCAATGGGCAGACAGCTAGAAGAAGCCAAGTCCCCTTTCAAGAGGTAGGCTATGGGCCGAGGGATCCTCTCCCCCTAATCCCTAACAATGAAGGACTGGTCATTGAAGCTGTGGTCAACAAGAATCTGGTTAAGAGAGTTTGCGTGGACACAGGTAGCGCAGTGAACGTTCTTTATTTTGCAGCTTTTCAAGCAATGGGTCTCAAGGAATCCGAGCTCATCCCGGTCTCAGCACCTCTGTTCGGATTTGGGGGTCCCTCAATTCACCCACTAGGAATGGTTCGGCTTGCGACGACGTTCGGCAATGATTCATCAAGGAGGACTCTCATGGTAAATTATGTCGTGGTCAAATCTCCATCAGCGTACAACATCATTTTGGGAAGGCCCGCCCTGATCGACTTGCGAGCCATAATTTCCCCGGCACACATCAGCTTGAAATTCCCGACCGGTAGGGGCCGGTCGAAATTAAAGGAGATTTGGAGGTCGCCCGAAGCTGCTATGCGGCAACCATTAAGGGCAAAGGGATCACTTTTGCCTGATGCGTTCGGCAAGTCTTTATTTATTATCGTTTTTTGCAAACTATCTTTACTTTCTGCATTTTAGCTCTCGCTCATACTTTCTTATCATTTGTTGGGATTTCTTTATGACATTTACTTCCTGTCCTCAGTATTGGATATTTATTTTCCGATTATTCGCGTCTCTGTCTGGTCTCAATATGGCCCCTTCTTGATTCCTGTTACACGAACACTCGTGCTACACAGTAAAGCTTTACGTGAGAAGTCAGTCCGATCTGGCCCGGCTCGCCTCGCCTGTACACGAGACGTCAGCACTAGCCTGGCCCCGCTCGTCATTGAAAAATACATGGAAAGTCTGTCTAACCAGGCCCAAATCGCCGCGCGCCCAAACGAGAAGTCAGCACTAGTCTGGCCCCTCGCTCGTACAAAAAAAAAAAAATCTTCATAGCAACAATTACTTCATAAGCTCAATTTAACGTAGCTCGGACTACTCTAAGTTAATTGGGGGCAAATTCACCTTGAATTAACTAAGTTTAATGCCTACTCTGTCGCCCGTGCTTCGGACTGCCTTTGTAATTTCCTTTAACTTTAGGCGATCGATCTAGATCGGCTATCCGAACTCTAGATCCTCTCGCCCTTATAATTTCATTTAATTACTTTAGGCAATCGATCTAGATCGGCTATCCGCACTCTAGATCCTCTCGCCCTTATAATTTCATTTAATTACTTTAGTCGGTCGATCTAGATCGGCTATCCGAACTCTAGATCCTCTCGCCCTTGTTATTTCACTTCATTACTTTAGGCGATCGATCTAGATCGGCTATCCGAACTCTAGATCCTCTCGCCCTTATAATTTCATTTAATTACTTTAGGCGATCGATCTAGATCGGCTATCCGAACCCTAGATCCTCTCGCCCTTGTAATTTCACTTCATTACTTTAGGCGATCGATCTAGATTGGCTATCCGAACTCTAGATCCTCTCGCCCTTATAATTTCCTTTAACTTTAGGCGATCGATCTAGATCGGCTATCCGAACTCTAGATCCTCTCGCCCTTATAATTTCTTTTAATTACTTTAGGCGATCGATCTAGATCAGCTATCCGAACTCTAGATCCTCTCGCCCTTGTAATTTCACTTCATTACTTTAGGCGATCGATCTAGATCGGCTATCCGAGCTCTAGATTCTCTCGCCCTTATAATTTCACTTCATTACTTTAGGCGATCGATCTAGATCGGCTATCCGAACTCTAGATCCTCTCGCCCTTATAATTTCACTTCATTACTTTAAGCGATCGATCTAGATCAGCTGTCCGAGCTCTAGATCCTCTCGCCCTTATAGTTTCATTTCATTAGTTTAGGCGATCGATCTAGATCGGCTCTCTGAGCCCTAGATCTTCTCGCCCTTGTGTTTCTTTTAGCTTAGGCGATCGATCTAGATCGGCTCCCCGAGCCCTAGATCCTCTCGCCTTTACGGTCATTCCAGGTTCGATCTCCGGACTCAAAATCTCTAATCTGGTATAAGACCGAACTCAGGAAATAAAGCTCACAAACCACAAGCCAAACTCGACAACAGTAATACAAGAAAATATGCCATCCGTAATATCATTGTGTATAACATATTTTGGGGGCAACATATATACCTATAACAAACAACCACCATACATACACATACTCACAAGTTAAAATTCACAAAATCCAAATAAATTCTTCATTAATCGAAAATAAACCGTATAGTACATAAGCTTAAAAATAAAAAAAAAACAACACAATAGCAAAAATAAACTAAGAGTCAGGAGCAAGACTTTTTTGAGATTCAAGAAGGGCCGATCCGGACGCTGCAGCCGGCTGATGGACATACTTATCCACTATGTCCACCCCCGCTCGGAAGTCCTTGACACGTTCGGTGTAGGCCGCGTCCATCCCTGGCTTATAATAAGCCTTCTTAGGAAGGGCATCCAGAGCCAGAGCAGGGAACTGAGCCCTCGCCTCGGCCACCCCCAAGGTATACCCATGGTTGAGAATGGGAATCAGCAACACCTTGAGAGCCTCGGCGAAATCACCCGCACCGAGCCGCAGTACTGGCCTCCAGATCGGCCACTCTCGTCTCGAGGTCTCCGACCTCCTGCTCCCTTCCCTTCTTCTCCTCGTCCAACTCTTTCTCCCGAGCGAGGAGCTGGGTTTGCAGGGTTTTTATCTCTGCATCTTTGGCGCGAACAGCAGCTCTTAGCTCATCCCTGATCTTTCTTAGCTTGGCGATTTTGTCCGATTGGGCGGCCAAGTCGGCCGACGCTTTGCCCAACCTCTTGAAGACTTCCTGGCCGATCGTGCCACCCTGAACAAACATAAAACGTCAGAACCGTCGGAGCTTAAGCCACCAAAAAGGAAGAAATAAACGACACTTACCAGTTCCACTGTTTTGCAGCCCAGGATCGCCAACTCCTCGTCAGGAATGCTGCTAACCCTCTCTTGTTCGAAGGCCCCCTCCTGACCTCCCTCGGGGGCCTTCGACTTGCTTTTCTTTGAAGACCGACCCTCTTGAGAGGTCGGCCTTTGTCGAGTTGGTTTTTTAGGGACCAACCCCCTTTCTGTAACCTCCCCAGAGGTGTCGGCCCTGGTCGTCTCCGTAGGAGGAATCGAAGCAGAGGCATCCGCGCCTTCCGTGGTCAGATCCTCCATAGGTATTTCTCGGACCGCTGGGGTCGGCACAGTTTGGTGACCCGCCACTTCTTTCTCTGCTCCCGCCATCAGATCGGCAAAGTCAGCCACTGTATACATCGATAGAGAGATTAGCCAAATATGAAACACAACTAAGTTAACAAGTATAAAATACAACATAAGTAAACCCTACAGATCTTCCATTCGGCCTTGACAAACTGCACATACGGCTCAGGGCCCGCATCCCCTAACCGAGTTGCCCCGATCAGATTGTCGTACAGATTTTGCCACTCGATGGAGTACCCCGACCGGCGAATCTTTTCCACCCCTCTGGCATATCTGGGCGTTCATCCCCCTCCAGATCCGCCGTATTCCACACGCTTAGCTCATCGTGACCGTCATTCCTCACATAGAAAAATCTCTCCTTCCATCTTTTAAAAGAATCCCGACCTGGAGGAAGGATATGGATACTGAAGGACTTCCCTTGCCTCCTAGCAAAGTAGTACCGGTAGGGATGGTCTCTTAGTCCTACCCGGTGATAAAAATACCTAAATTTGTCTACTGTAAATCTAATATTTAACAATCTACACCAAATCGTAAACCCAATGACGGCCCTAATGCCATTGGGGGCTATCTGAGATATCCTTAGCCCGTAGTGCCGGAGTACCGCCAAAAGGGCAGGGCAAAAAGGCAATCGCAACCCCACCTCGAAATAATCCCGATGGACGGAGCAGAAACCCTCCGTTGGGTCCAGAGCCGATTGGTGATCCCCCGACGGCAGTTGGGGAGAAAACCTAGCCTCATCAATCCCATACCTCTCACAAATCTCCTCAACATCTTTCTGTCTCAGAATTGAACCCACATCTCTGCTATCGGCTATGGCCATGACAAATAATCGATTCTAGGATTTTCGAGAGAATAAGATTTTACTTAAACCGAATTACAAAATCAGAATAAAAGGAGAAGAGTGCTTACTTGCAATGTCAAGTTTGGGAAATAAGAGATGAAGAATGGCAACCGGCAGCAGATCTCTTGGTTTAATACTCAATGTGGGTATGAAACGATTGATCTGACGGGTTTATAACCCCCTTACCTCGAAAAACGGCCTCGGTTAGCGTTAGTGGGCAACGACGCCTCGTTTCACGGGACAATTATAACTGCGTCATGGCTAGCTTTGCCACCTAGAAATTCCTAGGTTAATCTCAAAATCTATAGGCCAATATTCCTGTGCCGATCCACCATCGTAGATCCGAGCCGACCAACTAGGGGCCGGCTGGATCTTGGGGGCTTATGATGCTGCCAGAAAATGGGCTCACCCACGTGGCACCTCTTTGGTGGTTCACCACTTGACTCAGAGGAATAAACTACTTTTGACTCCCAAGATCCGAGCCCAGGGGGCTCACCCACCCACCTTGTCACCACTGGTTCCCGTAAGACCGACCCCCATGGCGTCGGATCGCCTAAGTCTCTGGTACGTCGAGGAGTCAGGCATTGGACTCTGGGCGACCGGTTGTGTTCTCCGCCGATCTCATAGGTCGGGTTAAGGCTTTAGACTTGTACAACTTCTTGATGGTAGGGGTCCGGCCCTTGTTCCCGATCTCTAGGATCTGACCCTGGCTTTCTAGTTTATCTCGAGCAAAAATCTTATTTATCACCTGCGTAATAACCAGATAACTATCACAGAGTCCTGACCTATAAAGGCTCGAATCTTTATCATTTAATGCTAATACTTGAATACCATAATTATCTCCTATAATCACGGAGATCACTCCATCATAATCTTCTTCCTTAGGGAATACGTTAATCAGTGCCCATCATCAACACGCCACCTTAAACCCTAGGGCCTAAGCCCCTCTATATAAACTATCCCTAAGGAACTACCGAGACTTGATTCCAATTCAATAATTGGATACGTAGGCAGCTTGATCATCATCAAGTGCAGTCTAAACCAAATCAAATCCCCTCTCCCCATCATTGTTTTTCTGTGTTCTTGAGGCGTTCTTAGGTTTTAATCAAGGAGGTAAATTTACAAGGTTACCCTGACGATTTTTGGATCGTCATTTTGATATTTACTGTGCCACATTTTATATTGCCTGTGTTTGTGTCACTATAATTATGTTAATCATTTTCCTTCTCCTAAAACTATACTTATCTGAACCTTCCATATATATATATATATCATATGTATGTAATAAGGTATTTTTAAAACAACAACCATGGAAAGAGTAATCTTGATCAATGGATACTACTATAACTATCATTATAAATAGTAATGATGTGAGGAGATGATTTTGATACATCCATCTAAATGCATGGTTATAGTTTTAACTTATTAAAAAAACAAAATATTGATTACAGTTTTACAATCTCTGCATCAATTGTTTAAGTGTCATTAGTTTGGGGGGTCGTTTTTAATCATGATGGCTGTATTAAAGTTAATAAAAGAGGAATAAATCTTTAAGAAAGTTGTTTGGCCTAATTGTTGGGGGTTGAGGATGCAACTCAAACACCTAGTGTCAAACTGATTTATTCCTTTTCATTAGTGTCGTATGTATCACATAACCATTTGTTTGTCTTATCTTTCCCGACATGTCCAATCCTATCATTAAATCAACCCCCTAACACACTTTTATTCATTCTACTCTTTATTATGATCGATCAAAGCTTATTATTCTATGACTAATATCCTTTGATCCGTGGTGTAAAATTCATTATAAACGTTTATCGTGAAACTGTTCCTACTTTCTCTTCCCTCACTTTCATCACCAATTCATAAAGGTTTCTTCCATGGATAGCCAAGTGTTACAAGAATGATAGACACTACCAAAAAAAAAGCTTTCCATATTATTTTATAATTATAAAATCATTATCATTGTTGTTTATTTAATCATTTTCTCGGCACCAATGACTTGGTGACACATGAAAGTCGATGGAGAATCTAATCATCAAACTGGACATCATTGCCAAAGTTTAAGATCCTTGCTTATTATTATCATCATCATTTTGAGGAAGATGTTCCCGAGAAGGGACGGGACACTACCTGTCTAAGATCATGTATGTGACTAATTAGTGCGTGAATTGAAATCAAATCAATGGGGCCATGATAGAAAGGTTAGTCCCTCCCGTACGGCACCAAATATCCGGGCCGAACTTCTAACGCCCACTTCCAAAGAGCAATATCGTAGCAATATCGTGGCAACATAGACCTAAGTAATCATATTGGATCGTTGGGAACCATCACAAGTACAACTGGTCTATTTTGAACAAAAATGCCGTGTCGCCCAGCGAAGCCTAGAGCAGGTGACTCGCGCATACATACTAACTCATTTTCAGTAGAAAAGAATAGCCAAACCAATCCAGCTGGATGGTCTTAAAGATCTTATCGGTCGGCAAACCGAAGACGGATTACCACGGTCCTAGCCTTACCAGCACCGGAGTTGTACTAATCAATGAATACCTGACACTACTTTTTTTTCCCTAACAAAATAAGCCAAGCCTAACCGACCACGACATGTTGATATTGAGTGTTTTGGACTTTTATTGATTGAATCCATCCATAAACCTATACCAAAGTAACTAAAGAGTCACTACTTGTATAAAGCGTACATCTCTACTCAAGGAGTAGGTCAAAGCTTTTTATAAGTAAAATTAAATCCGAGAAGACAAGACACCCTGAGAGCTTCTTGTAATGTAAACCAATTATTCGATCCGGAGATCCCAACAAGGCTTCTGGAGACCTCACTAAACCTAGGGATTTCACGGTGGTCGACGGATAGCATAGAGATAAAAATAAGAATAATCAAGCTACATGTCTCGATCTATACGAAATGCATATGTTTGTTTGCCTTTCTTTCTGTTTTATTGATTGTAAAAATCTTTACTCTATAGGGCGCTAGCACCCGCACCAGTAGAAATTTCTTGATTGTCTATCGAAGCCTTGAGTAGTAATACAAAGTAGGATGTTGTATTTCCAAGATTGGATTTCATATGCTAATGAACCTCGTAATTGTAAGAAAATGGTTTTTGTTTTTTTTTTTGTTATGGGCGTACCAAAAGAAAAATTGGGATGGGATCCTTGCTCTCACTGACACCATTTACGAGAAGATGATGTCTTTCTTTCCAGCCGCCATACGGTTCTGGCTTAAAGCTTTAAATACAGAGAAGGGGAGAAGTAGTTAATTATTGTAATTACGGTCTTTGTTCGTCGTTGTTCCGGTCGAGCACTTTATGTTCTTTTTCTAATTCTGTCTTACCATGGGTTATGGGGCTTACTTCCTAGCCTCAGTGGGAGTAGTGACAAGGGTTATATAGGTCGTTGGGCAGCGGCCGCTCAACTCTTCAAGCACAATGCAGTGGTTCCGTTTTTACAAAGGATGAATGCATGGTTGAAGGTTTAGTACAATATGTTGCAGACGTCTTTGTTTTCGCTCTCGAGTGAGAACGATAAATAGGCGATGCACCATCCTTCCTGCTACGTATGTTTTCCCTGACTTGACAGATTCATCCAATTGAACCCACACCCATAAGAAGACCACAAGCTCATGGCTTGACGAAAGAGAAAGTATAAGTGTGAGAAATAACGGTGTTTCTGTCTTTATAATATATTTTTTTTATCTATGTAGGGTTTTCTGTTATTAATAAAATGTGTAACAATGACAGAAAGATGTGATTCTGTCATTGAGTGTGATTCTGTCATTAATTGTGATTCTGCCATTAAGTCATTTTATTTTGTTTTAATGGAGATCCCTAAAATCAAGGAGTTGTAATAGAAGGAGATTCTCTTTTAGGAGCTATTTATCTTCAGTCTGCCTTCCTTTGTAATTCATTCAGAAACTAATAAAATTATTCCATACATTTCTTCCAAATTCTCACATGGTATCAAAGCGAGGGTCCCCTTAAAACTCTAGATCAAGAATGTATCTTAGAGCTGCCATGGCCAATGAGCTGCATAGTGGTTCATCTAATCAAAACTATGGAGTCACTGGATCCGGAGGATCTGCCACAAGAGGTGACAACAGGAACAGGAAGCAAAAACCATGGTGTGATCACTGCAAAAAGCAGGGCTACAATTGGGACACTTGTTGGGGAATTCATGGGAAATCCCCAAACTGGAAGCCAAGAGGGCATGACGGTGTAGCTGGTGGAGAAACAAGTAAGGCAAACCAGGTGTCTTTAAAACCAGATCAGGAAACTTCTGGATCACTGCCATTCACCAAGGAGCAGCTGGAGCATATTACCCAACTCATCACCAGCCACACAACCCCTAAATTCAACCTTGCAGACTCTGGTAACACCTTTGCTTTTTCTGCTAGAAATCCTAGGTCTGGAGCATATTGGATCATTGATTCGGGTGCAACAGACCATATGACCTATTGTTCTGAGAAATTTCGGTTCTATCTCCCATGTGCGGGGAATCGAAAGTGAAGATAGCCGATGGGTCCTATGCAAAGCAATAGGCGGCAAAGGATCCATCATTATCTCACCCTCTCTTACCCTCCATGGAGTTCTACATGTACCTAAGTTGTCTTGTAACCTTATATCTGTCCGTAAGTTGGTCTCTGAGACCAACTGTAACTTAATATTCTCCTCCGCTGATTGTAAGTTTCAGGAGGTGAATTTGAGGAAGGAGATTGGCAATGCTAAGGTGAAAAGATGGCCTCTACATATTGGAAGAAAAAGATTTGGTCAGAACTGAGGCTGACCCTAGAATCAAGTGTTACAACACTTCTATTATGTCCAATAATGAAGCCATGATTGGCATGCTAGGTTAGGTCACCCCAGTTTTGGGTATTTGCAGAAGTTGTTCCCTAAACTCTTTGTTAATAAAAAGTTGTCAGATTTTCAATGCGAAGTGTGTGAATTATCTAAACACAAACGAAACACTTATGTTCCACAACCCTATAAACCCACCAAACCATTCACTCTCATTCACAGTGATGTTTGGGGTCCCTCAAGACATAAAACCGTGAATGGAAAGAGATGGTTTGTGTCTTTTATAGATGACCACACACGTTTAACTTGGGTATACCTACTAAAGGATAAATCAGAGGTTAAAAGTGCATTTATTCAGTTTTACAACATGATAAGTACTCAATTCCATGTCAAAATTGAAATTTTAAGGACAGATAATAGATCTGAATACTATAAAGACATTTTGCAAGATTTTTTCACAGCTCAGGGAATTTGCCACCAAAACTCATGTGTCAACACACCACAACAAAATGGTGTGGTTGAGAGGAAGAACAAACACTTACTTGAGGTGGTGCGATCCCTTATGCTGGCCTCTAAAAGTCCTAAATACCTATGGGGTGAAGCTTTGTTGACTGGAGTATATCTAATCAATAGACTTCCCTTTAATGTACTGAGTTTTAAAAAACCTATTGATGAACTTAAAACCTTTTTTCCAAACACCATATTGGTTCAAGATCTGCCCCTTAAAGTGTTTGGATGTGTGGCCCTCACACAAACATACAACCAGGGCAAACTTGACCCAAGATCTGATAAGTGTGTTTTTGTGGGATATTCTGCAAATAAGAAGGGGTATAGATGCTTTGACACTAATAAAAGGAAAATAATTGAAACTATGGATGTGACCTTTTTTGAGAATCTGATGTACTTTAATCAGTATCATCTTCAGGGGGAGAATATCCTCACAGTAGAAGATGCCACTGATTATCAGTATAATAGTGATGGGACTGATGTAATCAACATGCCACCATTTAATGACTTAACACTTGGACATGATGATGAACATGATTCTGGGGAGTCAAATCCCAGGACTCCTAATGTTGTACTTGATTTCCAGGGAAAAACCTACTTCAGAAGATATCCTAATTCCAATGTGAATAAAGGCATTGGCACACAAGTGTTACAAGATCCCGAACCAAATTCACCCGAACAAACAACCAAGTAGGGGTGAATCCGAAATTCCTCCAAACAACTCGGCTCCTCTAAACAAACATCCACTAATCCTCATACTGACCCTATCCAAACATCCACTGACCCTATCCAAACATCCACTCTTATCAAAAGCAAAATCTAGGAACTCGTCCTTGATGTTCCCATAACAATCAGAAAGCCAATCAGAGAGTGCACTAAACACCCCAGATACCCAATTCAAAACAACCTATCCTACAGAAATGTGTATCCCTCTCATAAGGCCTTTCTAGCAAGTGTCTCCAAACACACCATTCCTAAAAATATTCGGGATGCTCTAGCCGTGCCTCGATTGGAGGGCGACGATCCGGGAGGAAATCAAAGCTCGGGAGAAGAATGACACTTGGGAAGTTGTAGATCTTCCACGTGGGAAGAAACCAGTAGGTTGCAAGTGGGTGTTCACCATCAAATACAGGTCAAATGGAGAAGTGGAGAGGTATAAGGCAAGGCTAGTGGCTAAAGGCTATAGTCAAACTTTTGGAATTGACTATTCTGGGACTTTCTCACCAGTGGCCAAGCTCAACACAGTCATAATTGTTTTCTCTGTAGCAATCAACCTAGAATGACCACTTTACCAACTGGATGTGAAGAATGCTTTCCTCCATGGTAACCTGAAGAAGGAAGTATATATGAATCTACCCCCATGACTGAATCATATAGACTCAAGGAGAGTATTCAGGTTGAAAAAGTCACTATATGGACTTAAGCAAAGCCCCCGGGCTTGGTTTGACGATTTAGACAGTTCCTCCCGAAGATTGGGTTCAAACGGGGTCATTCCGACCACACACTCTTTGTGAAAAGAGCTCCAGATGGGAAGATGGTTGTGTTAGTGGTATATGTGGATGACATCATCTTGACAGGGGATGATGTGTCTGGGATTCAGCTGGTGAAGAATCAACTAAGGGGATAATTTGAGATTAAGGACGTTGGAAATTTGAAGTATTTCCTAGGGATGGAAGTAGCAAGATCAGAGAAAGGCATGGTGGTGTCCCAGAGGAAATATGTACTTGGATCTCTTGAAGGAGACAGTATGATGGGCGCAAACCCGCGGTACACCCATGGAGTTTAATGCGAAATTGACAAACTCGAAACCGAAGATAAGGTGGATAGAGAACAATATCGAGGGTAGTTGGGAAGCTAATTTACTTGGCACACAAAAGGCTAGATATCTCATATCGTGGGAGTTGTCGGCCGGTTCATGCACTCACCCAGGCAAACTCACTATCAAGCAAGAATGAGGATTCCGAGATACCTCAAAGGGACCGTAGGGGTTGGCTTGTTTGTTCAAGAAAAGCGAGAAAAAGAACATTGAGATATTTACGGATGCAGATTGGGCCGGGTCCAAAGACAAGCAGATCAACAACAAGATATTGCACCTTTGTCTAGGGGAATATGGTGGCTTGGAGAAGCAAGAAACGACTGTTGTGGCTAGAAGTACGACGAAAAGGCGAGTTTAGGGCAATGGCACCTGGGGATCCGTGAGGGACTATGGATAAAAAGGGTATTGGAAGACCTAAATCGAATCCGAATTGCCCCTAAAGTTGTTCCGTGATAACAAGTCGGCAATTTCCATTGCCAATGATCCCGTCCAACATGACGGGGCCAAACATGTTGAAGTAGATAGGCACTTCATCAAGGAAAACCTGGAAGGAGGAATCATATGTATCCCTTTTATGCCATCGGCTCGCAGTCTTGAGATGGACTCACAAAGGCTAATGAAAAGAACTTTGAAGACTTCACAAGCAAGTTGGGCATGATCAACATCTATGCTCAACTTGAGAGGGGGGGGGGGGGGCGTGAGAAATAAGGGCGTTTCTGTCTTTATAATATTTTTTTAATCTATGTAAGGTTTTCTGTTATTAATAAAATGTGTAACAATGACAGAAAGATGTGATTCTGTCATTAATTGTGATTCTGCCATTAAGTAATTTTATTTTGTTTTAATGGAGATCCCCAAAATCAATGAGTTGTAATAGAAGAGGATTCTCTTTTAGGAGCTATTTATCTTTAGTCTGCCTTCCTTTGTAATTCATTCAGAAATTAATAAAATTATTCCATACCTTTGTTCCAAATTCTCACAATAAGCATTATGAAACTTCTTGGGGTTAGCAATGAACGAAACAACGCGACATTCATTTCCTTGTGAATATTCATAACCGAGTCTACTAAAAGAGGGACCAACCTCATCGTGGTGATCAAAGGACACCTATAATGTGACATGTTCCCTCTTAGTTATACGATCAAGGGGATTGATGCTATGATTGCTATCGAATAGATCTTCTGGGGGCTTGTGAAAGTCAACTGACTTTTTCTTTTCCACGCTTGAACGACGGGTGCGGTTCTATCTTGTGGTGTATTCGTTAGTAGTGAGTAGGATCTCTTTCTCATTGATCAGTTCGCTTCCGCTCTATTGAAAAGTCGGAATTCTTACGGTCAATGAATGCAATGCGTCTCGGGCTGGATGGATTAACCTAACCCACCATTTCCGTAATAGGGTGCTCTGCTTTAGTTTGATTCACAGGGGCTAGGCAGTTGACAACGAGCTTGATCCCCATTCCCTAAAAAAATAAGAAATTGCGGTCGAGCTCTAATTCTGGAAATATAAAGAAGTGGGGGCCCTTTTACCAAGCCTACAAAGCAGGCACCATTTAGCAAAAGGTCTTCTTATCAAGTCTTGACGGGGGAGGGGGGACAAAAGCCAAAGACAACTTCTATGTGTACAAGTCATGAACCTTAGGCACTGTGTCGGTCTTGGTTAAAGTATTTAGCCGTAACATTAGACTTCACGTAGCTTGCTCCTACCCATAGGCAAGTCGTTATATTACTTGTTGTTGCGGCTCGAAAAGCCTTCGATATCTCAGAAATAGGGAGTTACGTCTCTTAAGTCATTTCCTGACTCATTGTCCTTAAGATTCGTTGGTTCTTATTATGGATTTATGATATATAATGTAATGTGACGAGAGACTTTAGAAGCTGACTGAAGATGTTGAAACAACACAGTTACACAAACATTGAACAATAAGTTCAGTAAAAATAGCAAATATTTTTGCTAGTATATGCAAAAGCACCCCCCCCCCCCCCCCCACCCCCCCCCCCCCAAAAAAAAAAAAAAAAAAAAACACACTCCAAAATAGTAAAGTTTCAGTCCTAGTTGATAAACTTTTCTAACATAAGCAAAAACTTCATACATACCTATTTACCTTTGGCCCTGCATGTATAGTTGGTTAAATTTCATTAATTTAAGAACCTGCAACCATGTTTTTTTTCTTTTCCGGACGTATAATACTAGCAATGTTTTCAGAAAAAAATAAAATAAAAAATAGTATACTACAAAGTGGGTCGAAAAGAACCTACAAATAATATCACTACAGTTTGGTAAATTGGAAGAAAAAGTATGCACGAAAAAATAGTACTACTGAATATTGTTACTTAATTGGTATCGTCTGGCTTTCAGAGTTTGGGCTCCAACACTCAGGTAATTCAGGCTCATATATAGTACACTATATAGATATATCCAGCAAATTAAGGTTCCCAATAAAAGCCTCCTCCGAGAGTCATTAATTCTTAACGAGCTTCCGCTGCCAACCTTGGCCGCTTACTGGCAACGCTGCCATCGACGACGGCAAGCGCCTCAGTAATGGGCTTAATGATCAAAACCATCTGGCCGACGATTATGCAACACGCAACGCAAATGAAAGCAGCTAGCACCAAGCCACCGGACACCATGCTTCCCGGTGACCAAAACGGCGACATTGCAATGCATAGTACTTGCAACGGCAACGTTATCATAACTGTTGAAGCCAACATGTTGATTCTCGACTGAAGATTCTTGTTAATTACGAATTCCACCACTTTATAACACGATATCAAGAATACCAATAAGTAACCGATTGTAAAAGCTCCAAAAATGGCCGTGCTCAGCAACGGGTATTTACAAAGCACGTTATGATTCCCGTCAGGATCATGGTAAGTGACATAACTTGTATACATGAAGGCCGGTAAGCGTTGCTTTAATGGGGTGAAAAACACAAAGATGATCTGCAACGTGAAAACCGGCGAACAACCCATGCAAATGGATGCTAGGGCCCACATGCGACTGGGGAATCTTTTCCTGATGGATACGTTAACCAAGAAGAGGAGGGTGATAAGAAAACCCGGTTCGAAAAACCCGAGAGAAAGAACTACGTGAAGCTTGCAGAGATCGCCCCGTTGATCTTGAGTTAACGAGGGGGTAAAAGGGGAAAGATAATCCTGGCGGAAGAAGGCTAGTCGGAGAGATTCGTTGATAACCCAAAGAGAGGCGAAGAAAACGAGGATGGATCTGACGGTCCATAAGGTGGTGAAATGCTGCAAATGCTGCAAAAAACGTGATCTTAAACGAAGGTATATTACAAAAGACAAAGAAAAAAAGGATAGAAGCAAAATGCAGGCAATGATAGGAGCGGTGATTAAATCATAAAAACCATCTGAGACAGGAAACGAAGGAATGAAGAAATAATGGGGGGAAGCCACCAAAGATGAATCGAATGAGGCAGAGGGTAGAGGAGAGAGGGAGGGTGATAATGAAGGAGGCAAGCCGATCAACGATGTAGTATAAGTAGTAGTATCGCGGAGGAGGAGCCTTCGCACGGACATGTATGTATGTATGTATGTGTTACTGCGGAGGCGGAGACAATACAAAACAACAATGTCGTCGGAGGAGAAATGTACCGCCGATGAAGAAGAGTCCCCCCAAGTAGAATTGCATAGTTATTATATAGTAATATGGATTTATAATATTATTTTCCTTTTCCTGGTGGTGGTGGTGGTTGTTGTGGTGGTGGACGGAGGAAATGAGAGGGAGGGGAGGGGGGTGATAAAAAGGTGTTAAAAGTTGATTGTTATATTTTTTTTTTCCCTCCTCTTCTCTCAAGTCTCAACCAACAAGAAAAGAAATCAGAGGGAGGGGGGGTTTGTTTTGTTTTGATAGAAAAGGAAATGAAATGCTGGAGAGAGAGAGAAAGAGAGAGGGAAAGGGAAAGAAAGAATGAGAGGAAAGGTGGCCAATATTGGTAAAGAGAGGAGAGGGGCTTTTCCTATGATGGCGTTAAAGAAGAGGACGTGGGTGCTTTTCCTTAACTGTCTGTGCTTATAGCTATTTTATTTACTATGTTTTTAATTTTAATTTTAAATTTTCTTTTTCCTTTCAGAAACGTAGCATTTTTATTCCTTCTCTAACATAATAAAGGCAATACATCAACATGTCAATGTTCAAAGCCCAAAGAGCAATATAAAAAAAAAAACAGCATAGAAAAGATGCTATAGGTTCTGCCAAGCAAGTCTTAAATTTTTCGCCCGCTCACCATCTGAGATGCGAACACGAAATCCGATGGTCTCTCTTCCTCTGATTGATGTAGAACTCGGTTTCTCTAAAGCCTAATTCCGTACACTGCTTCTCTCCACGTATATATCCATTCCGAGGATTGTGCCTGAGAGCTAATATAAGTTTCAAATATAACTTTCACATCTGACATATTATAAATGGATCATGATAATGTACTGCTTTTTAGGTAGCCTTACAATAGCTACAATACCATGAATGAACATTAGTTTAGACATGGATTATTATTATTATTTGCACAGGGTTTTACGACCGTATATATTAGCCATCCGAGACCTCAAATACGTCTCAAACTTGATATTCATTCAGTCGTTTGTCTTGAACTTTAGGATGAGACCATAGATAGGTCACAAACTCTAATTACGTTATGGTTATTCTCTTGATGCCATGAGCAGACTCCTGGCTGATTATTATCAAAGGGCTTCACGACCGTACATATTAGCCAACCAAGTCCCTAGGTAGGTCTCAAACTTGATATGCATTCAGTCATTAGTGTTATGGTTCTTATCTCGATGCCATGATCAGACTTATGGTTCAAGGATGACGGTTAAAATGTTACATTGACTTATCGTATGCACGATGGGTTGTACGTATCAGCCATGTGACAGTTCACCATTCACCATAAGCTACGTTATGGTTGGGATCATAAGGTTGGTTCCCTTTTATATGCCTTCATATGCATTGATCGTGTCATTTGTGTATCATGATCATTTCTATCTTATGACTGCGTTTATTCAAAAATTAGAATCTCATACATCATTTATTGTCATATACCTTCTTTTTTTACGTTTTCAAATACCCGTGAAGATCTATAATGACATATTTGTTAGGCGAGAATGGAATGATTTTTCATTCCATTCCAATGTTTGTGTATGATTATGAATGTAATGAAATTTTAATCCAATGAAATGAAAAGATATATTTTCATTCTTTCCAAAAACAGTTGGTGTTGGTCCCTTGGAAAGGCTAACACAAGTTTAGGGGGGGGTGAATAAACTTGTCACCAAAAACTTTTACCGAACTGGAAAACCCCCAGGAACTGAGTTTCTGTCAAACTCAAACTGATGCTCAGCTCAGTTTTGTTCCTGTCCTGAAACTTGTGCGGAGTTCAGTTAACTCAATCGAGTATAAATCAATACTGACTTATATTCTGTCATGTTAACTGGCAGCGGATATAAAATAGCCTTTAACAACTAGTTAACTTAGTTTCAGAGTGAAAACCACTGTAATAAAGTAAATGAATGCGTAAAGTAAATAAACAAGATTTATAGAGGTTCCAGGTGGTGTAATCCTGTCAATCCTCTCTTCCCCTGTGATGCGGAGGAAAATTCCACTAGAACTTCTTTGAGATGGCCCGGTTACAAAAAGTTCTAAACTGATAGTCCTTGACTAATCCCTAGCTTCACTATCTAAACACTTGTAAAACAGGTAGGATTGCTGCTCTTCAACTGTTTGAACCACTGGTCCTTGAATGGTAGAATTGCCTCATCACCAGCTCATCACAAACACAGTCTTCCTGACTACACTCAACTGTCCTTCACACCTTCTTGGTGTTTCATAGTCTAAACCTTTGATAAAATCAAAGTTGAGACTTTGAATCAATAACTATGATTCAACTGTGATTTGAGCTTTTCTTCTGGATGGTTAAATTAAGCACGGCTCTGTGTTTCTTCAAATGAGTGAACTTGATTAAGCTTGAATGCACTTTGAACACTTTTTGAAGAAATTTCTCGATCTTGCAATTAAGTTCTTAGCAGGTATTCTTTTTAATTTGGCTTTCCCCTTTAATTAAATTTATCTTGACTAGATAGATTCTTTTTAGTTTTCCTGCTCTCTTTCCACACATATATCCTCTCCTGTTGACGTTGTAGAGGTGGTCTATTTATAGGGGTTCATTCAACGTTCATCCTGCTTGAATCTTGCAACGGCTATATTTTCTGACCGTTCTGCTGTGTCAGTAACTCATCCAATGAATTTGCTTTCTTTATAACGTTCGACTGTATTATCAGTTTGTTGGATGGCTGACTTATAAAACTGAGTTTCCTTATCAGTTTTATACTGAGTTTATAGTTTGTCAGTTTCTTTGCTGACTTGGAGCGTTAACTGTGATTTTACTCTTCTTCAAATATCAGTACTCCAGTTTTCATCTGATTATAATTGACTTAATCAGAGTACACCATGACTCATTATCATCTAATAATTCATTGTCCTTATGATTCTTATGTCTTCATACAAGATCCATAAAGTCAGTTCAGGTCACCACAATCTTGCCTGAAGTCTAACTTTACAGTCTCGACTTGGTCTTCATAACTGAGTTTGAACCATCAGTTCTTCAATCTTCAATAACAGAGTCTGTGACCCTCAGTTCTTCAGTCTTCTTAGATAAGCCAACCGAGTCTGTAACTCTCAGTGAACTTATCTTCTCAGTTTTCTGTTGGTGTGTTCTACTATTCAGTTTCTCTAAATCTCAGTTTCTTACTTTCTCAGTTCCAGCCTAGAACTATTACAGTGCTTGTCTGATTTAACTTATACAAATATCAGACTCTAATAAATCCTATACATTTGATATCTAGACATCTTCTTGCTTTGCACTATAACAGCTAGTTATGACACTTCATCATTGGGGTTTAGGATATTAACTGAATAAGCGATGAATCATCATCAATTTTTTTTTATTTCCAACAATTTCCCCCTTTTTGATGATGTCAATACCCTCCTTAAAAGCAATGCAAAAAGATAAAACAAAATACAGTAAATAACGCAATGAACTGAGAATCTGAGAATTTATTCGATAACTGAGTTACAAGATAGAGTAATAAAATACAACATGATAAAAGGAACTAGAAAATAGTTTCTTTTTACTTGGCAAATTGAGAAACTTGATTATCATAATTTTCTGCAAGAGATCTCATAGCATCATTTGTAGCTGAGCTTTCAATTCCATGGATGCTTGCCCAAATGTTCCATGATTGAGATAAATTGCTATTCTTGAAAAACTTGTTTTTGAAAACAACTGCAAAAGTAAAAACAGTTGTCCTCAATCTTTCATTGGTGGCTGTTCTCAGTAGAAGATTAACAAATTCAGGTTCAGCCTTTTCAATTTTCTCAGATTCTCTATCTATGGTACCATCTGCTTCCCATTTCTTCAGTTTCTTCCAATAGTGCTTGAGTACCTTCTGCATGTGTAGGAACGATTTTAGAGATTCTTCTTTTGATACTCCTTCCCTTTCTGGTAAGTTTTTGAATAAACTGTATAGACGAGAATCCAAACCAACTCTTTTGGCAGTAGGCTCTGGGTGTTTAACAATCAGTTTCATTTCTTCATCAGTGAAATCTCCTCTTGCTTTCTTCAGTTCATTCAACTTATCATCAACATTTGTGAGGACTTGTGGCATCTCAGCTGCATGGACTTTTAAGATATCCGAACTTTCCCCCTTATTGACATCATCTTTATGAATCAGGCTTTTGATGTAAGCATTCAAGGTTTGTTGAGTTGATGCCAAATGGTTTGAGCCACAACTGAGTCCTTCATGCCCTGTTCCATTAATACCATTCTGTCTACCAGATTATTCAGAATAACTTCCCATCTATCTTGAGTTTCATCTCTCCTTGCATCATGCTCGATGGTTGTTTTCCGAAGCTCAATCAGGGTGTTATGACAGTTATCATTGACGGTATCCATTTTCTTTTCAAGATTACTTCTTTCATCTTTGCTGGCTTCTAAGGCATGTAGAACCTTCCCAAATAGGCTGTTATCGTCTTTCTGAATTCTGATTATCTCATTATGGTAAAACTTAATGAGATCCACTTGAGTAGACAAATCTTTTGAACTGCCAGCTTGTTGTTCTTTTCCTTTATATGTCTCAGCCTCAGTTGATTTAGCTTGTTTTAGAGGTGAGAGAACAGCTTGCTTCAGTTTTTCTCTATATTCAGTCGATTGTCTTCTTTCTTCAGATTTTCTCTTAGCTTCTTTCAAGCTTGATGGATCAATAGCTTTTGCTGGTGATAGATGTACATTGAGTTCATCATCTGACTCTTCACTAGGCATGTTTGCCACAGTTCTAGCTATTTCGAGTGTAGACTTGTCAGTGGGAGATTGGTAACCTCCTTCTTCTTCTTTGTCTTGCTGTGTTTCGGATACACTTTTTGAACTTGAATTTTTACTGCTTTCTCCAGAACTACTAGAATCATCATCAGTATTCAGGTCTGTTGCGTTTCCTTTTCTTGTAGAGAGGCAAGAATCCCTTTTTGTAAGTTGGGATCTTCCTGAAAGTCATTATCATCATCATCATTTTTCTTGAAATTCCATCAGTTTTGGCTTCAATCCAATAACCGTTTCTGATCAGCGCATATCCTTGATCTATGAACTCATCGGTATTGATTACTTCCGATAAACTTGAAATGTTGTATAAATCAAATACCCATTTCTCAATAGCTTCCATTGCTGCTTGCTCACTTCTTTGATTGTCAATGGAACTGAGTTTACAAGTTCTATATCTGCGCAATCGCTCATAGTCAGCTTTCATAAGTTCTCCATGATCAGTTGTGGATTTGAATGGTGTGAGAGTATCTTCTGATTCTCTTGAGATCTCATGATCTTCTTCTTGAATAGAAACTTCAATTTGCATGGGATCAGTTCTTGCAACATCATCAGTTTCCATAGGATAGGTTCTGCTGATACCTTCCTCAGCAGTTTCTGGGACGACTGATGTCTTTTTTTCAATAACTGAAACTGAGATTGTCGGCTCAGTTTCCATAACTTTCTCACTTACAAGTTCTTTAGCAACTTGTTTTTCAGTAGGTTCAAATTCCAATTCAGCAATAGGAACTTCATCCATTGTTTTCTCAGTAGGTTCATCTTCATTGATTTGCTCCTCCAAGTGAATAACCTTGGTTGATTCTTTTTCTGCTTCAGCCTCCTTTTCCTATGAATGAGAAATTGAGGATTCTTTAATTGTTTCCTCATGTTCTAATCTGAGGGCAGATTCTTGAGAGGTAGACTTGGATTTTGAAAGCAACATAAGCATGTTCAATGATGTTTCATCAATCAGTCTTTCATCACAATCGGATTCTTCATCATCAGGCTCAGTTCTCAGGGTCTGTTCCCTCTGAGTTTCAGCTTATTTCTGCAAATCAGTTTCAACAGTCTGTTCTATGTTGACAACTTCAGTTCCTTTTACTATTTCCATTTCTTGTGATTGCGTAGCTGGTTCTTCATTTTGTGAAACCTCAGTTACCGAAACTGGAATAGATTCGGTGAGATTTGCTTCAGTTCTTACTACTGGTGCTGATCCGTCAGCAACTTCAGTTCTGGCTTCTTGTGTTGGTGACACTTCTATTGGTTTCTCAGTTACTTGATCAGTTAAGCCTTTTTCTGATTCTTCCAACTGTTTCCTTCTTTCCTTTAAATCTTTAATTTGTGCCAACACCTCATCTCCAGTTGCAGGTTTCTTCGATTTCCTGCTTTTCTTCTTCTTGGGTTTAGTCACAGATTTCTCAGCTTTTCTTTTTCCAGCTTTTTCTTCCTTAACGACAATTTTCCCATCAGCAACTAGTGTTTCTTTTCTCTTAGCAACTCCAAAATGGTCTAATATTCTTTGGACAACTAACGCAAGAGTTTTCTTGTGATAAAATCGACCTTTCTTTTCATCGGTCTTCTTTTTGGGTGCGTCAATTGACTGTGCTATCAATTGATCAAAAAGATATCTTGCCTAATTGAAATCTTCTCCAAACCAAATCACATATAGCAAATCTAATTTTGCTCCAGATAGATTGCTAAATTTTCCTGCATTTCCAATGACGCAGTTTGCTAACATTTTTGAGAGAAAATTAAACTCTGGATTGAGTAAGCTTGTGCTCCCGGTTTGTGAGACAACGGATTCTCCACTAATCGCTATATCTCTCCATAGATTCTCCTTTTGTTCCTTAGTATGCTTGATGGCTGCTGATCCTCCGGATTTGTCGAATCCAAAGATTTCTGCAATTAGATCTTCGGTGACCTTGATCTCCTTATCATTGACAGTAGTAATATAGGTTTGTGTGTCTTCTCCTTCTACAGTTGTTCTACCAAATTGATAGAAGTCTCCAATGCTTTCTAAACATACACTTTTTAGATCGATGTTGAAAACAGCATCCAAACCTTTAATTTTCCGGATTTTTGTTGCAATTGAATTGACTAGAGTTTGATCAATATATTTTGCAATATACTGTTCAAGAGATACGATCATTCCGGGTTCAACAAGAGTGAAAGTCATTTTTCTGGATTTGATTGAATATTTTGAAAATTTGAGATTCAGAAAATGGATTCAAAATTTAAACGTAAGAAATCACAAAAGAAAATTCTGGGTATTTATAATTTGTAGTAGGGGTAGTTAAGAATTGAGTGGGACATTAGAACGTCTTGTCATAAATATTTTGAGATTGTGAAAAGGTGGATGAGTGGAAGATATGGACGGTTTAGATTTGAGAATGACCACGTCTTTTCTTGACATAAAGAGAGTATGTACGGTGTATCAACAACTGTATATGTTCAGTTTTGTCCTTGTGCTGAATTCAAAAACTCAGTTGTAAATACAACTTAGTTTTGTGAATTCCACTTTACAGTTCTCAGTTTAACGGGTTTTCTCCTGCAAAAAAAAATAAGAAATTTTTGGTACCCATATCTGTTTGGGTCTTAACTGATTAGTTTTTGATCGTACAACTTTATTTTAACTTTATACCTCTCTTGACATTTTGATTGAGTAAAGTCAGCCTTCACAAATTTTTCTTGTTTTGCCTTAACAGTTTTAGGTTTGTCCATTTTGTGAAACTGATGTGATGGTCCATTCCAATCTTCATCAGTGGGAAATAATCTTCCTTTCCCTTTGAGTCTGTTATTCCATGAATGATCTACATTCTTAGATGAATATGACTTGAATATTTTTCTTACTGATCTCGGATCAGTTTTACTGTTTTCAGCCTTCTGAGTCTTCATGTAAAATCTGTTGGTCTGGTGAATTTTACCAACTGATTTTTCAGTTTTGTCAGTTTGTGCGTTGGGCTGTGCTGAGTTTTTGTCAGTTCTAATAACTTTATCAGTTTTCTGAGTTTCTGACTTTTGAGTAGTCACAAATTTTATTGCAACTTGTCTTGGTCTGAACTTAGAATTATACTGATTATCAAACCCTAAACCATATCTATCTCCAAATGGTTTTCCTGGTTTGAATTGAACTCTGGAAATTGTATCAACTGATGATTCATTGATATTTATAACTTTTGTTAGTTCATTAGTTGGTCGAATTACCTTGATTTCATTATTAGTTTTGACTAGATTGATTTCAGCATTCAATCTTGAAATCTCAGTTTTCAATAACTTTTTCTCCTTTTTGATATTCTCATAATTCTTTTGAGTTGCCTCTCATTTCTCTATGAGTATGTCCAAGGTTTTATTGAAATCATCATTTCTTTGATTGTTCATGGTAGTGTGAGTGCTGGATGTAGATGCGATTACCTCCTGATTTTTGATAGGTAGATCTTCTGTCGAGGAATCATCATCAATTAGGACTTGTTTTCCTTTATCAACAGCTTTTGCCTGTGTAGCTCCTAGCAGTATGATTTCTTCATCACTTTCACCTCCATGACTTGTGGGTAGAGTCTCATCAATATCTTTGACTTTTGCACTAGGTGGATCTTTGGTCAGTTCTTCTTCTATATAATTAGTTATTCGCAGTAACTCTCTTTCTGTTTTTTTCGAAAGATCGCTTAGGGATGGAAATCCTTTGACTTCATCATCATTATTCGCATTAAGCTCTATGTCTTCATCAAGACTAAAATGAGGCTCTAGATTTGTGTGAGAGCTTGTAGTACTGAATCTTTCAAATACTTGATCCTGGAAATCATAGACAACATTCTGCAAGTAGTCAGTCAGGGGGTTATTTAGCCAATTTCTAATTCTAGATGTATCCATTGAAATGAGGTACAGTAAGGATTGTCAACAACTGGTTTATAACTTAAGCAGTAACTGATACGCAGTAACTTCAAGCAAACAAATAGATATTGGATCACCTCCAGAAAGGAGGTATCGCTCCGATACCAATTGTTGGTCCCTTGGAAAGGCTAACACAAGTTTAGAGGGAGGGGTGAATAAACTTGTCACCAAAAACTTTTACCGAACTGGAAAACCCCCAGGAACTGAGTTTCTGTCAAACTCAAACTGATGCTCAGCTCAGTTTTGTTCCTGTCCTGAAACTTGTGCGGAGTTCAGTTAACTCAATCGAGTATAAGTCAATACTGACTTATATTCTGTCTTGTTAACTGGCAGCGGATATAAAATAGCCTTTAACAACTAGTTAACTTAGTTTCAGAGTGAAAACCACTGTAATAAAGTAAATGAATGCGTAAAGTAAATAAACAAGATTTATAGAGGTTCCAGGTGGTGTAATCCTGTCAATCCTCTCTTCCCCTGTGATGTGGAGGAAAATTCCACTAGAACTTCTTTGAGATGGCCCGGTTACAAAAAGTTCTAAACTGATAGTCCTTGACTAATCCCTAGCTTCACTATCTAAACACTTGTAGAACAGGTAGGATTGCTGCTCTTCAACTGTTTGAACCACTAGTCCTTGAATGGTAGAATTGCCTCTTCACCAGCTCATCACAAACACAGTCTTCCTGACTACACTCAACTGTCCTTCACACCTTCTTGGTGTTTCACAGTCTAAACCTTTGATAAAATCAAAGTTGAGACTTTGAATCAATAACTATGATTCAACTGTGATTTGAGCGTTTCTTCTGGATGGTTAAATTAAGCACGGCTCTGTGTTTCTTCAAATGAGTGAACTTGATTAAGCTTGAATGCACTTTGAACACTTGAAGAAATTTCTCGATCTTGCAATTAAGTTCTTAGCAGGTATTCTTTTTAATTTGGCTTTCCCCCTTAATTAAATTTATCTTGACTAGATAGATTCTTTTTAGTT
This sequence comes from Gentiana straminea, assembly GCA_036785695.1. Lineage (NCBI taxonomy): Eukaryota > Viridiplantae > Streptophyta > Magnoliopsida > Gentianales > Gentianaceae > Gentiana > Gentiana straminea. The sequence goes on from JAVUPR010000107.1 coordinate 262,837, forward strand.
TTCCTGCTCTCTTTCCACACATATATCCTCTCCTGTTGATGTTGTAGAGGTGGTCTATTTATAGGGGTTCATTCAACGTTCATCCTGCTTGAATCTTGCAACGGCTATATTTTCTGACCGTTCTGCTGTGTCAGTAACTCATCCAATGAATTTGCTTTCTTTATAACGTTCGACTATACTATCAGTTTGTTGGATGGCTGACTTATAAAACTGAGTTTCCTTATCAGTTTTATACTGAGTTTATAGTTTGTCAGTTTCTTTGCTGACTTGGAGCGTTAACTGTGATTTTACTCTTCTTCAAATATCAGTACTCCAGTTTTCATCTGATTATAATTGACTTAATCAGAGTACACCATGACTCATTATCATCTAAGAATTCATTATCCTTATGATTCTTAGGTCTTCATACAAGATCCATAAAGTCAGTTCAGGTCACCACAATCTTGCCTGAAGTCTAACTTTACAGTCTCGACTTGGTCTTTATAACTGAGTTTGAACCCTCAGTTCTTCAATCTTCAATAACTGAGTCTATGACCCTCAGTTCTTCAGTCTTCTTAGATAAGCCAACCGAGTCTGTAACTCTCAGCGAACTTATCTTCTTCAGTTTTCTGTTGGTGTGTTCTACTATTCAGTTTCTCTAAATCTCAGTTTCTTACTTTCTCAGTTCCAGCCTAGAACTATTACAGTGCTTGTCTGATTTAACTTATACAAATATCAGACTCTAATAAATCCTATACATTTGATATCTAGACATCTTCTTGCTTTGCACTATAACAGCTAGTTATGACACTTCATCATTGGGGTTTAGAATATTAACTGAATAAGCGATGAAAACATAACTTTTATTTCCAACAGTTGGAATGCGATGGAATAAAATGAAAATCGTCAAAACACGTGGGTGATGGGGTAAGTGTAGGTGTGTGGTAGGGTAGGGTAGGATAGGTTATGGAGTAGGGTAGATACGGTGGGGTATGGTAGGGTGGGTGATGGTGAAGTAGAATAGGTAGTGGATTAAGGTAAGTAGGATGCGTAGGGTAGAATTGTTACAGTATAGAGGCTGAAGGGAATGCTGAGTGAAGTCAGCTAATACACAGTATACACTCTGCTGATAAAGGCACAACAGTCTGCTGATAGTATGAGGACAACAGCCTGTTGAGTAGTCTGGTATAGTGTAATATAGAAAGCGGTTCTTCAGTCATAGGCGGACACACCCTTTAATAAATGGGGTCCACGGACCCCGTTAAATATAATAAAACATTACATTTTATCCATAGAAAAATATTTTGGACCCCGTGAAAAAAAATAATTACCCTGAAAAAATATTACGGACCCCGCAGAACAAAATTTCTGGGTCCGTCACTGTATTCAGTTATAGATTGTAGTAACCGTTTGTAACTTACTTCTAACTGATTAATGAGGTGTATGTAGTTATAAATTCCCCATGATCACCTAAATTGTAATCCAACTTGTAACTTTCAGTTCTTCAATAATAATTCCGCATTTTACTTTCAATTTATAATTCTATAAACTTCATCATGGTATCAGAGCAGAAATTTGAGAATTTCTAAATGCTTTCCTGCGTTTTCTCTCCAATCTTTGAAAGAATCTTGAGAGTGTTCTTCATCCTTTTCTGAGATTTTAGTTTTTGAGAGTAAACTGTCATCATTTTCCTGAGGTTTTTTTTATCATTTTTTTTCCTGTAATTTCACTTTCATTGTTGATTTGTGACCAATTCTGGAGTTCTTGATATCCATGGCAGGTAAGAAACAAGAAATAAGTCCTTCCAGTCCATTTTATGTTCATCCTAATGAGAATCCATCTTTAGTTCTTGTTCAGCCATTGAAGAATGACAACAACTATAATCCATGGAAAATGTCTATGGAGATGATGTTAATCACGAAGAATAAAATTGGCTTCGTAGACGGCACAATCAAAAGGCCAGAAGCAGATTCAACAGACTTTCATGCATGAAGACAATGTGATACAATGGTGAGATCATGGATCTTGAATTCTGTAGAGAACACCATTGCCCAGAGTTTGATGTACTTCAAGAGTGCACATGCAGTTTGGAAGAATTTTGCAACTCGATTCTCTAATGCTGATGCCTTGAGGCTTTCAGATCTCTTGAAAAGATGCATCTGCTGAAGCAAGGTACTGATTTTGTCAATCAATATTTCACAAAATTGATGGTTCTGTGGGAAGAAATCGAGACTATTAGGCCCGTATCAAGCTGTTCTTGTGATCCTCAATGTCACTGCAATGCAATTAGCACACTAATGGATCATATGGAGGCTGAACATGTCATGAAATTCCTTAAAGATTTAATGGATGAGTTTGAACCAATGGTTTCACATGCAATGTTGATGGTGCTTTTTCCAGAAATTCATAATGCCTTTGCAATGACCATTAAATTTGAAAGACAAAAGTTATATGTAGCTAATAGAGCCAAATCTATGGTTCTTTTGTCTCAGAAAAGTGGACAGAGGCAAAATCAAGTAGTCAGCAGACCTAACTCTGCATCTGCTGCAAATCCCAGACTTAGGAATCTCAAGAAGGTTTAATGTAGTTTTTGTGGATTCAATGATCATATTGAAGAGACTTGTTACAAGAAACATGGCTATCCTTTTGGTTTCAAGTCAAGAAGGGCTAATTTGGTAGAGGAAGAACAATCAACAAAAGAAGATCAGGCCCAAAATAGGTCTGCTGGACCAGAGTTTCCCAATCTTACTGCGCAGCAACTTGATAAGTTGATGGCTCTGCTGAGTTCTGATCCTCCTAGACATGCATGATTTGTTGTTGGACAGCAGTCTGCTGACATTGTGACACACTACTCACATGCTACAGGGATATGTGATCTAAATTTAGTAAGATCTATACAATGGATTTTGGACTTTGGTGCCACAGATCACATTGTAGGATTATTAGATCTGTTAAGCAATCCCGAACCTTCATCTGGTATAAAAATGGGATTACCTAATGGAAATAATGTTTCTGTCGCACACATAGGACAAGTAAGGGTAAACCCTCAGCTGGTCCTACATGATGTATTTTGCATTCTTGGTTTTAAGTATAACATTTTTTCTTTACCAGCCTTTATTAATCATACAAAAGGTGCAGCTGTTTTTTTTCTGCTATCAAGTGTGTTTTGCAATACAAGAACAAGAAAGTGATTGTTTCAGCTGAGTTACACAAAGGACTCTATGTCATGGATCAACCAATAAGACTCTCTGTTGTCAATGCTGTAGAAAATCATACTTTGTCTGATAGATTAGATGATGCTCTTTTATGAAATTACAGACTAGGGCACTTGACAGATAAGAGACTGCAAGTCATTAGTACACAGTCTGTTGATGTCAAATTTTGTAATCATGATATTTGTTATGTTTGTCCTATGGCTAAACTGAAGAAAAATCATTTTCCTTTGAGCACTACTGTTGTGAATGCTATATTTGATCTTGTTCAAATATCTGGTCCCTTAAGACAATATACTGTCAATGGACAACAATAGATGACTTATCTAGATTTACTTGAGTTTTTTTATGAGGCAAAAATCTGAAGCTTCTGACCTTGTTAAATCGTTTGTTAAATTTGTTTCTACTCAATTTCACAAAATTATTAAAGTCATCAGGTCTGATAATGGAGCTGAGTTCCAGCTCACTGATTTTTATGCTCAGCAGGGCATCATACATCAGACATCCTGTGTCAGCACACCTGAACATAATGGTATTGTTGAAAGGAAACATCAGCATCTGCTGAATGTTGCCAGGGGACTGAGGTTCCAGAATAATTTACCAATTGAATGTTGGGGTTTCTGTCTTTTACATGCTGTAAAATTAATTAATGCTACACCTACACCACTGCTGAAAGAAAGCACTCCACATGAGATGCTTTATGACACTAAACCAGACTATTTTGTGTTTAGGTTTTTGGATGTTTAGTTTTTTCTTGCACACTTCAGCAGTACAAGACAAAATTTGACTCAAGATGTAGGACTTGTGTCTATCTTAGGAATTCAAATACGTCCAAGGGTGCTAATCTTTTAGATATTACCAACAAAGACATCTTTGTTGCTAGAAATACTCAATTCCATGAGACTTATTTTCCTCTAATTCAATAGGTATTAGGAAGAGCTAGACATCTTGCTGACATGCCTGTTCCTTTACCAATAATGGACAATTTTGATAATCTACTAAATGACTTAGCAGACCAACCAGACACAGGATCAGCTGCAGCTGAGGCATCTATGAAAAGCATGGACTAGTTAATCAGGCACCTGAACCCACACAATTAAGAAGGTCCATAAGAACAAGGAAATCACCAACTTTTTATCAAGGATGTGCTCACACTGTTCAGCAGACCCCACATCCACTGAGTGATGTCATGAACCTGGACAAACTATCAGCAGACTATGCCAGATTAATTAATGTTATTGATGTTGTTAAAGAGCCTAAGACTTACAATCAAGCTATCAAGCATGATGAATAGAAAGAAGCAATGCAAAAAGAGATTGAAGCTTGACAAATAAATCATACATGGGAAATAGTTGATCTGCCCCCAGGCAAAAAACCTATTGGGTGCAAATGAGTTTACAGAATCAAATACAACCCCGATGGTTCAGTAGAGAGATATAAAGCTAGACTAGTAGCAAAAGGCTACACTCAAACATATGGTATTGATTATCAAGAAACGTCCTCACCTGTTGTCAAGATCACTACAGTTAGAGTCTTACTTGCAGCAGTAGCATCCAATAATTGGCACCTACATCAAATGGATGTCAACACTGCCTTTTTACATGGAGATTTACATGAAGAAGTATACATGCAGTTACCCTCAGGTTGCGCAACAACTAAACCAAATCAAGTTTGCATACTCACTAAGTCATTGTATGGCCTCAAGCAAGCCAGCAGACAATGGAATTGCAAATTGACTGAATCCTTGGAGGCTCAAAGATTCATTCAATCCAAAAATGACCACAGTTTATTCACAAAAGGGCCAGGACAGTCCTTTATTGCTTTGCTAGTCTATTTGATGACATCATAGCAGCAAACCCAAATTAGAATTTAATTCAACAGGTCAAGGATGCCCTACACAAGCACTTCACTATTAAGGATCTTGGAAAGTTGAGATACTTCTGAGCCATTGAAACTGCTAGAACACCTGCATGCATATCAATTCTCAAAGAAAATACACCCTTAATCTCTTAGAAGAATATGAATTTTTTAGAGCAAAACATGCTAAGACACCTAAGGAATCTAAGCAAACTTTACAGCATGGTGATTCACCCTTTTTGGAGGATAATACTGTTTACAGATCCTTAGTAGGCAAGCTTATCTATCTTACCATCACCAGACTAGATATTGCATTTGCAGTTCAACAGATGAGTCAATTTCTAGACACTCATACTGAAAATCATATGAAGGCAGCTTATAGGCTGCTGAGGTATTTGAAGACTAATCCTGGTCAAGAATCTTATTCCCAATAGACAACAACCTTGTACTTAAAGGTTTTACAGACAGTGATTGGGCTGGTTGTCCTGAAACAAGAATATCAGTATCAGCCTATCAGGCTATATGATGTTTTTAAGAGATGCTCCAATCTCTTGGAAAGCCAAGAAACAAACAACTATAGCTAGAAGCTCAGTAGAGGCTGAGTACAAGGCTGTGGAAAATGCAGTTTGTGAAATCCAATGGCTGATTTATATACTACAGGATTTGCAGGTTCCAGTTCAATTGCCTGCTATGTTATTTTGTGACGATGTCGGTGCAATGCACATTGCTCAAAACCCAGCCTTTCATGAAAGAACAAAACATATTGAAATTGACTGCCATGTTGTGAGGGACAAAGTCAAATCAGGACTTGTTAAACTTCTTCCAGTCAACACAAAAGAACATGTAGCTGATATTCTCACCAAGACCTTGGATGCACCTATTTTCTCCTATCTACTAGACAAATTGGGAATTTCAAAGATCTTTCAGAGTTCAAGTAGCTGAAGGGAATGCTGAGTGCAAGCTGTTAATGTACCAGTCTCATCTTGAAGGGGTGTTACAATATAGAAGCTGAAGGGAATGTTGAGTTCAGTCAGCTAATACACTCTGCTGATAAAGGCACAACAGCCAGATGACAGTATAAGGACAACAAACTGCTGAGTAGTCTAGTATAGTGTAATATAGAAAGCGGTTATTCAGTTATAGTTTGTAGTAACCGTTTGTAACTTACTTATAACTGAATCATGAGGTGTATGTAGTTATAAATACCCATGATCAGCTAAATTGTAATCCAAGTAACTTTCAGTTCATCAATAATAATTCCGTATTTTACTTTCAGTTTATAATTCTATAAACTTCATCAAGAATAGGGTAAGATAGGTTAGGGTAGGATGATGTGGTGGATAAGGTAGGATAATGTGTGGTTGTGGGTAGGTTAGGGGTGGGGTGAAAGTGGTAGGGTTAGGTAGGTGAGTGAAAAATATAGGTTGGTGTGTTAGGGTAAGGTATGGTAGGGTGGGTAGCGTGGTGGAGTAGGGTAGGTGGTTAAGGTAATGTACGTATGGTGGGTAGGGTTGGGTGAGATAAGGTAAGGTAGGATGAGGCGGTGGGTAAGGTAAGTTAGGGTGGGGTGGTAGGTAAGGTAAGGTAGAGTGAGGTGGTGGGTAGGGTAGGGTAGGGGTAAGGTGAAATATGATAGGGTTAAATAGGTTTGTGAATAGGTATACTAGGGTGGTAGGGTAATGTAGGGCAGGGTGGGTAGAGAGGTAAGGTGCGGTGGGGTGTGGTAATATAGGGTGAGGCGAGGTGTAGAATGATATGGTGGTGAGGTATTGTAGGGAGGTGGATGGGGTGAGGTGATGTGGTGTAGGTTAGATATGGTTTGGTTAGGTAGAGTAAGGTATGTAAGGTAATGTGGTGTAAGGTAGGGTGATGTAGGTGAGTGGTAAAGTAGGTTGTGGTAGTGAGGAAGGGTAGGTAACGAGGTATTGTGCGGTGGGGTGATTGGTAAGACGAGTGATATGTAAGAATTGTGGGTAGAGTGGTGTGGTAGGGTAAAATGGGTGGTGAGGTAGGGCTACCCCACCCCACCCTACGTAACCCTACCATTTCCACCCTATCATATCTTATGAATCATACCATATGTTGAAATAGTGTCATAAACCCAATCGGGTTGAACCGGATCCGACCGGGTCGGACATTTCTTCTATTTCTTTATGTTATATATATATATATATATATATATATATATATGTATGTATATATATATATATATATATATATATATATATATATATATATATATATATATATATATTAAATGACTTTTTTCGTTATTATATATTTGTTCGTTTAACGAAACAATTACGATATTGTATATATGATAACGTCCTTAGTATTAAACTGTGATAGAGAAACTATGATAGTGATTATGGTTGATGAGATCTCGACTCATTTTAAAAGGTTTAATGCTTAAATGTCTCTAGTCGTATTTACTATTAAATAGGACATTAATAGTACGATTAGACTAGCACGTATTAGATTTCTTCTATCTTATGAAGATAGGGATACATCTCGTCTATCAAAGTGTAGAGACACTTGGACTGTACGTGGACGTGTATTAGAGAATGCGTACATTAGACTGACTTACTTACTTTATTAAGTGTTGCACTATGTGGCGGTTGTGTAATTGTCCAAAGACCGGAAACTTCATGGCATCACGGTGTGGATTGTCATACTTTGACACTATTGATGTTTCCCCTAGACATGGGGCGATCATGCAATAGTGATTGGGTGTGATACTGAAGCATGCGTATGATTTATGTTGCTCGTCCGAAAATCGCGTAGCCTATGAATATGAGTAAATATCCGAAAGAGCCTTCTTATAAGGATTATCTTACTCTCGTTAATATTTGCAAAGTGGGAGTAAATGAGTTTCTTCAAGAGAGCATTATATCCAAATTATAAGTTACGGTCGTTAATGTATTGACACTCGAGATACGACCGTATGGATATTATTATAGCGATATGATTGTATTTATACGGTAATCGTTTCATATGAAATGTTGTAGTCATAGCAAATGACTCTTTCCGATGATTGGGGGTCATTAACGTGTTGCTAAACGCTATTCATGATCTTTAGGTGTGAAGGACATTTTAGTAAATACACTTTATGCTTAAGGCCAACATATTCGGAAACCTACCGGGTCACACATATATGAATAACTAGCCGGAATTAATTTGTGGTTATAGAGATAACCGGATGAGGATTTATTTATGCCTACTAAAAAGTGTTATAGTGATAAATTAATATTGTGGTATTTATTTATTATGAATAAATATAATATAATATATTAATTATGTTGATTAGTCAAATATGTATTTTAATACATGTGGGGCGAAATATATGTATATTGATACACGTGGATTTTGTAAATTGATTAATCACAAGTATTATATTATTATGTATTAATATTGGATATTAATATATATGGATTTATATGTGTAATATATATATGTGATATATACACATTTATAAATTGATTTATAGAAATATAATAATGATATATTCAATTTTAGATATTGACAATATATGTTTGTAAAGTATTTAATATAAGATATTAAATATATGACAAATATGATTTTAAGGAAAGTCCTTAATAAGATTAAAGAAAGTACTTAATGAGATAATCAATCAAATATCCGATTGATTTATTAAGTCCTTCTATTGGGAAAATAGTTTCTTGTTCCATACTACACTCCAATGGAAATTGGCACCCCTTGCTCCTACTTAAGAGGAGTTGTGCCAACTTTTTTACATCACAATATTCTTGCAATATTCTAGTAAAAGAAAGAGATAGTTCTTGAGAGAGTTTTATGGGAAGAAGAAAAGGCGGCCTAGCAGTCGACTTTTTCCAATAGCAGTCATTCGAGGATTCCGGCAGTTGTTCACGTGGATTACCGTTAGAGACCGGACACTTGGACGACTCGGAGCTTGGACCATCAACCGTTGACGATAAAGCTTCGATCTTTTAGATCATCCAAGGTAACTTTCTCGTTTACTTTTTTTTTATATGCTTGTTGCTTAAACGAAGTCGATCTTGGTAAAAAGAAATAAAATTTTAAATTCCGCTGCGTTCTTGCGTAGATTTCCTACCACCATACCCTACCCCACCCAACCTTAATCCACTACCATGTCTTACTCATCACACAATGTGTCACTATTTATATATAATTTGTTTCATTTCATTCTTTCACAATCTATACGCACTAATGAAATGAATTTATTCCATTCCCTTCCTATTATTTTATTCAATTCCATTTGCGTAACAAACATGCCATATTATTTTTTATTGACTTAGACACAAGACTTTAGTTTTAAGCCTTTTTACGGGCATTTGAGAGTTGGATACACCCCACAATGGCTTGAAGCACCATCGGAATAATCAAAAGGATTAATGTAAAACCCCTCACCTCCTAGTAAGGGTGTTTTCGTCCGTTCAAAATATGTTTTATTTTTCCTTTTCCTTTTATTTTACTTTTACTCCAAGTCTTTTAAAATACGACCTAGGGCTTTGAGAAGCCTATTTATAGGCCCCCACACAGCCTATAAGGCATAATTCGTGTTCTGGTTGAAGCTTGGGCCGAATCCCCTAGCCGTCACCCGGGGAAGCGCCCCAGTTCATGTCCAGGACGAGTTATGTGCAATCCATGACGGGCCGGCATGCTTATCCAAGGGTTCAGGAATTTATCGTAGCTCGTTCTTTTGGCTTTGGTTTCGGCTCGTCTTCGAGGTAATGAATTCTTCTTATCAAAAGGATCCATTTTTGTTTTCAAGATTATGTTTTTATGTGTTTTTATTATCGTTATGTTAGTATTGCACGAAATCGGACATAACTATGTGTTGCATTTTTGCCGGGTACTTGTTAGACCAGAAACTAGCTTTGGAGCTGCGCACTAGGCCGATTTCCTGTCCCTCCAGCAGGGAAACCGTCCGGACTGAGTCCTAAGGTTAGATTCAGAGCTTCTAGGTTGCAGAAACCGTGTCCGGGACTAAAGCCTAGGCCGGTGTCCGGGCCCTTCACCTAGGAAACCGCATGGACTGATCCCAGACTTAGATTCTGAGTGTCCTGGACACTTAAACTGAGACTGAGGCTGAAGCTTGGGCTGGTGTCCATGGTCACTACTTAGGACGGCGCCCAGACTGATCTCAGACTTAGTTCTGGGCAGTCCAGGACTCCAGCAGGGTGTCCAGGAAGTTGTCTTGGGTTTTGGGTTCTGTTTTCATATTAATAGTGGGGATAAGATGGTAGTTCGGTGTTGTTAATGTCTTTGTATGTTCTCATAGTTTAGATATGAGTTTATGTGTTTATGTGCTCCTATGTGTTTATAGTTAGTGACTTCGCGATGTACTGAACGGAGTAGAATGGATTCTAAGTCCCATGTTGGACGAGTGACTAGTTGTATTCCCGTTCGTTCTCAAGACGATGTACCGAACGGGGTACCGTGACCCAGACCACGTTGGACGTATGACTAGTCATGTTCCCCGTGACGCACCATGTCCTCATGTTAAGTAAGTGACAAGACAAGCCAAGACAAGACAAGAATATGACAAGAACACGAGTAGGTTAAAGAATTAAGTAATGTAACGAACAAGTACGTGCAAGATAAATTAAACGTAGTTAATATGCATGTTTTTTATGCATGGTTTAAAGTTGGTTTACATGTGGTTTTCCCTTATATGTCAAGTTTTAAAGTAAGTTCTATATGTTTCAAAAGATGCTTTTAAATGCGTTTTACGAATCCTTCAAGTTTTATTTTCAGCTGGTTTGTAAATTGGATACCGTGGATTCATGTCGTGTCTCTTAGCTTATGACAACAATGAATCTCTCTTTTGATATTCTTTCACCTTACTCAGTATCTAGTCTAGCTAGTGCTCACTCCTTTATTTGGAATAAGAAGATTGCAGGTAAATGTTGATTTGACGACGAGCTTGGAGTGCTAGCTTAGGAGTGGAGCAATGACGTTGTTTGCGTTATATTTTTTTTTACATAGTTGTTCCTTGTTTTTCAGACAGACGGTTGTAATGGATAATCGTATTTCTTTCAATTATTTATGATATAATTTGACAACAATCGTAATTTTGGTGAGTTGGTTGTATGGGAGACTCATGGTCTGTTTTCTCGAGTCTTCTGCTTGTTTCCTTTCGCGCAAATCTTTTATTACTCTGATATGACACGAGACATACGTGGGATTTAAGGTTTACTCTAAATGTCACGTGTCGAACGTCCCGTGTCTGGATAGATAAGGATTCGGTATCCGGAACAGAGACGTTACAATTAGACAGAAATCGAGAATACACCCGATATATATCATTAAAATATGCACACCCTTAGGTTTGGATAATAAATATACATGTATAAATATAGAAGTATAAAATTGAAATTTTGGGATAAAAATAAGAACAATGTTAATTCCACAACATTATTCCACAACATGTGTATTCTTATTTTTAATATTAAAAAAAATAATTTAAATTAAATTATTAAGTGAGACCCATTGCTAAAATACACATGTTGTGGATAAATATTGTGGCATTATCATTGTTTTAAAAATAATTCGATGAGACAAATTGCGGCTATGAGTAGTGATAATACCACATCAAAGTGTCACAATACACTTTTAGACCATTATTATTGATTATGATGTGATACCTATTGATTCAAGTGGATATTAGTTATAAGGCCGTCGTTAGAGACTTAATTATAATTTAGGATACTCAAAAAACTTATTCGGTTATAAGGACGGTCTAATTTATTTTTTATTTCCAAAGGCATTACCAAGCTGCTTCAATTTCGTTCTAATTTCTTATCTCCTCATCTCTGCAACCACTTCCGCAACCACCGGCAGAGCTCGGTTGGGATACAGATTGGAATTTATCGGCGGCGGAGAGGGGTAAACGGGACCAGAAGGTGATGGTGGACAATCACAGCTAGACGGAGGAGGAAGAGAAGGAGGTGGAGGACAAGCCGGTGGTGACGGAGGCGGTGGTGGTGGAGGTGAAGGTGGTGGTGGCCTGGTGGGCAAGGAGATGTTGGAGGAGGTGACGGAGGAGGAGGAGGCTTGGGACCCCGGGAGATATGGGTGCGGCTGCTGCATTTTTGGCTTCTGATGATGCCTCTTACATAACTGGGGAAGTTTTGGTTGTTGCGGGGGGATGCGGTCAAAATTTGTAGTTGTTTAAGACCACCCCCCCCCCCTCAAACACCCTTGAATGTTGTTGTATCTTTTCTCCTGCTCAAATACAGTCTCCTATATATGCAATTACTCGATGTGAATTCTTGTTTTTTTGGCTCTGTTTCCCTCAAAATCTTTTTCATGCCATTTAAATACTAGGATCCTGACTCCAAGCAAAAGTGAAGATCTTCAATCTTCCCAAATCCCTCATGTTAGGATCCCGACTTTGAGTAATTGTGAAAAACTACATTTTTTGAGCTGATACGTGAAGTATTTGTTGCATTTTGCCCAAATGTTTTAATGGGGTTCTAAAATCGCAGAAAAAAGCACAAATTTGGTATAAAAAAAGATTGAGCTTGGAGTTCTTTAGAAGCTACATGCCTTGGGGATTTTGATATTTTTGCACCTCTGTATGCTATCTGTTTTGGAACAAAATATGGGTTTACTATGCAGTAGACAGAAGGACTATAATCAAGCTGAAGTTGAAGAAAATGTGCAGGTTAACTATCATTTGTTTATTTCTCTTTTTTTGTGTGGAGATTTTTTTTGTCATCAATATTTATGTATGTTAGCTTGATGTTTTTTTCATACTGCAGAAATAGATAGGCAAATAGAGCAAGAATCTAAGGCTGAGAAGCATATACAGAAACTTCTTTTATTAGGTAATCCTTGATCCATATTCAATGCTTTAATATGTATGTGTCCTTTGACAAGGTGGCCACTTTTTTCCATCTAAAAAATAGACGTTGAACCTCTTTTTTGGGATCTTTTTATTGTTCGAATTCGAAATCCCGGAAAAGCCGGAATGTTTATCATAAATTACCAACAAACACGATACCTTATGTTATGAGGAAGAATAGTTAAGATATATAAACACTTCAACATGGCCTCACATGGGTAGTCCTAACACAAAGAACTCATGTTTGATGTGGTCAAGAAAATGCACTAATTCATATAAAGATCACGGGCCAACATAAGACACTCGAGGGTAAATTAAGAGATCTAATGCGCGGATAACACAAATAGGGTGATAACGTTAGCTCAAGAACTACCGAATTAAGAAATATTTTTCGATTTACATGCTACTTGATGGAGTGACATTGATGAGCGATGCGAGAGACATTCTTGACTTATGCGGTGACATTGATGTCTAATGCAGTGACATTGATGACTTATGCAGTGACATTGATGACTTATGCAGTGACATTAATGTCTGAAGCAGTGACATTGATGACTTATGCAGTGACATTGATGTCTAAAGCAGTGACACAATAACATGTCTAGGAGAAACATTCAGAGCATTCATAGATTGTGTTTTACTAATTAGTTGACAGTGTATTTGGGTGCTTATAATAGATGGTATAGTCCACTTTTGCTTTCGCGGCACAAGTATGATCTAGGAGGCTCTTTATTACCTTCTTATGGGTTTCACTCACCATGGTGGCTTACAATTAAGTCTTTTTTGGGTTTAGTCTTGCTTATAATAGTTGTGGATACTCGTAGTTTGGGGTTGTTTTTCTTTTCTCTTATGGTTGTCTTTGTCTGTTTCTTGGGTTGCGGGTCGATATAAGTGCTTTGTGGCATTTGGCTAGCGTGGTTTTACGTATTTGAGCCGGTTTATGGGCTTGCAACTATGAAAAAGAGCTATCGGTTGTTAAAAGGCGGGACCATGATAGCTTTCGACCTTGTTTTTGGGTATATGGATATTTGTGGGTGATCACACTATATTCTCATCGGTTGTGGTTAATGGTGGGGATAATCATGGTGTGCTTACAACAATTATGGTTGGTGGATTCTTGGTTGGGTTGCTTAGTGATAGTTAATGCTGGTGGCCTATTAGTGTAGAGTGTGTTTTACTATGTGTGCAAGAGTTACCATCATCAAGAGATTGACAAGAGTGCCTACTATGATCATCTTGGTGGTGCGGGCTTATGCGGTAACATTGCGATTATGCGGTGACATTGATGTACGATGCGGTGACATTGATAACTTATGCGGTGACATTGATGTACGATGCGGTGACATTGATGACTTATGCAGTGACATTGATGTCTGATGTAGTGACATTGATGACTTATACAATGAGATGTCACTGATCAAGGTTGTCAATGGATCGCGGTGGTCAATACATCATTGTATTTAATGAATCGCGGCGGTCATTGCATCGGGGTGGTTAATGGATCCCGGTGGTCAATACATCGGGGTAGGTGGTCAATGTATGACGGTGATCAATACGCCACATCGATTTTTATGAAGAAAAAAAAATGATTTATGAAATTTATTCGGAAAAATATCAAATTTGATTTTAGAATAAAGAAGATGAAAAAATATGAATTTTAGTGAAAAAATTATGATGATCCGAGTTTTAGATGAAAATATATGACGTTTAGAAATATGATGAATTAAAATTATTATATAAAAAAAAAAAAAAAAAAACACACACACACACACACACAACCTGCTGCGTGAATGCTTCCTTTTTCCCTCCCTTCCTCTTTATTTTTTTATTTATTTATTTTTTTTTTTCTCTTATTCCTCTTTATCCACTTGAAATTAGAATGTCCTTATAATTAAATAAGTTTCCTTCTTAAAATTAGAATGTCCTTATAACTAAATAAGATTTCGGAGTGTCCTATTACCCCTAATAAGTTGAAAATCAGTCCTTTTAAATAATTAGCCCTTGATTCAAATGAATTCCAATAAAATCAATAGTGAAAAATATTGTTGTGCATTATGTTGTGCAGATTTGTTTTTTTATTTTGGAAATGTTGTGCATATTTATTGTGGCATAAACATTCCTCTTGCTTTTATATATAGAAAATATAAAATAAAAAGGAATATCGGACGAGTCCATGTTATCCGCATGTCACACCGTGTGGAATCGAATGGGAAATGAATTGAACACGTACCGCTTTTGTTGACTGGCCGTAGCCGTTGCTCTTAACTTTCCGGAGTCGGCACCACCGGCCGGCTACAATGCCACCTTTTGCATCATCACCAGCATGTTACACCCCTTCACATACCTCCATCATCTGTTCCTTACCGCCGTTGATTGTCCAGCCATTCAATTTCCCTCGTCTATGGCCGTGGCAAAAGGTACTTATAATATCTTCCAAATTATTTTCCTTCCATTTCTATAGCAAATTCAAGCTTAACTATTTGCACAATTTCTCCAATAATTATATGTTGATGCTCTAGTGTTTACAGATTTTTTATTTATTTATTTGTATTAATCTAATCACACTTAGATTTACATCCTTAAATCCTTATATTCGATATTGAATTAGTAACATGTTGATGCTGATTATGTGCTGCTGGTCGGGGGCAGGTGAAGTTGGGTCCCTTAAGTGTCTCCCCTATGGGATTTGGGACGTGGGCATGGGGAAACCAACTTCTTTGGGGTTATCAACAATCTATGGATACTGAATTGCAGCAAACTTTCAACCTTGCTGTTGAGAATGGTGTCAACCTTTTTGATACGGCTGATTCTTATGGTACCGGCACCTTAAATGGACAAAGCGAGAAACTGCTTGGGAAATTCATCCGTGATTACCAAGGTTTGCTTCTTTTTTTGTTTTTTTGTTTTCTCTGTTCCTGTCTTTGCTGCTTTATTATAATATATGCTATCAGTATCAATTCCTATAGGCATTGGGGGTTAGTTGGAAAGCTTAACTAATGTTCCTGTGAACAAAAGTGAATATGCAATATGATTCGTTGTTCCCTAATACTTTATGCACATTAGTTTCAATGTGAATTGCAGTTTGTAATGAAGAATTTCTTTTGATCATTTCTTACCATTATTGTACATGGCAAATCATGTAGTGTTTCTTTGCTGTCTGCAAGCTAGTTTGCATTCAGTAGCAACTAATATTGATATAATTGGCTTTTTCCATCCGATTGTTTTATGAAATTAAATATATAAAAGGTAGTAAAATAAAGAAAAAAGCAACAACAAAACTTTATCCTCTGGCATTTGGTTGAGATAAAAATTTCGTTCATTTTGTATCTGTAGGAATTACTCATAGGTGCATGTAACCTTTGAATAACTCCTTCCATCAGGCATATAATAGACTTCATTTTCGTATTGGATTTCCCACAATGTGTATGCGACTCTAGAGGGAACACAATAGAACTCCATCGAAGCTCCAATTGAAATCATTTAGAATTTTTTTAGAATCTTTTGCTGTGTCTTTAGAAATTTTATGCTGTAAATATTTTACTGCGTTACTCTGCTGTCTGCTCTTTTCAGGTAAGAAGAACGTGGAGGATAGTATCGTTATTGCTACAAAGTTTGCTGCATACCCATGGCGCTTAACTCCTGCACAATTTGTGAATGCTTGCAAGTATGTTGTATGCTCTGTATCCCAATGTCTGTCTCTTGCCACTTTAGTTTCTTTTCAATCTTAAATTTTTCTATCTATATCTTCTCGTTAGTTAGACAAATTATGATGGAAGCTTTCTTTCTAGGTCCTCTCTTGAAAGGATGCAAATAAAGCAAATTGGAATTGGACAATTGCATTGGTCAACAGCAAATTATGCACCTCTACAAGAGCGTGCTCTTTGGGACGGTTTAGTGGCAATGTATGACAAGGTTAACTTAATACTAGACTGAAGTTTTTGAGAATATAGACGTTCTCCGCTTCACGTATTTGTTACAAGCTTTACCTTACAAAAATACTCCTGGCTTCACTTGTTGAAACTCCATCTCAATAATTACTTTTTTTTTTTAAATGAGCATGCTTGATCCCTGATCTCGTAAAAAGTTTAAACTGTTAAACAGAAATGTAGTTTATAGGGCTATATCTAATAAAGCTTATACTAACTTCTCTGTCCTCCTGAATGTAAGATTGATTCTCCCTCAGTCACCCACATTGCATTTGCATGCCATGCTGTTTCATTTTTATCTGCTATCAAACCGCATATAAGTTCTCTTAAAAATATCATGATGCAGGGTTTAGTCCGGGCTGTTGGTGTGAGTAACTATGGACCAAAACAATTATTAAAGATATATGATTACCTTACAGCCCGAGGAGTTCCCTTATCCTCATTACAGGTATATATAGGTTGCTGGTAATTTGTGCGCTATTATTGGTCTTAGAATCAACTTACTGTTCCTGAACTATGATGTAATAGCTGGCAATTCCCATCATTCATTCACAATCACCAACCTTCAAATAAGAACCCTTTTTTCTGCCTTGTCAACTGGACTTTGTCATGTTTATTTATCTAGTTTAAACTTGTCGACTTGGATTAGTGATCATGGGTTCTAACCACGAAACAGACTCTTACAGAAATATGAAGGCTGTGTACAATAAGCCTAAATGGCCCGGCCATTCTATGGGCCTCGCATAAGCTGAATGCTTCAATGCACCGAGCTTCCCTTTTTTGTAGTTTGAACTTATTGAAGTTTGCTTTAGTAAATTATTGGGATATTGTCATTTGCACATAGATGAGATTCTTTTTTGTTGATCTATATTGCTTTTTTTTTTTATTTATGTGAAAAATTGTAATTCGAGCACGATCTGTTGCTTGTACATAAGAGCTTCAATGTTTCAATTCATGTAGAAATGATTCTTCTGCTTGCTGTGATAGATAATATTGGACTCTGGACATCACTTCAGGTCCAGTTTTCGCTGTTGAGCATGGGGAACGATCAGATTGAAGTAAAAAGCATGTGTGATTCTTTAGGCATTCGCTTAATTGCATATAGTCCACTTGGGCTTGGGATGCTGACAGGGAAGTATAGTCTTACAAGTCTCCCACGTGGACCAAGGTCAATGATACTTCCAAATCTTGTATATCTTTTCAATGAAACAGGCTACTAGTTCACTTGAGCTTTTGACTTTTTTTGTTTTTGCTTGGTACTTTGACTAATAATTTTCTCCTTCAATTGTTGTAGGGGCATAATTTTTAGGCAAATACTACCTGGACTTGAACCTTTGCTAGGTTCACTTAGAGAAATAGCCCAAAAACGGCGCAAGACCATTCCACAGGTATAATTATTGGTTCCCCTTTAAAGCTTTATTTTGGGTGGAAGATACCGGTGAAAGTTGCAAGGAAAAGGTGGGGTGGGGGTGGGGATGGGCAGCTTTCCTGTCAACATGCCAAAGAGAAGTTCTTCACTTACTTAAGGTTTGAGTAAAGCACCTTAAATCCCACATGGGAAGTATCATGTCACTAGGGCTAAAGTTCTGCAAGGATCAGGTCACACATTAACTGCTACAAATATCTCATTGAAGTGTAACAAGATATTTACCCCTGTTAGATCAAGGGCTAGACAACCTTCAAGATGTTTTTTGTCTTGTGCATTATATCTTTTTGCATAATTTAAATGTAAATTAAAACACTATTTTAGTATGATACGTTACCAAATCATCTAAATGTTTATACAATTATATCTTAACATGTTACATGCCATGTGATGTGTACTTGTTTTTGTTTTAAAGCTGAGAAATGTTCGGCAATAATGCATGTTTTTCACGTCCTAACTCATATTTGAAGATAATCTTGTGGTTATTCTTATTCTGGGGTTGACAGGTTGCTATAAATTGGTGCATATGCAAAGGAACAATTCCTATCCCTGGGGTCAAATCAGTAAAGCAGGCTGAGGATAATCTTGGTGCCCTTGGTTGGAAACTGACTCCGGATGAGCTGCTTCAGTTAGAATACGGGGCCCTGGAATCACCTCGTAGGATGATACAAAATGTTTTTCAGACAAGATGACGGAATCAGATGGCTCTCATATTTCACAGGTTAAGTAGTATTTTATGTATCTATTTATTTATTTGTAATTTTTTTTAATTTTATTTTACTGTATTTTATCCATTTGGGTATTGGAGATAATTTTGCCTATAGCTCAGCAAGATCCAAGAAACATTTTATAGTGAAGAAGGAAGGAAGAAAGTGTTATATAATTCCTCTTTCATCAATTGTTAAATGTTAAACTATGTAATAGTGTTTAATGAACTATTTTGCCTCGGAAATGAAATGACCAATGCATTGTGCTATAACATTGTATCCTTATACATTTTGTTGACCAGTGATCAACGGGCGGGGCCCATATCAAGCAATCAACCAGGTAGCACCCCGTGATCAATAATGGTCTAGAAATTTTCCGCTCATGATTACCTTGCTATTTTATGGTTATAGAACTTAAGATGGCAACAAAAGGTGGTGTGACGGTAGGCTTCTTTCCCACAAGGAGCACATCATTCTCTGGGAATAAAAATGAAGTTGCTAGATTATGGGAGTTGATATACTTAATCGTACCCTCAAAAAAAAAATGATATACTTAATTGAGGGTGGTTTTTCTGCTCATATGTTGCTGGCTAGATAATGGGGGTAGAATTGGTGGAATGGGGGTGGGGGCATGTTAGAAATGAAATATGATAGTGTTGCAAGTTGCAATATGTTTCCATGATACAAGCTTTGTTTGCTATCAACTGCCATTCAATGGATAGAGAGAGAACACCCTTGTTTTGTAATCTTAATTGTTTCCATATTGATTTGATGTTTTCATTTCACCAATTCCAACATTATTAAACTGCAGATGCAGACTGCAGTTAGTTGGGCATGTATGAGTATATGTAGTTCTCTATTCCATTCCTGTAGATCCTCAAACCATTCAGGAATTTGCAATAAAACCATACGTCCAATATTTTCAGTATTCTGTATTCTATAGGCTATTATGATGAAACGAAAGTGTGTAGGAGGTGTTATTCATTTTCTTATCCCACACTTGTCTTTCTCTTTGATGTAGAGGAAGAGAAATTATTCAAGCCACGGCTCTTTAATACACTTGAGTGGTGAATTTCGTTTATTCTTTTGTTTAATATAATCACCCATCCTTCCTGGACACATGCTTTGACTTTGAGGCATAGCATTCTCGTTCAAATCCTTTTTGTATTGTTAGTTGAAGGTTCAACCCACAGAAACAGAAATGATAGAATAAAATACATTAAAAAAAATAATAGCATTTGGTGAGGGAATACGCTAGTTAACTAAGAATGATAGTAAGTTTAAAATATTCATTTACAAGTAATACAGAGAAATCAACGATCGTCTAAAATTATTATTAGACGTTCATGTCTTGTAACAGTTCTTTACAACTAATACGTGGCAAGCAATATACACAGTGTGTGTAGAGGAAGAAGCTGCGACCCTTTCTCACTCTTCCACTAAATGGGGCCTAGGCAAGCAGTAGGCCAATATAGCAATCAAAGTAACTTGTGTTATAATCAATGGTGTCTATTATCATTGGATTGTTGGTTGTGACATAAAAGGTTATGATACTTCAATTATTCCTCATAATTGATTATATTATTATTATTATTATAATAGTATCATTTAGCATGTGTAGTATAAATATCAATTAAATATTATTATCCGTAAATAATGGACAAACCACCCACGAATAATTGAATGGTGGACCCAAACACATCCGTGAATGAATTAGTGTTTTTCCATAGCACTCACTCAAAAATCCACTACTAATAGCAGCAGCAAGCAAAGTAAGAAAGTGAAAAGCTGAGAGCAGAGCAAGAGGAAGATGGCGGCGGCGTACGAAGAGGAAGGGAAAGGGAAGAAAACAGTAGTGAGGCTTGAGAAAGAGGAAGATGTTGCAGTGGCAGTGGCGAAGTATACAGCTCATCTCTCTCAAAAATTCATCGCACACAAAGGCTCCTTCTCTGTTGTGCTTTCTGGTGGTTCCCTAATCGACACTATGAGGTAGTCGACGGTAATTTTAATTTTAATCAATCAATTTCCTACCTACAGCCTACTGCTATCACTGATCGATCTGATCTGATCTGATCTGATCGACACGGAATAGTTGTTTTCTTTCTTTGAATATGATGTGGCTGGCGACAGGTATCTGACAAAGCCTCCATACAAAGAAACGGTGGATTGGTCAAAATGGAGCATTTTTTGGGTGGACGAGAGGGTGGTTCCTCTCTCCAGCGATGACAGCAACTACAAATTGGCCTACGATGGTTTCCTTTCTAAAGTAAGCTCGTCGTCGGTACTACCGCTACCGCATGCATATTAAGTAGTATTAGGTGTCATTCTTTTCTCTTTTGAGAGTAACATTAACATTAACATGTTGTTTTCCAGCAGCAAGCATTAAGTAAGCATTTAGTTTCTATATATATACTTTTGTTTGTTTAAATTTGAAACATGACATGAACACCCTCCTTCATCCATCTATTGTACAAGTCATAATCTTCTTTATAACTTAAACCAAAGAAAAGATATCGTGTCGGAGCTCGGAAACTATATATATGACGTGACGTACCCTCCTTTACATCCCTTTTGTACTTACAAGATCGGGGGATTGACGTGACTTGTATTATTGTATAATAAGAGCATAACTTTTGTACATAGATCGGTGGGGACTTGTATACGAGCCAGCCTGACCTTTTGTTTTGTACATAGATGGATCGGGCCTCGGGGGATTGTCATGACTTGTTGTGGCCTGTGGGGGACAAGCACACCTCATCCTATTATTGCATGTCTATGATCTTAAAACACATTTTGAATAGTATTAATACTAATAATAGTCCCAGACCAGTTGAGCTTCACTTCGAAAAGGCCTTGAGCTCGGCTGGCTTAAAATGCAATGGGTATTTATTATTTATTACTTCTTTTAACAAGTAGCCAAAACTGCTTATAAAAATGCATTACCTAGCTAGTACAAATACACCATTTATTTAATTTTTTGTTCCTACCTTTTTTTTACTTTTCAGGTATCAATTCCAGCTGAGGCCATTTACGCCATCAATGACAAGTTGGAACCGGATAGTGCAGCCAAGGACTACGAAAAACGCATCAAGGATCTGGTTCATAAAGGAATCCTTCCATTATCACATGGCCATGGCCATGGTTTCCCTAAGTTTGATCTAATGCTGTTGGGGATGGGACCAGATGGGCATGTGGCTTCTTTGTTCCCTAACCGAACCCAACAATTTGAGATGAAACGTTGGGTTACCTACATCACCGACTCTCCAAAGCCACCACCACCCAGGATCACTTTCACTTTTCCTGTGATCAACGCTGCCACGGAGATTGCCATGGTAGTTACTGGAGCTGAATTGGCAACTGCTGTTAAGGAGGTGCTGGGGACTGACAACAGCGACTTGCCTGCTGCTAAAGTTAGAGCCCGTGACGAATTGACCTGGTTTCTCGACAAGGATGCCTCCTCATTACTACCACAGTAGTGAGACTGAGACCCCTCAAAAAAAATGCAAGGAGGAACAATGAGATAAGGCTTTGCTAGCTGGGAAAGGAACCTTCTTGTTGTTACACCCCCTCTTCCTGCTCTTGTGAACAAATCAATCATATGTACGACGACCATGTCCAGCTGGTTTCAAAGTACTACTAATAACTCAGAAATAATGCTCTGTTAACCGACAGACAATATGTAATGTAGTGAGTGAAATAAAATATGTCTTGTCGTCGTCCTTGGTGTGATTGTGATGAATAAATAAAAATTTCAATTAAAATGAGACCGGTGGCGGCTGTGCATTTTTATCTTTTTGCAATTGCGATGTTGATTGTGTGACTCGTGTATGCAAAACAAAAGTTATCTAAGTGTCGATACGAAGTAAAATTGTTTTAGAGCTCAATGAAACATCATACAAAGCTGATGTTAGGAAAAATGAACTAATAAGGGTTAGTAAAAATAAGGAAAAAAAAAAAAAGTAAAGCCTATTGGGGCACCCACCAACTCTAAATTTAGGCTCAATCATGCACGAGCAACTTCGAAGTCTCTCAATGAATTCCAATAAAATAAATGATCATAGTGCACCGAGAATCAGTTTATTTATACTGCTGAAGGGCTCCATGATTGTACACTACACACCAGCCATCTAAGGGCTCGAGCAAGTCTCATGATCTGCATATGCAGGTTTGGTTACTAGTCAAGAGTCTCCCTCGAAACCATAAACATATCGCAAGCTCGTTTGTGTAGTTTGTAGTTTTTCTACGAGGCCCATAAGTAGATCCATGGTTTGGGACATAAAAATTGTTCCATTATCTTGTTGTACGTTGACATTTATTATAGGGCATGCTTCAATCGTTTACACCATTGTATGGAGTTATACCGAGCAGGTTCTCCCTTTCTTTTCCCACGATTGATTTACACCATTATGGCATCGATCATATGACCTTTTATTTATAGCCTCGCCATGTTGATGGTGCGAAACCTGTATGCCTATTGTATTTGCCATTGTCGGGTAGGTTGTGTATTACATAACAACACTTACATACTTGCTCTTATGCTCATCACTTGTACATAGACAAGTTTCATTTACTGTACATGTTAAACCATCTTTGGTTCTAAGCCTTTTCAAGACTCAAAGACATTCCTTAATAATGGGATGTATTCAAGTGTTTAATATGTTAATATTATAATATATTCCCTCCCAGCGACTCAAGTTTTTTGGGAATGGACAATCCAAGAGACAATAAGCTCTCATTCAAGACTCTCGAGTGTTTACAATACTCTCTCGTTTCAAGAGACATAAAAAAACATACCCTCTTCGTTTTTTTAAACTGTCATATTTAGAGAAAAAATAATTGATCATATTCATCTAAAAATTGACTACCCTTAAGTCAAAAAATGATCAGGTTCATCTAAAAAATGACAATTATTTTTTCTGTAAATATAACGATTACAAAATAAACGGAGGGAGTATGAGAGATTTTATGGTAATATAAATGACGATGTCGAATTGCGTCGCCTAATTTATCCGGGCCGATGTGGATCTAGTGATGAACACCCAAAACCCTAATGCCTAAAGAACGAGATGGTGGATTTTGTGATTTGCGGCTGAGTCTAAGAATTTATCTTAGATTGCCTACGTATCCTGTAATTGTCTAGGAATCAAGCCTTGCGTAGTTCCTGGAGTGTGGTATTTATAATGACAACACATGCCTTAACCCTAATATTAAGTCGGTTTGAGTTAATGTCATATTTACCCTTAATGGGCCTTAACCCTTGCCCAAGTTATCACATTGTTAATGGGCCTTGACAGCTGGTGCGGACTCTGCCCTCGATGTCGACATAACCGACCTGCGGTACTCGACTCTGGGACCCCTGGTCCTACACTGCTCGATGGTCGATTATCGTAGCCCCCGATTCGGAACTCGATATGTATAATTTAGTACTCACTCACACTCTGAGGACCAACTGCAAGACGACACGTGGAGGGGTGAAACCCGGTATCGTCATAAGCCCCCCAGACTTAAGAGGGGCGACCGTCGTCGTCCGAGGTCAATTCTGTTGTTTGAATCGTCTTCGAGTTGGGTCATTACTTGGGCGGGAAAAAGCCCGCCACCTGCAACCCTAACTGCTTGCAGCTACGTGGCGTGGCGTCATGGCGCACTAACGCCTCGTATTCCGTCAATCATAACGTCACTGCCTTGATTCTCGCGATTTACAAGGGGTTATAACTCCCCATCACTCACGTCCTTTCAAATCCACTTCATTATTCTGCCAGCATAAAAGAGGGAAGGAAGGACTTCAGAGGAAACCTCTTGCCAAATCGCATAAACCTCCAAAGCTCAAGTAAACGTCTTTTTTTTGTGTTCTTCCTCTTTTTCTTGTATTCATCCATGTCAAGTAGTGCTACTGAGTCCGATAGGGGTAGTGAATCACCTTTCCATAGCCAAACTCCAGTATCCATTCCTTCCGGTCATCCTCTCCGACCAATCTCCGACGAACCTGCAGATTCTTCTCATTCCGCCCCTAACCAACCTAAAAATTTAGTCACTAGGATGGACGGCAAAGGTCCTAAAGGCTGCCTTAGTGCCCTCTCCCTTGGGGATATTGACAGAATCCACAGAAAGTTCAACATTGCTAGCCCCCAATTTGAAATCCAACTCCCCTCCGGTCTTCATCAGTACGCCGACGAGCCTCCAGAAGGGTTTTGCTCCGTATACGAAGCTCAGCTTTCTACTGGGTTGGTATTCCATCTGTGCCCAGCTATCCTAGCAATCCTGAACCACTACGAGATTGGGGTCTCTCAACTCGGTCCCAATGCTATTAGGACACTGATGGGATTCGTGATCGCTTGTCGGGTGACCGGTGTCTGCTTATCAGTTCAACTTTTTCTTTACTACTACAAAATCGCAAGTATGCCAGACAAGATGTGGTATACTTTCCAGCGAAGAACGAATCGACACAAGTTTATGTCCAATGGACCTTCTGTTAGGAAATCTACGCGGGAACGCAGCGGAATTTAAAATTTAATTTCCTTTTAACTAGGATCGACTTCGTTTAAGCAATAAACAAATAAGCTAAAGACGGTGGTTACCTTGGTTGATCTAAAAGATCGACGCTTTGACCGTCTAAGGAGAGTAGTTCTGCATAGAGCCGCCCAAGTGTTCGGCCTCTACCGCTAGTCCACACGAACACCCGCCGGAATCCCATCATGGATTGCTATTGGAAAACTCCGGTTGCTAGACCGGCCCTTTTCCCCTCTCTCCAACTCTCTATAGGATGCTCTCTATTTTACACAAGAACTATTAGTTCTTGGAATTGTGTTGTACAAAAGAGCTTGACACCCACTTCTTATTTATAGTAGAAGGGGCGCCCCATCTAGGTGTGGAGGAGAAGAAAACATTTTCCCAATAAAATAAGGAAAATATAATTGATTGATTTATCTCATTTATTATAATATCTTATATCAAATAAATCTAGGATATTGTCAATATCTTATATTGAATATTTCCAAGATATTGTCAATATCTTATATTGACAATATTTATCTTTTATTATATTATCATAAATCAATTTACACATGTGTATATATCACATATATAAACTATATGCATAAATCTATATACATTAAATATCCATACTACTAGTGCGCATGCATCACATATGCACACTCACAAGCAAGTGTGAATATATATATATATATATATATATATATATATAAATAAATATTAATATCTAATATTAATATATGGTAATATCATTATTAAATTGCACAATCCAAGTGTATCTTATACACTTCAATGTGGCGCCTCATATTGCCAAATATTGGCTTCCGGAATATTCTTTAATTAATAAAATATTATATTAATATCTTGTATTTAATTTATTCATAATAAATAAATACCACATTATTAATTTACCACTATAACCTTTATAGTACGAGATAAATTCTTTCCTTATTTGGTTATCATCTATGACCACATTTTAATCCGGCTAGATGTTCATATGTGTGTGACCCGATAGGCTTCCGAATATGTTGGCCGTAGACACAAAGTGCAAATTACGAAAATGCCCTTCATACCTAACGATCACGGGATAGCGTCTAGCAACACACCGTGACCCCCAATCATCGGAAGAGTCAAATGCAATGACTACTACCTTTCATGTGAAACAGTTACCGTGTAACTTACAATCTATCGTCGTAATAATATCCATACGGTCGTACGTCGAGTGTCAAACATTAACGACCGTATCTTATAATCTGGATATCATGCTCTCTCGAAGTAACTCATTTACTCCCACTTTGCAAAGATTCACGAGAGTAAGACATTCCTTATAAGAAGGCCATTTCGGATATTCGATCCCAATCATAGGATACGCGATTCCCGGACGACCAATCATGTATACTCCGCGTGCTTCAATATCATACCCAATCACTACCGCATGATCGCCCCGTGGCTAGGGGAAACCTCAATAGTGTCAAAGCATGACAACCCACACCGTGATGCCATGAAGACTCCGGTCCTAAGGATAATTACACAACCGTCACATAGTGTGACACTTATCCGTGTAAGTGGGTCAGTCTAACGTACGCATTCTCTAATACACGTCCACGTACAGTCCAAGTGTCTCTACACTTCGATAGACGAGATCTATCCCCGCCCTTAAAGACGAAGACATCTAATACGTGCTAGTCCGTTTATACTATCAATGCCCCGTTTAATAGTACATCGGCTAGAGACATTTAAGTATCAAACTTATTAAAGTGATTAGAGATCTCATCAACCATAATCGCCTATCATGGTTTCTCTATCACAATTTAATACTAAGGACGTTATCATATAACAATTCATAATTGGTTCTTTAAAAGAGCATATATATGACAACATTAAAAGCCATTTAATCTATGTATAAGCATAAAGAAATAGTAGAAATGATCCGACCCGGTCGGATCCGGTCCAACCCGATTGGGTTTAGGACACTATTTCAACATTCTCCCACTTGGCCAAAACCAATCACTAGCACACCCAAGACCAAGTTGAAACACAAGAATCTCATGCAATACTCGCAACCAGCCCTAGCCATAAACGGATCGCTATCCATGGGGACTCGGACTATCTTCATATCATGTTCCAAATGACCAAGTCAAAGGAACCGCCTCAACACACACACGAATCTCTAACGAGACCCTGGTCCTTGCTTCAAGCAATGAATCCACTTACTATATCAGCTATATAGAAAAGGTGGAACAACCGCACAAGGTTCAGGAATGAACCTTCTAGATCCATGTACTGCTCCCGCTGCGCCTCTAAGGCACTACTGTGTTTTGGCCCAGCTGTAGAATTTACAGTGACCCATAGCCAAGAACATTTCCAGCTCACTGTATCAACTAATCAAAGTGACTGCAAACCCAGACTGTAGCACCCACTTGCCTTCATAAGACTCAGGATATACGTGTGTACAACTATGTTTATTTAATTCCAAGTTTCAATAAACTAGGAAACTTTCCTTAACTTGTTTAAGGATATTCTCGACATTCACCAGATTTACTTTCATACTTGCTCATGACTATTCATGGACTATAAACATCCGGCATTACCTTTATGATGGTTCCTATCGCCGTAGCAAAGGAAACCTTCCATAAGCATCATCATCTTTCACCTCATCTTTAGGACCAACGTCCTAACACAGATAGATCTTGCGATCTATGCTAAACTTCTTTTAGCATCACATCTATATAGGTAAACAATAATCTAACAGAAGTTAAATCTATCACTATAGATTCTCATTTCTAAAATAAGAGCGCTAATCCAAGTGCTTTCGTAAAGACCTTGAACTACCAAACATTAATTGACTGTGACATGGGGTGACAATTCTTGAGAGAGATATCTAATACCTTACTCAAAAATCGTAACACACTCCCACTATCCATATTGCACATGGGGCATATCCTTCTTTTGACTAAATCAAACTCCTTTGATTATCTAACAAAGAAATCGTCTAGAGAAACTTGTTTGAGTCCATAAATGGATCTCGTGGGCTTACATATCATGTTATCGTCTATGAATATCGAGCTGTTTGCCCAACGTCTTCAACACTATCATATAGCCATGATACGAAGTTACAACAAGCATAGTCTGAATAGAACTGGGCTCAGCTGGCAGATAAAGGTAATTACAAGGTTTACACCCCGTACCCCTCAGCCGTTGTTGGAGGGATTTTGCATCATTAAACAAAAGAAAATTTATAAACCCATACTTAACATGCAAACTAACTCCTAACCGACCAAATATCGGGTAGTTGATAGCATAGTAGGGTAAGTACAGGGTCGATCCACAGGGAATTGGGATGTTGAATCTAATTTCACTAATCCTACCAATTGTTACTCAAAGAACGAATAAACAAAAGAAACGAAAGAACAAAACATAAAAACAGAAAAGAACAATCAAGATAAATCTAACCTAAGAAACATAAAAACAATCTAGATCCACTTTTGTTGGGGAGATTTTGCATCATTAAAACAAAAGAAAATTTATAAACCTATACTACCATGCAAAACTACCTCCTAACCGGCCGAATACCGGGTAGTTGCTAGTAAAGTTGGATAAGTACGGGTATCGATCCTCAGGGAAAAGGGATGTTGGATCTAATCTAATTAATTCTTCTTTATTAACTAAACCTAAACCTAAACTAGAACGGAAAAATAACTGGACGGAGGATTGTTATCCAAAGCCAGGAAATCATAAAAGCGTAAACTAAAGCTAAACTACGAACTATAAAAGAATAAGCTAAACTAAAGATACATGGGATCAAACAGTGCACAAACCAAGTGATCTCAATTCTAGTTATCTCATGATTTTAATTCAGTTCGTGGTTTCACCCTTTCACGAGACACAAATCCCTAATCTCTTAGTGAACTTATCTCTCAAGCTATGAACTCCTACTTTCGTAGCGAATTCAATTATCTATCTCTCATCTTTCGAGTGTTGAGACTGATTTACCAAACAAAACGACGGGTGTAGATTCAAGTTACTCTCGTATAATCGAATCTAACAACCTAGGAATCTAACCAATTAATTTGTCACATAATCAACGGCTAAAAACCCTATCTTTCTATGATGATCTAAGGTTTATGCAACTTCCGTATTATAAACATCAATAGAAAACAGATCTTTCAATCTATTCTCATGGCCTCATAAGCACAAAGAAAGATACAAAATAAATCAACAATCATGAAGAAAAACTGGAATTGAATTAATCAAAAAGAACTCACATAGTTTTGAACAGTGGATCATCACCATGAACGGAAAAGAAAACATCTAAGCTACTCCTAATCTAACCTCGGTTCACCCGAGCACAAGGCTCGGGTGACCGGCCTTCAAACTCTCAAGATGCGGCTGCTGGCCTCTCTTTTGATGTGAAGAAATTTCTGAATGAATTTAGGGTTTGGGGCTGCTGTGCTTTTATAATAAAACTAAGTCGGTCGCTACGGTAACCTAAGTCGGTTTCGACAAAAACGGCGGTGGCCGCCCGTCTAACCAAGCGGACGCCCGTCCGTAATGCTTGGACGGATGCGGACGCCGGTTCGGCCAACGTCCGAACTCTCTCGTATGTGAATTAGCTCCCCGGACGCACGTTCGCTTTATCGACGCCCGTTCGATATAAACGCTTCTCGGACGCTCGTCGGCCTCGGATGAACGCTCGTCCATCTTGATGCGAACGGATTTCTTGATAATTATCCTTTCTTTCCTCCATCTTTATCCTCTTGTAACATCTCTATCTCTTCATCAACACTTCAAATTCGACTTTAGACTCTTCCAAATCCTTTCCAAGTTAAAGATATGTATCTACACACATCGAAAAACATACCAAAACGTAACACGATTCCAAAGCAACATAAAATCATCAAATAAAGCATATAAATCGATACGTTTTCATATTTTACTATTAAAAACACCATTTACTCAATATTTACATATATAGCTCAAAATCTATGAAAATCATACGAATGTAGGGGAAATTGATATAGAAAATATATATAAAAATCACTATAATTTAGCCCTTAACAGCCGTCACTATAGCCTGATGGTAATCATATTACTATCCATGTCAGCCTTTCAGGGACATTCCCTTTAGGTAAGACAGACTAGGTTCACAACCTGGCTGTCACAAATGGAATCTAATTCAGATTTTATGGCTCCTGGCCATATCTCTCAAACCTGCCTTTCAAACATTCTTTCATAAGTC
This sequence comes from Gentiana straminea, assembly GCA_036785695.1. Lineage (NCBI taxonomy): Eukaryota > Viridiplantae > Streptophyta > Magnoliopsida > Gentianales > Gentianaceae > Gentiana > Gentiana straminea. The sequence continues at coordinate 293,524 of JAVUPR010000107.1, forward strand.
GTGAGATATTCATTCTTCAAGATGAATATACCAGCAGCCTTTTCAGGCTTAAGGTCATCCACAGACTTACAGAACTTTTGTGTGCTCTGAGCAGTGTTCTACACCTCATCGCTATGTGGCGTCTGCTCACGTTCCTATGGTTGAATATATCTTTGTGGTTCTCAAACTCTTTTGAGATCTGATTCACTCCCACTGTTTTTCTTGGAAGAAACACTTCCTTTAGAGGACAGCATGTTTGGAGACAAACATTTTGCTCTGCGGACAATTAAACAATATCCAGCGTACTTGCTAAGATTTTCCACAAAGTTGCATATGTCGTATTAGGCTCCAAGCCTTTCTGACTTTGTCTATGAAAACTTCAAATCATCGGTTAAGATAGATTCGACATTATCCTCTTCCATATCTAATATGGAATTTATTCAACCTTTATTCTTTGGAACTAGGTTAAGTATAAGAGCACTATCCCGAAACGGGTAAGGGATACATCGCATGGCTTGCGTCACACCTTTATCATATAAAGTGTTATTTCAATTTTGGGAACACAATCTAATTGCGTATCCCAAAGATGGTATCCTTCAAGGGAGAATCTTATTCCTTTCAGACGACTTCTGAAACACCCTTCAGGTATTAATTACTTCAATCCAATTGAAGCTCATCAATCTCATATTCGTACTAGCTCAAACTTTTCGGGCTTCCGAATTATGCACTTCACTGAGTACACTTGACTATTTCTAAAAATAGTCATAGAGATTTAACGAACAATTATTTGTGGCATTAATTGTCACAAGCCAACAAACATCGGTATGTTTAGGCTTCAGACAATTTTTCTAGATTTTACAACCTTTTCATAAAAGGGTATTTTAGTCATCTTTAGGTAAGATACGTATTACCCATATGATTCATAATCATATGGTTCAACATCATCAGAATGACGTTTGATTACACGCTTCCCTTCCATAGAGACTATGTCTAGAGTAACCACAAATCAAGGATAACAGCTATACAAATATTTAGTTGAGATCTCATCACATATATCATCTATATAATGACATCAATCTAGTATGTTAGATTTAGTGACCTTTCAACTTTATCGGAATAACATTTATTCTTCACAATTGAATATGTCTACTAAATCCTAACAAATAACTGAAAGTATGTTCTTCATAAGAACCAGAACATAATAACATTTATTTAGTTCCCTTATCAGTTTACTAGATCCAGAATATGGTAAGTGTTACAACGTTTGCTTCACCTTCCATATCTATATTTAATCTTTCTAATTTAATCACACTCGCAAGATATCATATATCTAAGAGTTGACTTGAACTTAGATAGATTTATCTCAACTTACTTGCCTATAATAGAAACTTCAATAAGTTCTCTATTTAAGCACATGCCCTAACTTTCATTTTAATCCTTCAAGCACTTGTAAATGTTTCTTAGTGTAGTCTTCATAAGACTTAAGAAATATTACAAGAGCTATGTCTTTAATTTCATTTCATAAAGAAAATTTAAAGTTAAGTAGTTCATTTAACCTTTTAAATCGTATTTAAAACATTAATTATTTAATTAACCTTTAAGCAATGGTAGAATTAAGTCGATACTTAAATCTTATAATTTTGAAAACAACCTTTCCAAAATTAAAGTGGTCATTCTTATCCAACGTTTGAATTAATTGTCATCATATGACTGAGTGATCATATTGGATCGTATCCAATGCCATGAGCTTCCGCTTTTCAATAATAATTAAAGTCTTGGAGTACTCCATCAAATATGTAGTCTCCTTGTCTCTAACTACTATAACGGGATCACGCGTGTCATTGCTTATTTTAAAAGGATTAAAATTACTTAACCATACTTGAGAACGTTTCTCAAAAGGTAACAGTCATAATTTGGTTTTACTAATCGAGAATTAAAAACATAAATATAAAAGTTTGCTAAAACTACGACCTAAAAATAAAGATAAAAGAGTGTTGTTGTTTATACACGCAAAATCAAAAATGGTCTTTTGGTTTATGATTTTGCTCCCACTAGTCAACTACTCCCAATTGACTTTCAAGAATATTTCAAAAGTTCTTTAGTGGCTGAGATCCAATCTAGTTACCTTGATTCCCGGCGGTGGTCGATCAACCAAGATAATTTCGAAAGGTAGGTAACTCTTTACCATTCACATTTCTAGTCACATTTCTATGTGATTCAGACCACAACCTATTCCTTTCCGCAAAAACAGCCATATTGGCATTGGCACGATGAACATCATAGGCCAAGGATTGAAACATGTCGTATGTGATGGTGTTTGGAAGTTGAGTTTGAGTTTGACTAGATGATGGAGGAACAGTAGTGGATTGAGAAACATGTGGAATAGGCTGAGGTCGTTGGCGGTTAGGGTTCATAAAATCTATCCTTCCTGCCGGCCTAAGTGGTAAACTAGGACCTATAAGTGTTTCGTCAACCATAATCAGATTATCATTTGGAAGTTCAGGAACACCTATCTGGCGACACAAGGAAGAAATAAAACAAGGAAAAGGCATGTGATCGCTGGTTTAGCGATTGAGACAAATTCCTTGGCCCTTCTATACATAACCCCGCCTACATCCACGGGTATATCATTGACCATAGCCCAAGCAATGCACGGATCCTCCTTACCAAAAGATGTCAAATGACGAGAAGGGTAAAGAGTCGAAGCGATAAAACGTTTAATAGCTCTCATATCCCTTATACATTTTCCATAGGAAAACCTATTTTCATGCCATATAGTTTGTGGGATCTAACTCGTCCGGGTGTCGAGACTATATGGTCAAAGTCCGTGAGCTCATCTAAATTCCATACCGTATAATAATCCTCGTTTTCTGGTATATCAGGGATACCATATATAGCATTTATAAACTGAGGATTAAACGGCACTGTTCTGGTTCTTAAGCTGACAGAAGTTAACTCACCATTCTCTGTTTCATTATGAGTTGCTACCGAGAGAATAAAATTCGGCTACTAAGGTTGTGTTAACTTCACCGCCCTTAAAGCGGCTAACTCCAACCACTGTCGCCTTTCAAAAATCTCTTTTACCTCCCTTCCCAAATCCTTGAAATCCAAACCCCTCTCTATTGCAACTAAACACTGTCCAAATTTATTCTTTAAGGCTTTTCTAGCTGCTACAGACGCGGTTCTTTCAAAACTAACAGCCAATTCTTCTTCTGTTAAAGGCCTAGTCTCTATGACCGGGATTTGGGTAGGGATATGCGGCTTACGTTTTTTACTGGCTTTTGATGATTCAGCCATTCTACGATAGTGACATAATAACAAAAAAACACAAAACAAACAACACAAAACAACACAAATGAGTAACAAAATAGTTGAAATTAAATAAAAGATTGCATAAAAAACGAAATTAACAAAATAAATGACTACAATGTTACCTTATAGTGCTTAAAAAGTTGAAAAGTTGGCCGGAAACGATGAATATCACCGGAGTGAAAGTCGAAGCTTTTCTTTGAAAATTACTTCAATAAAATTGAAAATTTGAAGAGAAGAGAGGAAAATGAGAAGAGTGTAAGGATTGGGGTAGTTTTAATAGTAATTTTATGTGATGATTTGAAGAAAAAAAAATTCGAATGGGGGAGAGGGGAGGGGCGGCTGTTTGAAAGAAATGAAAGAAGAAGAAGAAGAAGAAGAGAACCCGTTCCCTTTTAGGTTTTTAGTCTCCGGATCGATCCGGGGTCATGTCGGATCGATCCGACAAAATTTTATTTATATATATATATATTTCAACATAAAATCTTGGTAATATCTCTGCTAATTTTAAATAAAACCTTTTACAAGAATTTTTATAAAACTTTTAAGTAATTTCATAAAGATCCTATTTATAAAATTTTCAAAAGTTGTATAAAAATCTTATAAATATTATAAAACTTATAGTGGTCCTAATTCCTCTATTTCTAAATCTTCCAGAGTTCTGATATAACGTTCTATCAACCTAACCTTAAGAAATGAGGCGTTCGAATTTTCTCTTTGATCTCCATCGGGATTTTCAGATAACCACCTAATCGTTCCCTTCTTAACAACATTCAAACACTCATCCTGAGATTTGGTTGTGTTTTCTCCGCATTTCCCATCATGCTCACTTTTTCCACAGATCCTGCATCTTCTTAAAAACTTTGTCCTTCTCTTTATCGAACTTCTCGATTTTCCATTACATACTTCTTTCAATCTGATCTCTCTCAACAATTGCTTGTTTTTCTCAAAAACTAAAGCTTCTATAGCAAATGCGACATCTTTATCAAGGCCTAATTTTAAAAGTAAAATAAAAACTCCTATTCTATCTAAAAAAGACATCCAGTTATTTTACGTCTATCCGGTAAAAGACGAAACTAGTTTAAACATATAAAACACGAGAAAAGTAGAGTAAAGATGGATAGCACACGGTATTCGGTCGTTTTAAGTTTCTCTCGCTTTTCAATTTCTTGATTTCTCTCGCTTTTTAATTTGTCGGCGGATCGGTTAGCGCATTACTTCTCCCTTTAGTGTGATTCCTTCTCCTTCCACAAATAACTTCACTCTGTGGCCATTGGCTATAAAAGTTGTATTTCCATCAGTTAGTTCAACAGCTCCAGATTTGTAAACCCTCGTTACTTTAAATGGACCTGTCCATCTTGATTTAAGCTTACCTGGAAATAACTTTAAACGTGAATTGTACAAGAGCACTCGATCACCTACATGGAACTCACGACTATAGATTCTCTTATCGTGAAAAGATTTCGTGCGTTCCTTGTAGATTCGAGCATTTTCATAAGAATCGAGACGAAATTCTTCTAGTTACGTTAGCGAAGCAATCTATGATCACCGACGGACCTTAGGATCGAAATTCGAAATCTAATAGCCCGAAGGCTCGGTGTTCTAACTCAATTTGGGAGATGACAAGACTTACCAAAGACTAGCTTATAGGGAGAACAACCAATTGGTGTCTTAAAAGCGTTCTATACGCCCATAATGCATCGTCTAATTTAGCGCCAGCTTTTACGATTTGAGTCCACTTGTTTTCTCCACGATTCTTTTGATTTCTCTATTTGACACCTCTACACCGCCCAGTGCGCGGATGATAGGGTGTTCCTAGTTTATGTGTTACACCATATTTTTCAACTATCTTAGTAAATGGTCTATTACAAAAGTGTGAACCTCTATCACTAATGATAGCCCTCGGGATGCCATATCTGGTAAATATATTCTTTTTAAGGAATCGTATGACAACTTTGGTATCATTAGTGGGAAGAGCTTCAGCTTCTACCCATTTTGAAACATAATCTACCATTACAAGAATAAATCTTTTTCCAAAAGATATAGGGAAAGGTCCCATGAAATCTATACCCCAAACATCAAATAACTCACATTCTAAAATAGGTTGCATAGGCATTTCATGTTTTTTAGATACATTTCCCCATTTTTGACAAGATTCACAAGATTTAACATACTTATAAGCATCTCTATATAGTATAGGCCAATAAAAACCACATTGTAAAACTTTAAAAGCAGTTTTCCAACCTCCATGATGACCTCCTGCCTCACGATCATGATAAAATGATAAAACACTTAAAATTTCATTATCAGGCACACATTTTCTGATTATCCCATCCGAACATTTACGGAAAAGGTCTGGTTCCTCCCAGTAATAAAATTTTAAGTCATAAAAGAACTTCATTTTCTGTTGCCAAGTCCAATGAGACGGAATATAATCACGTGTTAAGTAATTAATGATATCTCCAAACCAAGGTGACATTTCCTTAGAAGGGATTCCATTCTTTAATAACTGCATGGTTGGAGGAGTATCTATTCTAAACAGTTGTTCATCAGGAAATGAATCTTTGATTTCATTTCCTATTTCTTCACCATTTTCCATTCTACTTAGATGATCTGCTACTACATTCTCACTTCCTTTTTTATCTTTAATTTCAATATCAAATTCTTGAAGTAAGAGAATCCATCTAAGAAGACGTGGTTTAGCATCTTTCTTACTCAGTAAATACTTCAGAATTTGAATGGTACGTATAAATTATTACCTTAGAACCAACAATATACGATCGAAACTTATCTAAGGCAAAAATTACGGCCAATAGTTCTTTTTACGTGGTTGCGTAATTAAGTTGAGCGCGTTCAATGTGTGAGATGCATAGTAGATAGCTTTGAGAATTTTGTTATACCTTTGACCTAAAACAGCTCCTACAACGGCTAAATCACTTGCATCACACATAATCTCAAACGGCAAATTCCAATGCGGTGCTACTAGCACCGGTGCGATAGTCAACCTCGCTTTTAGGGTCCGAAAGGCTTCCATACATTTACTATCAAAGTTAAAAGGTACTTCCTTTTCAAGTAATTGACTTAGAGGCTTTGCTATTTTTGAAAAATCGCAATGAACCTTCTATAAAACCCCGCATATCCGAGAAATCCTCTTAGGGTTCTTAAATTAAGCGGTGGAGGTAACTTTTCAATTACCTCGACTTTAGCTTTATCAACTTCAATACCTTCTTCGAGATTCTATGACCTAAAACAATTCCTTCTGATACCATTAAGTGACATTTTTCCCAGTTTAGTACTAAATTGGTATCTTCACAGCGTTGTAACACTCGTTCTAAGTGTAACAAACAAACATCAAATGAATCTCCGTAAACACTAAATTCATCCATAAAAATTTCTAAAAATTTCTCAACCATATCAGCAAATATAGCCATCATACACCTTTGAAAAGTAGCTGGTGCATTACATAAACCAAACGGCATTCTTTTATAAGCAAAAGTTCCATAAGGACAAGTGAAAGTAGTTTTTTCTCTATCTCCTGCTGCAATGAATATCGTAAATATCCCGAATAACCATAATAAGAAACAGTAATACTTATGTCCACTTAAACGTTCCAACATCTGAACTATGAATGGAAGTGGATGATGATCTTTCTTAGTATGATCATTTAGTTTTCTAAAATCAATGCACATTCGATAACATGTAATCTCTCTTGTCGGAATCCATTCATTCCTTTCATTCTCTTTCACTGTGAAACCTCCTTTCTTTGGTACCACTTGAATTGGACTTACCCATTCACTATCTGATATGGGAAAAATTATCCCCATTTCTAATAGCTTAATGACCTCTTTCTTAACAATTAAGCGCAAATTTGGGTTGAGGCGGCGTTGCGGTTGAATACAAGGTTTAGCATCTTCCCTCGAATTATCTTATGAACGCAAATCTCAGGGCTAATACCTCGAATATCGGCAACTGTCCATCCAAAAGCTTTCTTATGCTTTTTCAACATTCTAAGTAATTGATCTTCTTGTTGCTCAGTTAAAGATGACGAAATAATAATTGGTAATAGATTATTAATTTCAAGAAAAGCATACTTCAGATTTAAAGGTAACGGTTTCAATTCCAGATTCTTAGGTGGATCTTCCAGTGATGGTTTAAGAACTGGTCCTTCTAGTTCTAATTCCAAATACTTATGCCATGATGGTTTAAAAGTAAAACTTCCTTTATCTAGAGAAAGGATTATCTTTTTCATTTCGGTGTCTTTCTCATCTTCCTTATAGATAGATAGAGTTAAACATTCTTCTAATCTGTCTTCAAAAGCAGGTGTCTGATTATCATAGACAGAATGAATATCTTCTATAAAAGAAAATGATTCTGGTGATATGTATGGATGGTTCATAGCTTTGAAAATATTGAAAGTAACTTCATCTTCATTGACTCTCAGAATTAACTCTCCTTTCTGGACATCTATTAAAGTTCTTCCTATAGCTAGAAATGGTCGAACTAAGATAAGTGGTGCTGAATATCCTTCTTCCATTTCCATAACTACAAAGTCTACTGGAAAATAGAACTTGTCTACTTTAACCAATACGTCTTCAATAATTCCTTTAGGGTATTTAATCGATCTATCTGCCATCTGCAGAGTCATTTCAGTTTTAGCAAGCTTTCCTATGCCTAGCTTTCTATAATCCTCATAAGACATGAGATTTATAATAGCTCCAAGATCACATAAGACCTTCTTAAACGAGAAATCCTCCAATTTCACATGGAATGGTAAAACTTCCGGGATCTTTCGGTTTAGGTGGTAACTTATCTTCGCAAAAGCTGAGAACATTCTTCATTTAGGCATATATTCTCATATTCCTCTAATTTTTTCTTGTTTGACGAGAATATCTTTCGAAATTTTCCATAAGCAGGCATACTAATTAGAGCTTCGATAACAGGGATATTAACATGAATATGACGAAAAGTATCAAGGAAACGAGCATACTTCTTATCAGTTTTAATCTTCTTAATTTGATCTTTAGGTGGGTAAGGTAAAGATTCTAAATCTATAACCTTTGATCCCAAAGTCATTTTCTCTTTTCCTTTCTCCTTAAACTTTTGAGTATTACTTGATCGCCAAGTATCATAATCTTGAGTTTTTTCTCTTAAAACATTCCCTGAATCCATCTCTACTTCAGATTCCTTCGGTTCTTCTTGTTTTTCATCCTTGTTTTCATTATCTTCTATTCTAACATGTTCCTTGAATAAATTCCTTAAATCTTTATCCATGGGATCTTTCAAAATCCTAGGGATTTTTACCCATTTCTCACCTTCATTCTCAGGTTCCAAACTTCTATTCCTTTTCAAGAAATTCTCTATAATTTCTTCTTCTTCATCAGTGAATTCAAGTTCATCTTTAGTTTCATCATTTTTTCCATCTAAATCATTTTCTACTTCATTATTTCCAACGTTTTCTACTCCATTACTACCACAGAGTTTTCTACTTCTCGTAACTACAACATTTAACTCTCTTGGGTTTCTTTCAGTATTACTCGGTAATCCTCCAGGAGGTCTACTGTTATTACGTTCACCTTCCCTACTCAAATGATCTTCCATATTCCTTAATGAAGCTTCTATCGTTCTCATTCTGGTATCATGTCCACTCATAGATGTTTTTATTGTACTCATATCTTTAGTGACTGTACCAATAGAAGTCATCATTGTTTCCATATTCTTAGCTTGAGTAGATATCATACCCATCAGATTTTCGATTAATTTCTCCCATTTATCAACTCCTTCAGGTTGAGTTGAACTTTGGGTGACTGGTATGCTTTGAGTGGTATGTTGTGGATACGGTCTAGGTAATGATTGTAGGTTCTGATTCGAGGTATCTCCTTGATAAACTGGATTATTGTATGAATTCTTATACCGAACTGGATACGGTGGTTGTCCTTGCTTACTAGGGTTTTCATACCAACGAAAAGTAGGGTGATCTCTTCTAATAGCATTAAAAGAGTTTGAATATGCATCGTTCAAATTCCTATACTGTTGCAAAAAACTCACCTTTTCCCTTGAATATCCTTCTGGTTCTTCCATCCCTAATGACACATTATCATGACTTGAGTATTCATTTGGTAAGATATTTTCTGAGTTTATAGTTTTACTAGCTAATAAGCCGTCAAATTTCCTACTCAAATTCTCCAAGTGTGCTAGGACTTCTGTATTCGATGTACTTTCTCCTGCAAATGCTACTTTTCTGGTGCTAGAACTGGTTTCCCACATTCGATTGTTTTTGGAAATCTTTTCTATAGCATCGTAAACTATTTGGGCTTCACTCATCATTAACGAACCACCACATGCATGATCTACATCTGCACGTAAGTTTTTCCTTAATTTACGACAGAAAAGTTGGATTTGCATTTCTAAGGAATACCCATGATCGGGACAAGCTCTTAGTAGCTTTTTAAATCTTTCCCACGCATTCCCAAACGTTTCTTCAGATCCTTGTCTAAAATTAGCAATCTCGACTATTAATTCCAACCAGGAGTAAAATCGCTTTAAGAACTCGGTTTGAATATCCTCCCAACTAGTCAATGAATGATGTGGAAGTGACAGAAACCAATCTCGTGCTCTTCCTTTTAATGAAAAATGAAACATAGACATCCTCGTTAATTCCCGATGAGCACCATGACTTTTGGCTGTATTACACAATTTTTCGAAAAGATAGAGATGATGATGTGGATCCTCATCATCCTCTCCTAGAAATTGGGCTCTTGTGTCAATTAAACAAAAAAGATGAGATTTTATTTCGAAATTATTTTCTCCTTTATTGGGTAAACGAATTGGATTATTAATCTGGTACCTTCTTACGGTCTGATCACATATAGGTCTCGGGTTAGGCTGGTTCTGATTATGCTTATTCTGATTCTGATTATTTCTAATATTTTTGATTCTGGTTATTAGGTTGAGGTAAATTCTGATTAAGGTTTTGGCCATGCCCTTGAGCATGAGCAATCCCTTGTTCAGGTGTTTCACCAACGGTTTCGACCATTTTCGTAACTCGATTTGACAATTCTTGTGGAATAGAAAATATCGAATAGAAAATAACACGAAATCGATAAAAAAAAACCACATTTTTTTTTCTCTTGGTAATTACCGAGTCCACTCGGTATTTACCGAGTGTAAATTTTTTTTATTTAAAAAATTTGGTATCTTACCAATAGGTAGGTACCAAAAAAAAAATAACGAACCGCGTTTACTTTCTACTATCGAAAATAGAAAATAACTCGAAATTGGTAGAAGAAGAAAATTGGTAACTAAAAGAAGGTAGATACCAACGGAAAATAAAAATAGAAATGTGATAAGAAGAGTGTTGACTTATCCTCGAGAATTTTGAGCTAATACAAGTAGTAACCATAGACACAATGAATTAGCGTCGTTTCCCCGGCAACGGCGCCAGAAAGCTGACAGGACCTTTTCTAACGCTATTATAATCCTTAACCGGCAGTGTACCGGGTCAAACTGTAGTGCTAGTATGGTGAGTCAGAGTGTCGAATCCTCAGGGAAACGTGGTAATTCTTTTAAGTGTGGTCAAACACCAAAGAGCTGTTATTAACTCGATCTAAACCGCAATTTTATGACACATATTACTACTGTTCTACTTAACATAAAATAAATGCGTAATTTAAAAGTTATTCTAATATAATATATATAGATATATAAATATATATAGATATACATAGATTGCAAAATATATATATATATATATATAAATATATAGATACCAATATATTATTAGAGAACTAGCCAAAGTTTATATAATTGATTTATACGATCTTTCTCAATAAACGGAATGTGCTCAATCTTTCTTTTATTATTAGGTCCAATTGAGTAAATGAAACGGTGCACTCCTGAGGTTAACAATTCCTCCTCACACGAGCGTATGAAATTGTCATATGTCATTGTCATCAGTTCAATCTCCACAACTGCCCCATGCTAATCTCAGTTAGTCTGAACAGGTACCGAGTACAAATCTACCCCGGGAAAAGAGGTTATTCCGTTTGTCAGACGGCCGATGTTATTCAAAAGGCTCCGGTTGTCAGGCGGATCGATTTAACTTTCCGATGTTAGTTTCAATTAAACTGTTGATTTTAACATTATTATGATCTCGAGCACAATTTTAATAAAATTCATCTTTCACAAGACAAATCTGCCCCGGGTAGGAAATGTGATTCCGTTGTCACGCTTTCGCACGGCCAATTTTACCCTCCGGTTTTTCTATCTTTTATCTCATATCCTAACTTCTCTGTTCAGTTCATCGTTAGGTTATATGGTGCGATTCATCTTGGTTAATTACGTCAATCCGAATATTATCAATACGTTGCAAAATAGAAAAAGATTCAATTAACTCAATTTTAGTCAATTTTAATTAGACAGCATTCCTTTATCGAAAAGATCGAAATAAAATGATTACATGACTTTGGCTAGTTATTAGATTTAGCCTAATAACATTATAAAAATATAAAAACAAACATAATAAACATAAATACTTTAGAAATTTTACCCGATTACAACTGCTGAATCAGAGGTTGTATTCTTCCGGACATTACAACGACTTCAACAACATTGATCTTCTGATAATTTCTCGACCATTACAACGATACTTATTACTACTTTATTTATGGCATAAGGCCTATATACATACTACTACTAATTAAAAGAGGTTTTGAAGATATATATTGGTACTCCTCTGCAGGCTGTATGAACTGCTCTATTTATAAGCAGAATTTCTCAGGGCCGGATCGATCCGAGGTGATGCCGGATCGATCCGGGAATAAAAAACATTATCCCTTAGATTATTCTCTGCAGGACCACATGTTTGATAATCATTATGTTCCCTCGGTTCGATCCGAGGTTAATCCGGATTGATCCGGGTAGTTTATTTTCACATCTTGATCTGAAACTTGATAAAATCATAACTTGAGCTCTGGGTCTCCAAATGACATGATTCAAGAAGCGTTGGAAAGCTCTTGAAAAGATCTATAACTTTTATGAAGGACTCTTCTTCAGAAAATGCCTTTTTAATGGGCCATTTGTTCGTCGAGAATATAATTCGATAATAGTATCACGAACCGTTGATCCACTTGAACTTTAAATCCCATGGCACTTCCTTACTTCCTTCAAAAGACATGTTTTTACTTAAAAAGTGTCGTCACTCGGGGTCTTGGTTTACCTAAAAATCTGCAATAAAATACCAAAAATACCCACGTAAATCAGACACGACACTCCGGTTATTAAACCGGTACAAAATTTATATATTTTTATTACTTTTGCTAGATTTTTATAGTATTTAGATTTATTCATAACTATTAATATTTCATAAGATTATCGTTATAATTTCTTATATTTTATATAAAAAGAGTTGATAAAGTATATAAAACATCGTAATTTTTATCATATAAATGTTATACATCAACTACTCCCCACTTAGCTCTTTGATCGTCCTCGAGCAAAATAAGCGGTAATATATAAAAATTACAATAAAAATGATATACTTGGTAGATTAAATTTCAAGTTAATAAAATATCATTTCAATATTATAACTATATTAATTATATTCTTCTTAGAAATTAACAAGATAAAAAGTGTATATAATTTAGATAAATTAGTTATCAACTATCATTCAAATGAAATTCTGCATAATCTACTTAATAAATATAATTAAAATTCTAGAATTATTCTCCTATCTCAACTTATATGAAATATTTGGAATCAAAGACTAAGTCAAGTAATTGATAAAATGGCTTATACTTTTTAGGCTCAGGGTATTGGTTAATCGAAAGGATAGAAAAGGAAATCAAAAGAGAAAGAAGCAAGTCGTACGTACTTACACCTTCATAATTTTGATCAAAAATATCTCGATTAATAACATTTTTTCCAGATTTTTTTTTTAACAACTAAAAGCGTGCGTGTGTGTAGAAAATCAAATTTACAAGCATTGCTTCATCAAGATTGATCGGAGTAGTACTCTTTCGATCGAAAATTACAAGTCCGGTTTCCTTAAACTTGTAATCATTCTTGAGATCTTTTGATTCGACTTTTTCTTTTTCATTTTTTTGTGCCTTCATTCCCAGCGATAGGACATTTCGAGATAATACCCTAGCTGGACTACTATCATCAGGCAATCGGGAGCTTTTAAGCCTCATAGTGATATAGGACATTTCGAGATAACACCCTACTGCACTCAAATCATTGGTAGCTACAACCGATATGTTCTTTTTATTTTTTAGTTGTCGATCAAAGATAAGGAAGATACCTGGTATTTGATTAATTCTGTGTAAATATGGTGCTTCGTTCTTAACATATCCGAACTCATTACCAAAATCGACTATCTTGCAAGCGTCATGAGGTAAGATCGAATATACTGATACTTATCTAATTTTTACAATCTCAGCATACACCATTCTTTTGTAACGATACTTAACTCTCGTGTCATCATTTCCTTTCATAAGTACGTACAAACTCAGGGGATTTTTAGGAAATGTAGACCAAAATAAGCTAAGGGTCGGTTATAATTAGTTTAATCAAAATGGCTATTTCGAGTGAGGTCTTGATCACTCTAATCAAGGCTGAGGTAGGACTATAGTTTATATTTTTGTGGTGCCAAAAATCTCATCATTCCTAATCTGATTCCATATTCATATTTTGTTTTGAAAAGAAAATTATTCTATCATTTTATTATAGATATAAGTATATCTACTAAATTTCATAAGAAAATTACTTGATAATATTTATGTATAGTTACATATACTTAAAATCTTACAAAAATCTAAACTCGACATATAATATAATTATAATATATCTAATTTTTACTTTACTTAATCAAAATCTATTCCTACCAATTTATATTATTTTTATTCATATTAATTATATACTATCTACTTATTTTTATTCAAGAAAAATTAAACTAAGTATTAAGCACTTGAGTATAAATTTATATGAGAAAAATTTAATTTTTATTTACTAACTTACGTCTACTCCCCACTTACGAAATGGCATCGTCCCGATGTTCAGTGAGTAATAAAAAGTAAGTTCGAAAGAAAAACTTAAAATTTTATACGATTTTGATTATTATCATTTTTTCAACATATATTATTTTAATTAAAAAAAACCACATATATATTAAACATTATGTAAACTATTACAACCTTAAAGAAAACTGATTAAATAAGAAATTAAACGACTAACTTAATTGACTTCAAACTTAACAAACTTCCAACTGACATCTTATCAACTGATTTTTACCAACTCAAACAACACATCAAACTGTCGATGAACATCCGGGAGTATCTACCGGAAGTAATCCCAACTGAGAATCATGAGATGGAGAAATCTCGTCTGTACTAAACTCAGGCACTCGATTTAGATGAACACATAGTTGAGAGATAACCCAGGCAAACGGTAGTGGTCTTCCCCTATTACGCCTCTCCACTGCAAAATTAATTGCCGTTTTGAACATCAAAATCCCCCAGTCAATATATGCCCCCACAGTCAGTGCATACAACAGCAGCATTTCATCATCAGTAACCCCAAAAAATCTCTAGTTGGATAGATCCGGGAATTAATGAAGCGTTTTCATGCCCTCAAATGAGGGGGTAAAGCCAGAGTTGAAGAATCATAGTTATGATCAAACAATGGAAAAACATATTGAAAGGCTTCTGCAGTACGATTGACAACATTATAAGCATTTCCGAGTTCCCATAGAAACTCGAAGTGTGGGTTTTGATCAAAAGTAGATGGCGGGATTTGAAAGATTTGATTTATGATGACTGGAGAAAAGGATATAACGATGCCCCTTATAGTAATAAGATGAGACGAGGCTGTTGTCGTTATATCAGTAAGAGATGCATAAAAATCTCTAACAATTGAAATGTTAATTCTACCTCTGGGAGTCCTAATTAGCTTTTTCCATCCGCAACCTCGGATTAGATTTCGTCCCCACTGATCAATTTTTTCCGTATTTAAGCCTTTTTCCATCATAATAGGAGAATGGACGAAATTTAGACATCTCGGAACGTCATTGTGAAAACACGAGGCATGGCTTTCGGGAACCACACCGTCAGGCGTATGTGGTTCGTAACTATTAACCGAGGGGGAGGAGTGATTAGACATTTTTATCAGATAAAGAAAATAAGCTTAGACAGATAGAAGTAGAAAAAGAATGAGCAATGTTTGAAGGCTGCTGCTCTTTCCTTTTATAGAAATGTCCCAATCATGCAAAAGTAAAAAAATCTACATTTTTGGCGTTTTTATACTTCCCGGATCGATCCTGAAAAGGGCCGGATCGATCCGGCCTAGCAGCTAGAAATCTTGTCAGGTCGGTACTCTCACGCCGGATCGATCCGGGGTTAGGTCGGATCGATCCGGGAACTCACTATTCACGGACAGAGTTGTTTTGGCTTGAAAAATGCCCAGAACTTTTTTTTCCCTAGTTTGATATGTTTTCTCCCTAACTTTGGTTTCTTTTTATTATGTTATCAAAATATCGATAATGATAAATTTTACCACACGGTGCGTAATACATAAAATCAAACGAAAGTAAAATAAAATTCTACGAAAAATCAAAATAACCTAAAATCGTACGAAAATAGAATCGAAGTAACATAAAATTGTACGAAAAATAAATTGTTTTCAATGTCAAAAATCATAAAATGGTTCCAATCAATCCTCCTCATCACTCATCTCGACGCGACTCGAGCTTGGCATGGCTTGAGAACTGGCCGGATCATAAGTCGAATCATGAAATGGTTCTTGAAAGTGTGTCGACATCCTAATCGAGCCATCTAATCCCATCGAGCTTATCCCTGTCGTGACATCGGAAAAAGTGCTTCCCCATCCCGTCGTGGTATGGCTAAATGATCCAAATCCTTCCCAATCAGATGTCGCAAGTTGCCGTAGTACCTGTCGAAAAATCCCCTATACCACTAGTTTGAAGTCCAAAAGAATGTGGCATTTGTTGGAAGTTTGATCGAGGTGGCATTGGTGGAATAAAGTCGGGCAAGGTATACGGTGCGGATTGGCAATGCGGAATATCCATCTCGGCATAGGTAGGGTGCTGCAGTAAATTCATCTGATATATACCTTGCATGCCTTGACGTAAATCTTCAGACCACAACCTATTCCTTTCCGCAAAAACAGCCATATTGGCATTGGCACGATGAACATCATAGGCCAAGGATTGAAACATGTCGTATGTGATGGTGTTTGGAAGTTGAGTTTGAGTTTGACTAGATGATGGAGGAACAGTAGTGGATTGAGAAACATGTGGAATAGGCTGAGGTCGTTGGCGGTTAGGGTTCATAAAATCTATCCTTCCTGCCGGCCTAAGTGGTAAACTAGGACC
This sequence comes from Gentiana straminea, assembly GCA_036785695.1. Taxonomy (NCBI): domain Eukaryota; kingdom Viridiplantae; phylum Streptophyta; class Magnoliopsida; order Gentianales; family Gentianaceae; genus Gentiana; species Gentiana straminea. The sequence continues at coordinate 310,196 of JAVUPR010000107.1, forward strand.
TATAAGTGTTTCGTCAACCATAATCAGATTATCATTTGGAAGTTCAGGAACACCTATCTGGCGACACAAGGAAGAAATAAAACAAGGAAAAGGCATGTGACTGCCTGGTTTAGCAGTTGAGACAAATTCCTTGGCCCTTCTATACATAACCCTGCCTACATCCACAGGTATATCATTGACCATAGCCCAAGCAATGCACAGATCCTCCTTACCAAAAGATGTCAAATGACGAGAAGGGTAACGAGTCGAACTGATAAAACGTTTAATAGCTCTCATATCCCTTATACATTTTCCATAGGAAAACCTATTTTCATGCCATATAGTTGTGGGATCTAACTCGTCTGGGCTGTCGAGACTATATGGTCAAAGTCGCTGAGCTCATCTAAATTCCATATCGTATAATAATCCTCGTTTTCTGGTATATCAGGGATACCATATATAGCATTTATAAACTGGGGATTAAACGGCACTGTTCTGGTTCTTAAGCTGACAGAAGTTAACTCACCATTCTCTGTTTCATTATGAGTTGCTACCAGAGAATAAAATTCAGCTACTAAGGTTGTGTTAACTTCACCTGCCCTTAAACTAGCTAACTCCAACCACTGTCGCCTTTCAAAAATCTCTTTTACCTCCCTTCCCAAATCATTGAAATCCAAACCCCTCTCTATTGCAACTAAACACTGTCCAAATTTATTCTTTAAGGCTTTTCTAGCTGCTACAGACGTGGTTCTTTCAAAACTAACAGCCAATTCTTCTTCTGTTAAAGGCCTAGTCTCTATGACCGGGATTTGGGTAGGGATATGCGGCTTACGTTTTTTACTGGCTTTTGATGATTCAGCCATTCTACGATAGTGACATAATAACAAAACAACACAAAACAAACAACACAAAACAACACAAATGAGTAACAAAATAGTTGAAATTAAATAAAAGATTGCATAAAAAACGAAATTAACAAAATAAATGACTACAATGTTACCTTATAGTGCTTAAAAAGTTGAAAAGTTGGCCGGAAACGATGAATATCACCGGAGTGAAAGTCGAAGCTTTTCTTTGAAAATTACTTCAATAAAATTGAAAATTTGAAGAGGAGAGGAAAATGAGAAGAGTGTAAGGATTGGGGTAGTTTTAATAGTAATTTTATGTGATGATTTGAAGAAAAAAATTTCGAATGGGGGAGAGGGGAGGGGCGGCTGTTTGAAAGAAATGAAAGAAGAAGAAGAAGAAGAAGAAGAAGAGAACCCGTTCCCTTTTAGGTTTTTTAGTCTCCGGATCGATCCGGGGTCATGTCGGATCGATCCGACAAAATTTTATATATATATATATATATATATATATATATTTTCAACATAAAACTCTATAAAACATAATAAAATCTTGGTAATATCTCTGCTAATTTTAAATAAAACCTTTTACAAGAATTTTTATAAAACTTTTAAGTAATTTCATAAAGATCCTATTTATAAAATTTTAAAAAGTTGTATAAAATCTTATAAATATTATAAAACTTATAGGGGTCCTAATTCCTCTATTTCTAAATCTTCCAGAGTTCTGATATAACGTTCTATCAACCTAACCTTAAGAAATGAGGCGTTCGAATTTTCTCTTTGATCTCCATCGGGATTTTCGGATAACCACCTAATCGTTCCCTTCTTAACAACATTCAAACACTCATCCTGAGATTTGGTTGTGTTTTCTCCGCATTTCCCATCATGCTCACTTTTTCCACAGATCCTGCATCTTCTTAAAAACTTTGCCCTTCTCTTTATCCAACTTCTCGATTTTCCATTACATACTTCTTTCAATCTGATCTCTCTCAACAATTGCTTGTTTTTCTCAAAAACTAAAGCTTCTATAGCAAATGCGACATCTTTATCAAGGCCTAATTTTAAAAGTAAAATAAAAACTCCTATTCTATCTAAAAAAGACATCCAGTTCTTTTACGTCTATCCGGTAAAAGACGAAACTAGTTTAAACATATAAAACACATAAAAGTAGAGTAAAGATGGATAGCACCTGGTATTCGGCTGTTTTAAGTTTCTCTGCTTTTCAATTTCTTCATTTCTCTGCTTTTTAATTTGTCGGCGGATCAGTTAGCAGCATTACTTCTCCCTTTAGTGTGATTCCTTCTCCTTCCACAATTAACTTCACTCTGTGGCCATTGGCTATAAAAGTTGTATTTCCATCAGTTAGTTCAACAGCTCCAGATTTGTAAACCCTCGTTACTTTAAATGGACATGTCCATCTTGATTTAAGCTTACCTGGAAATAACTTTAAACGTGAATTGTACAAGAGCACTCGATCACCTACATGGAACTCACGACTATAGATTCTCTTATCGTGAAAAGATTTCGTGCGTTCCTTGTAGATTCGAGCATTTTCATAAGAATCGAGACGAAATTCTTCTAGTTACGTTAAGCGAAGCAATCTATGATCACCGACGGACCTTAGGATCGAAATTCAGAAATCTAATAGCCCAGAAGGCTCGGTGTTCTAACTCAACTGGGAGATGACAAGACTTACCAAAGACTAGCTTATAGGGAGAACAACCAATTGGTGTCTTAAAAGTTGTTCTATACGCCCATAATGCATCGTCTAATTTAACTGCCCAGTTTTTACGATTTGAGTCCACTGTTTTCTCCACGATTCTTTTGATTTCTCTATTTGACACCTCTACCTGCCCACTGTTTTTACCAAAGAGCTGTTATTAACTCGATCTAAACCGAAATTTTATGACACATATTACTACTATTCTACTTAACATAAAATAAATGCGTAATTTAAAAGTTATTCTAATATATATATATATAGATATATAAATATATATATAGATATACATAGATTGCAAAATATATATATAGATATAAATATATAGATACCAATATATTATTAGAAAACTAGCCAAAGTTTATATAATTGATTTATACGATCTTTCTCAATAAACGGAATGTGCTCGATCTTTCTTTTATTATTAGGTCCAATTGAGTAAATGAAACGGTGCACTCCTGAGGTTAACAATTCCTCCTCACACGAGCGTATGAAATTGTCATATGTCATTGTCATCAGTTCAATCTCCACAACTGCCCCATGCTAATCTCAGTTAGTCTGAACAGGTACCGAGTACAAATCTACCCCGGATAAAAGAGGTTATTCCGTTTGTCAGACGGCCGATGTTATTCAAAAGGCTCCGGTTGTCAGGCGGATCGATTTAACTTTCCGATGTTAGTTTCAATTAAACTGTTGATTTTAACATTATTATGATCTCGAACACAATTTTAATAAAATTCATCTTTCCCAAGACAAATCTGCCCCCGGGTAGGAAATAGGATTCCGTTGTCACGCTTTCGCACGGCCAATTTTACCCTCCGGTTTTTCTATCTTTTATCTCATATCCTAACTTCTCTGTTCAGTTCATCGTTAGGTTATATGGTGCGATTCATCTTGGTTAATTACGTCAATCCGAATATTATCAATACGTTGCAAAATAGAAAAAGATTCAATTAACTCAATTTTAGTAAATTTTAATTAGACAGCATTCCTTTATCGAAAAGATCGAAATAAAATGATTACATGACTTTGGCTAGTTATTAGATTTAGCCTAATAACATTATAAAAATATAAAAACAAACATAATAAACATAAATACTTTAGAAATTTTACCCGATTACAACTGCTAAATCAAAGGTTGTATTCTTCCGGACATTACAACGACTTCAACAACATTGATCTTCTGATAATTTCTCGAGCATTACAACGATACTTATTACTACTTTATTTATGGCATAAGGCCTATATACATACTACTACTAATTAAAAGAGGTTTTGAAGATTTATATTGGTACTCCTCTCTGCAGGCTGTATGAACTGCTCTATTTATAAGCAGAATTTCTCAGGGCCGGATCGATCCGAGGTGATGCCGGATCGATCCGGGAATAAAAAACATTATCCCTTAGATTATTCTCTGCAGGACCACATGTTTGATAATCATTATGTTCCCTCGGTTCGATCCGAGGTTAATCCGGATTGATCCGGGTAGTTTATTTTCACATCTTGATCTGAAACTAGATAAAATCATAACTTGAGCTCTGGGTCTCCAAATGACATGATTCAAGAAGCGTTGGAAAGATCTTGAAAATATCTATAACTTTTATGAAGGACTCTTCTTCAGAAAATGCCTTTTTGATGGGCCATTTGTTCGTCGACAATATAATTCGATAATAGTATCACGAACCGTTGATCCACTTGAACTTTAAATCCCATGGCACTTCCTTACTTCCTTCAAAAGACATGTTTTTACTTAAAAAGTGTCGTCACTCGGGGTCTTGGTTTACCTAAAAATCTGCAATAAAATACCAAAAATACCCACGTAAATCTGACACGACACTCCGGTTATTAAACCGGTACAAAATTTATATATTTTTTATTACTTTTGCTAGATTTTTATAGTATTTAGATTTATTCATAACTATTAATATTTCATAAGATTATCGTTATAATTTCTTATATTTTATATAAAAAGAGTTGATAAAGTATATAAAACATCGTAATTTTTATCATATAAATGTTATACATCAGTATCCACAGAAGCAGATCAAGGAAAGGAGATAGACAAACCTAAGAAAGATTGGACCAAGGATGACAAGAGAAGAGCAAATCTAGACTTTGTTGCAAAAGACATGATTTTGAAGACCCTAGATAGCAACATGTTCATGAGAATCAAAGACTACAAAACAACAAAGGAGATGTGGGACAAGCTAGCCTTGATAAATGAAGGATCTGAAGCAGTTAAAGAAAACAAATTATCTGTTGCAAAACAGAAATTTGAAAATTTCAAAATGAAGACTGGTGAATCCATTGATCAAATGGACAACAGATTCTCCAGCATCATCAGTGAACTGCAATAGCTTGGACACACATATTCCCAGAAAGAAGTATGCTTAAAGATCTTAAGAGGCATACCTGAAAGATGGAAGATCATAACATCAGTAATCAGAGGAACAACAAATCTTGCAAACACAGACACTCTGACCCTGATTGTTGGTCCCAGAGAAGGGTGAAACTATAGTCAGAGGGGGGGGGTGAATGACTATAGTGGAGTTTCAAAAACTTTTCTTCTTCTAGTTAAAAGCTTTTGGGCAGCGGATAAGTCCCTTCTTACTATATTGTTTTCAAATCGGTTTAGACGATCACGAGATGCAAATTATGATGTATGCAAATTAAATGAATGTCGTAAAGTAAATTGCGTAAATTAAATTGACACAAAGCTTATAGTGGTTCGGGGTGGTGTAATCCCTTAATCCACTCTTCTCCCGTGATGATTGGAGGAATTCACTATTGTTTTCACGAGATACAATAGTATGATTGTCCTTGGCTTCCCAAGCTTCACAATCTACAAGACTATCACTCCTTGACTTGGCGCAGCCTTCAATGATTCGGTCTTCCTTCGCCGTTCCTTAAGATCAAGATCCTTCAACAGCTATCAAAGATTCAACTCCTTCTCAGATTGCCTCTGATTCAGTTGCTTCAGTTTGATGTGAATGTGATTCACACACTTGCTTGATCAATCCTCTGTTCTGAGTATGACTTTGTGGCTTTGAAGTCTGAGTTGATCACTAGATGTATCCTTGTAATTTCAGAGAGAAGGTTTTTCAAATTGACAGAGTTTCTGCTAGATTTTTCTTTCTACATTCTCTTTTCTTTTTCTGTCAATGCCTTCTATTTATAGCCTTGAATACCTTCGTTTTTGAAATTCCGTCCGTTGGCAATATTAATGAGGGAATAATCCTTGATTTTATTCTTGATTCCCCCTTAATTGTATTCTCCTTAATTTCAGTGATCGGATTCTTTCTTCAAACGTATAGCAGATAATCCGTCCTTGATTGATCCTTTAATGATTTGAGCATTTAATGCATGATCTTCTGAATCTTCATCGTATATCAATTTTGGCCTTGTAGATGTCTCTTCGCCGTTTCTAGAACGGTCGAGTGAGCCTACTGACTTAGCCGTCACTTCTTCTTCGCTGTTTTGTTTTCTCTTTGCCGAAAGTCAGTTTACTCAGCCGATTCATTGTTTCCTTCTTTGTTCTAGTATTTGGAGAGTCTTTGAACTTCACTGATCCTTGATTTGGGTGAGACCAGTGTACACCATATTTGAACATTTGAGTTTTATCATTTAAAACATAACTTAGACTTATCCAAGGTCATCACAGACTTCCTTGGTTATAAGTCAGACCATAGTGTCTCATTTCTTCTCTCGCTTGGTGCTTGGCCGGCTTTCCTTTGCCGAATATCTCGTTTTTGCTTTGCCGTCCTACCAACTAGTACAATACTTGTCGACTCAACTTATACAACATGTCGACTCTAAGTAAAGACTTATACAGAGAATTCTAACTTATTTCAGGCTTGCTATAACAGCTAGTATGGCCATCATCAAAACACAATAAAATGTTCCTAACACTGATGTCTCAATTAAAAGCTCATGAATTCGAATTGAACGGTGAAGATGGTGCTCCGGCAGAGACACAAAGAGCCACTGCGCTGATAGCACCCCAGCAAAGTAACTTTGCCGATTGTATCAACAAAGAGACACAAGAACTCAAAGAACAGGTAGCTTTATTAGTTAAACGTTTTGACAGGTTTAGCAAAAAAAAGCCATTCAAAGGAAACTTATCATCAAACAAGAGGTCAAGCTCAAACAAAGACATGAAGATGAAATATGATGAATACAGATGCTTCAACTGTAACAAGAAAGGTCACTTCAAGGCTGATTGTCCTGAAAGCAATGATAAAGATGATGAAAAGAAGAAATATAAAACATCTGAGAAGAGGAAAGGCAAGAAAGCACTCAAGGCTGAATCCAGCAGTGAAAAGAATGAAGAATCATCTGATAATGACTCAGATGATAGTGATGAAGAAGACAGATCAGACAGTGAAAAGGCATGTCTATGCCTCATGACCAAAGAATCAGATGAGGATGAAGATGACAGCTCAGACACTGATTTGTGTCTAATGACCAAAGAATCAAAAGAAACTGAGGTAACATCTAGCTCTCACTCTTCATCTAATGCATCCACATCTGACACTGCATAATCTTCTGATTCCCCATTAGATACAGCAGACCTAGTCCAAAATCTCATGACTAAATTTGATGAAATTGAAATAAATCATGAAATTCCGGAGAAGGAATGCAAGGACCTAAGAAAGGAAAACAAAAGATTAAAGAAAGAACTGGATAAAGCAAAAGCTGAACTAACTAGTAAGGAGACCCACTTAAATGATCAACAAACAACAGATGATCATACATCTATTATTGACCGATTAGTTAAGAAAATCTCCCCTCCAGTTAAGATAACCACTGCACCACTGAATGCACCAGCTTAAAAACCCTCAAAAAGGTTTGGATCCAGATCTGGTCTTGGCTACAACAGTCAGGATGAGAGTAGAAACAATGGTCAACACAATTCTAAATTCAGGACCAACAATGGACCAAAATTTAGAAAGGGACAGACCATAGTTCCAACCAATCATCTTGCACCGGTGAAGTCAAAATCCAGTGTAGTGAAACAGAAGACTAAATCCTCATTCCAGTCAACCAAAAACAAAAACCTTCTGAAAGGTAAAGGTAGACTTTACCCTTCAGAAGATGATTGGAATATTGCACCTCCAAAATACAAGAAGAAACCATTGAATGATATGTATCATGTGTTTAAGAAAAATCATTATAGATATGTTCCTAGACACATGAAGCAACACGGGTTTTCTACTGCATATTGGAAAGTGAAGAAGGATGCACATGCACCAAAAGATAGAGAAAAGTATCAGAATAACTTCAGTAAAAATATTAGAAGCTATTCTGCCATGCCTTATACATATGAAGTTGATGACTTCAATTATCCAAAAAGAAGAACTTTTGGATATACACTTGGTATGGGAGGCATGACTACTAACAGGTATGGACCAAAACAGTGTTGGGTACCTAAACTTAATTAATTTGTTTTGTAGGATGTCTGGTACATAGATAGTGGATGTTCCAGACACATGACAGGAAATAAGAGATGGCTCACTGACTTCAAAGATTTTGATGGACCCAAAGTTACTTTTGGAGGCAAAGAAAACCCTGGCAAGATTAAGGGGGAAGGCACAATACTCAAGAACAAATTAAAGATTCAAAATTTAGCATATGTCAAAGTACTTAACTTCAATCTGATGAGCATCAGTCAATTCTGTGACAAAGGCTACAGTGTATATTTCAATAAGGAAGGATGCAAAGTGATTCACAGCCAAACCAACATAGTAGTTCTTGCAGGTAGAAGACAAGACAACATGTATGTGGTGGATTGGAAAACAGCCAAGGCAGAAACATGTCTGCTTGTCAAAAATAAACAATCAACCAGCTGGATTTGGCACAGAAGATTAAATCACTTGAATTTCAAGACCATCAACAAATTATCAAGGAACTGATAGAAAACGATATATTCAGATTACCTGAATAAGCGGAAGCGGAAGAAATCAACAGGACCGTTCCTACATCCATTGTTATTTGACTCCGTCTCAGTTTGCCGCCAGGATCCAAACCCTAGAACAAAAGAAGAACTCCATATGCACAGGTGGCATATGGTGCTATTAGGTCTATGCCTATTTTCTGTATGATCACACACCGATGGTACACAGGCAGTCTATATATAGGCAAGACTAGGGACCTAAAGCATTATGGAATATTCCGGAATGAAAACCCTAACCATCATAGGATTTCCCATAATACCCTTAGTTAAATAATAAACCAATAATTTATTTACCAACATAATATTTAAATAACTTAAGGGCCACATATAATTATCTTTTACTAAATGATAATTCTTACATTCTCCCACTTGGCCCGAAAAGTCATTAATGAGTGACAACGAATTTGCATGCTCAAAATGTCACTCTTTGGTTTATTAACACAACTTCAACCGATCAATACTAACACAAGAACTATGGCGGTTATGCTTGATAAAAGCAAACACTCCCTTCCAAAATTACAATGTGCAATATCAACCAGCCAAGTAAACATTTTATGAATGAACTAATCAAAATGTCATTCTGGTCCCAGAATCCAAATGGATTCACTCATACATGAACTCGGTGCACTTTCATGTAATTGCTACATTACTATGATGTCTATTTTGACAAATTTCAGAGAATTCAGACGAATCATCTTTATGTGTCAATAAGTCAAATATGAGTACAATATGATTGTGAGATAACATAAGCTGGCAAAATACACAATCTATATTCTCATATTATTCCACTTACTTGACACCCGTCTTATAGCTAGCTTACCTCTGATAACGTGTCCCATAAATGTCGATTTGCTAATTTCATCATCAAAATCATTCCTCATATGAGTGAGGATGCGATGTGTCAAAAAATTTGGCCAAAAGCAACATCGACCAACAACAATAGGCCAAAACTTATAAAGCCTGTGACGTAACTACACAAAATTTTCGGTTATTAAAAATGAGCTACTCTAATCAATACACAAGTTCACCTTTAAAGGTAGTTGATGCAAGCTTAACGAGATCCTGACATAGATGATCTCATTGAACCTCTTATATCGATATGAGATTCGCCAAAATCATACAACATATACTTTAAAGGAAACTATTTATCATAAGTATAGCTCTAACAAAATATGGTTAATACTCCCCTGGTCGAAAACATCATTACAATGTAAACCAGTATAACAAATCAGAAGCTTACAAAATCCATATAAATACTTGCTAACCGAAAACAATTATTCAGTGTTTTTGTTCTCCAACACATGTTGTGTACATTTCAGTGGTTTATCACACAAATGACAACCACTCTAATGGTTAAATAAACCATATTTCTATCATGAGCTACAATCAACAAAACGGGCACAAAATTCTTCAGTAACTGTATAGAAGAATTGATAATCTTAAGTGCCTTATAGAGAAAATTCTCAACAACAAATCTAGCATTATTTTGCTCATCATAACAAGAATGAGTTCCCAAGTGATTTATCAAATCATCAATATGGAATTCTATAATGAATAACAAAGACTAGTACAAACATGAATTTTCTCTGGATGTAATAATGCAGCTAATGCTCATAATATAATAATGTTCAAAAGAACTAATTCATCCAACCAATTGTCAGATAGATTAATGCACACAACTCAAAATAGAATCAGGTTTTAATAATCGAGAAATTTACTCCCATTATTTTACGTAATTAGTGGTTTAGAAATGAGTAGATACCATATGTGATTGACCTCAACATGTGATCAATCTATAATTGACTCTCTTAATATGAAATATAACATATTCCATTTAGAATCAACTAAGTTTCTTCAATGAAAAGCAGAACAATCACTTAGAACATGTGATCAAACTTAGATGCAATTCACCTTATGATTAATCACTTAGAACAATCACTCCCACTCAATCCGCATTTCCCAAAATCCTTATGGTTTCTAACTTCACATTATGTTAGAATATGTGATCAAGCTCTTGTGATTCCAATGAATCAATCAAAATATCTATTTGCATATGAACACTTCATTTGACCAAAATTACATATCAAGAGTCATAAACTCTAGTCACACCAAGGTCAAATCCGAATGTGTAATGTTTCAGCATGATTCTTTCCACAACATAATGTTGTCAAAATGACAACCTTGAAAAGAATCTAACAATATTACACAATGTTCAAATAAATTTTAACTCCTTAGGATACTAATAAATGTCATTTTTGACGGGATTCTCCCACTCAATCACACGATGGTACAAATAAGTGTGATTGGATCATTCAAGGAGAAAATGACATATATTTTTCCTGCCATAAATGTCTTTTGTTCTATACTATCATAAATAGCATATTTTACCCTTAGTCATAAAAACTTTGTGGACAATATAAGCTTTAGTAAGGATAAGAAGCCACAATAATGGATGATATCAAAATATGAGACGAATACTCAAGCCATCCAAAATATTGAACAAAGACACTAACTATATCATGATCTCATCTAAAATTCGACATAACGAGTAAATTTAATGGTTTGCCCTATACAAACCCGACAAACTCAAGTCATGGTGATAAATGAAGCTATTAAGCCCTACAACCCACCACAACTTTAGTTTACCTTAGAGAAGTATATCGCCACTTCATATGTCAAAACAGTGATATATTCATTGATGTCAACTATCTAATGTAGGTTAGACATAACTTAAGAGGCTATCATGCTCCACAGAATAAAGATTTGAAATCTTAAGTTGAGCACGAGAGATTCACTATCCAAAAGATGATAGCCTCATAATTTCATCTAATGATGAAAATTTGACCTACGTACAATTGACATTGTGAAGTAAAGATCTGAAACACTTCACCTAATATCACAACTAAATATGAGATCTAACACATAGCAATTTCCGTACCATGAGATAACATACTTTAATGTCCCTAACCAAAACTAATAGGAACAAGATTACCTATAAGTGTAATTTCTTAAAATGAGACAATACGATATTCCTTATATGTCTCACAAAATTCACTCATCATGCCAGAATACAAATGATCAAATACACTATAGACCACGTGTTTCTCTATGTTCATAAAATTATGAACACTCTGAACATGACAAATGTATTTAATTACACTATCACAAATAGAAATCACCCAAGACCATAGGAAAATCATAATATTAGTAATCCAAAATGATCTACAAACCAACACTAATAACCCAATTTCTATTATGAGAAGTACGTCTTGAACAATTTTATTATATGTCATTGAGGACAACTCTAACATCGGGGTGGTCAAAATAAACTTTATCCTTAATGGAAATGCATTTCAAAAATGGTTTAATTTTATTTTAAGAGCACCAACATAAGCGATTGATTCGCTAAAATGCTCATAAATCAACCCATCAGTTGATAAATGTGATTCCGTAGTGAGTGGTGGAGCACCCATACGAATGACAAGATCCTGACCAATGCATTCCAAAATCAATCATATGAGTTGCCTTAGACAGAATCAACCAATGTTAATTCGATTAAAAGTAAATTCACGGCCTTCCTGTGGGTAGAGGCTGTAATCACTACATAGAATTTACTATCATAAATAATAAGCTGGAGAATTAAGCGTATAGAGTGAGACCATCCGTACTGTGGGCATAAGATAAATCTCCTCATCTTTATGCTAATTTCCATCTTATTTCAATTAGTCTCATAAAGATAATTGCCTCCCCGTGGGGCCGGGCATTATCGAATGAACTAATTGGTCCGAAATGTATGAGTCACTCATGTAATCACTAAACATTATGTGATTAATCGCTGCATTACTTCTCATGCATTCCGGATGCTGTGGCTACTCCGAGAAATGCAAGAAAAGTAATATCTTAATGTGACACATACGGTTTGATTATATAGTCTCTCCATTTAATACAAACAATCAAACTATGTATTTCAATAACGATATGGAAATACTACAACATTAATTAATCAAACTAGTTAATTATTAGGTTCCACCAAATGCACAAACAAGATATGGTTCACTCATATATGTCAATCAACCCTTATTTGCAGCTAAAATATGCATTAAATTAAACCCTAACATGATGCGATCAATTTCGTCTTCTTAATCACCAACAATATGTGATTAAGTATTTTGTCAATCATTGAGCTGCTGTGGCTACACTCAAAATCGACCGTATGACATGTCATATTTTAGAAGTTACTAAATAAGGGTAAATACAAATGTATTTCTTATACAGACACACAATTTAATTGAACCATTAGTCAATTCCACTGAATATCGATGAATTTTCAATCACTTCACATATAGTGATCAAAACATTTATGCATCATCATGTCAGGCTGCTGTGGCTACACCCAACATTTGACATCATTGACATTCAAAATATTGACAATTGTACATAAGCCAACTCGATCTAATGTTGACATAAACATGTGCAATTTAATACTTAAAATATGGTTCAAGTATGCATATTTATTTCCACACTAAAATTATTACAACATTAATATGTCATGATTTGATCACTAAACTTAATGCGACCAATCTCTATACGTCCAGAATTTGAGCCGCAGTGGGTAAACTCTAAACATGACACGACATATTTTTCAATGTTGAAAATCATTAATAATCTAAAGGCATATACTAAATGACATGTATATGTTTCACGAACCAACAACTATTACTTCAACGATATTAAGTCAATAGGTATGTATCACTACTTTAATCACATATCATTATATGAATAATTTTTATTTTTACACACTCCAAAAAGCATAAAAATAGTCTGTCAATGTGATACATAAGCTATGATCAATCAATCTCTACTAAATGTATACACAAATTTTTTTTTTTTATTTTATTTATAGCATAAATGTACACATAATTAAACAAAATAATGCGTACATACGGGAGTCATTAATAGACTAATTTTGATCATATCTCCTTGACAATTATAATCGTAAATTATTAATGTGAAAACAAAATACATTAAATTATTTACAATTTTACGGACATGCAACTAATTTGTCATAAAACTAATAATATTGTCAAGGGACAAATGCTATTGTAACTAAAAATGGAGAAACAATAGTGAAACAATAATTATAACAATACAGCCCAGGTACCATCGGCTCATATATAACATTGGAGCAACTACGGCAACCCTACTGCTTTTAACAAAGGAAAAATAATGCGGCAGCAGCAGTTACAATTTTTATTTTATTTTATTTTAATTATAGCCCTCCACATATAAACGAGAAAGACACGGCTAAGGATTTAATATAAAATAATATTTTACATATTATTAAAACCTGATGTACCCTAATATTTTAAAACCAAAAGCAGCGGCGTCGGTACAACAAATAGGGAGACAACTGCCGCTGTTCTCACAAGACCGCCGCCGCCGATACAAAACGCCACCATTGTCAGCTGCGTTGATCAACCAATCCACTGTCATCACCTTCTTCCTCATTTTTTTTTTATTATAATAATTATTATTATTACTTTATAGATTGAACAGGTATAGATTGCTATCAATATGCAGGAGCATCCGGCGACGGCATACAATGGACGGACCAAACAACAACAAAAAAGTTCAACCTTTGATACAAAAATATATATATATATATATATATATATATATATATATATATATATATATATATATATATATATATATATATATATTGTCGATCTATGAATCAATCGAAACAGATCAATATTGATCCATCATTCATGTCTAAATGGATCTAAACTATAATCATCGAATAACATGGATTATAGGCTGGCTCTGATACCACATGATAGAAAACGATATATTCAGATTACCTGAATAAGCGGAAGCGGAAGAAATCAACAGGACCGTTCCTACATCCATTGTTATTTGACTCCGTCTCAATTTGCCGCCAGGATCCAAACCCTAGAACAAAAGAAGAACACCATATGCACAGGTGGCATATGGTGTTATTAGGTCTATGCCTATTTTCTGTATGATCACACACCGATGGTACACAGGCAGTCTATATATAGGCAAGACTAGGGACCTAAAGCATTATGGAATATTCCGGAATGAAAACCCTAACCATCATAGGATTTCCCATAATACCCTTAGTTAAATAATAAACCAATAATTTATTTACCAACATAATATTTAAATAACTTAAGGGCCACATATAATTATCTTTTACTAAATGATAATTCTTACAGGAACAAGTTAGTTGAAGGCCTACCAGAGATCACATTCAAGAAAGAAAGTCTATGTGATGCATGTCAGAAAGGGAAACAAATCAAAAGTTCATTCAAGTCAAAGCCCTATCAATCAACAACAAGAATTCTATATCTGTTACATATGGACCTGTTTGGACCAGTCACACCAGTAAGTGTAAGTGGTAAGAAATACACCCTAGTAGTGGTGGATGACTTCTTAAAATACACCTGGACTATTTTCATGAACAAGAAGAAAGAAACACTCAAAAAATTTGCAGATTTGCCGAGAAGACTCCAAAATGAGAAAGAAGCGAAGATCATCAAGATCGGATCGGATAGAGGCACCGAATTTCTAAATGAAATTATCGAACCTCTTGTGAAGAAAATGGAGTGCTACATCAACTATCTGCGGCGGGAACTCCACAACAAAATGGTGTAGCGAGAAAGAAGAAACGAGAACTCTCAAAGAAGCGATCGAACAATGATTCTTTGAAGCATGCTTGCCAAAGAGATTTTGGGTCAAGCAACGACAAACAAGCATGCCATACACAAAACAGATCAATCATTAACAAACATCATGGAAAGACTCCATATGAAATATGGAATGGTAGAAGACCTAATATCTCATATTTTCATATGTTTGGATCAAAATGTTTTGTTTTGAACAGGAATCAGCTGCATACCTTTGATGAAAAGGCTGATGAAGCAATCTTTATGGGATACTCAGACACTAGCAAAGCATTCAGAGTACTCCACAAAAGAACATTGGTGATTGAAGAATCAATACATGTAGTTTTTGATGAGCCTAATACAAATGGTGAAGATCTTCAAGATCAAGAAGCAACACAAAGGGAAATCTATACAAATGCAACCATACCAGCTTCCATCTTAAATCATCATTTTGAAAATCAAGAAGAACCACATATCAATACAACAGAAGAAGGACCAGAATTTGAAGTTCATGCTCAACATGAAGGTCTGGAAGCACCAAGTGAAGAACAACTTCAACCTGACCTAAATTGGCTAAGAGATCATCCTGAAGAACAAGTCATTGAAGATATTCACACAGGAGTTAGAACCAGAAGACAACTGGAGCACATGCTAACATGCTTTCTATCACAATTGGAACCCAAGACCATAGATGATGCAATCCAAGATGCAGATTGGATCAAAACCATGCAAGAAGAACTAAATGAATTTGAAAGAAATGAAGTCTGGGAACTTGTTGACAGACCAGATGTGGCCAACATCATAGGTACAAAATGGGTATTTAGAAACAAAATGGATGAGCAAGGAACAGTTGTCAGAAACAAAGCAAGGCTAGTTGCAAAAGGCTATTCTCAAGCAAAAGGAATAGATTATGATGAAACATTTGCACCAGTAGCAAGATTGGAGGCAATCAGACTTTTTCTAGCTTTTGCTGCATACAGAGACTTCAAAGTCTATCAAATGGATGTCAAAAGTGCATTTCTAAATGGACTTTTGGAAGAAGAAGTTTATGTGGAACAACCTCCTGGTTTCCAATTCAAAGAAAGGAAGACAAAGTATACAAACTCAAGAAAGCTCTATATGGACTCAAACAGGCACCTGGGGCGTGGTATGAAACACTATCACAATTTCTGATCAAGAATGGATTCAACAACGGAACTATAGATAAGACTCTATTCAAACTAGAGGAAGGAACAAGCACATTGCTAGTACAAATCTATGTTGATGATATCATCTTTGGATCTGAGGATGAAAAGCTATGTGAGAAATTTGCAAATCTGATGAAGAGCAAATTTCAGATGAGCATGATGGGAGAACTGAATTATTTGCTTGGCCTTCAAGTAAAACAAATGAAAGATGGAATTTTCATTAATCAAGTCAAGTATACAATGTTAAAATAGTGTCCTAAACCCAATCGGGTTGGACCGGATCCGATCGGGTCGGATCATTTCTACTATTTCTTTGTGTTTATACATATATTAAATGGCTTTTATGTTGTCATATATATGTTCTTTTAAAGAACCAATTATGAATTGTTATATGATAACGTCCTTAGTATTAAACTGTGATAGAGAAACCATGATAGGCGATTATGGTTGATGAGATCTCTAATCACTTTGATAAGTTTGATACTTAAATGTCTCAGGCCGATGTACTATTAAATAGGGCATTGATAGTATAAACAGACTAGCACGTATTAGATGTCTTCGTCTTTAAGGGCGGGGATAGATCTCGTCTATCGAAGTGTAGAGACACTTGGACCGTACGTGGACGTGTATTAGAGAATGCGTACGTTAGGCCGACCCACTTACACGGATAAGTGTCACACTATGTGGCGGTTGTGTAATTATCCTTAAGACCGGAGTCTTCATGGCATCACGGTGTGGATTGTCATGCTTTGACACTATTGAGGTTTCCCAGCCACGGGGCGATCATGCGGTAGTGATTGGGTATGATCGAAGCATGCGGAGTATACATGATTGGTCGTCCGGGAATCGCGTATCCTATGATTGGGATCGAATATCCGAAATGGCCTTCTTATAAGGAATGTCTTACTCTCGTGAATCTTTGCAAAGTGGGAGTAAATGTGTTACTTCGAGAGAGCATGATATCCAGATTATAAGATACGGTCGTTGATGTTTTGACACTCGACTAACGACCGTATGGATATTATTACAGCGATAGAATTGTAAGTTACACGATCGTTTCACATGAAAGGTAGTAGTCATTGCATTTGACTCTTCCGATGATTGGGGGTCACGGTGTGTTGCTAGACGCTATCCCGTGATCGTTAGGCATGAAGGGCATTTTCGTAATTTGCACTTTGTGTCTACGGCCAACATATTCGGAAGCCTATCGGGTCATACACATATGAACATCTAGCCGGATTAAAATGTGTTTATAGATGATAACCAAATAAGGAAAGTTTATCTCGAGACTATAAAGGTTATAGTGGTAAATTAATATGGTGGTATTTATTTATTATGAATAAATTAAATACAAGATATTAATAATATTATATTAATTAAAGAATATTCCGGATGCCAATTTATTGGCATATGGGGCGCAATTTGTGTGTGTATAAGATACACTTGGATTGTGTAATTTAATTAATGGTATTACCATATATTAATATTAGATATTAATATTTATAAATATGTACATACAACGTGTGTTTGCACCAATTCAAATTGGTGATTCATGCGCACCATATATTTATATATATATATAGATTTATTTGTGTAATATATATGTGATATATACACATGTGTAAATTGATTTATGGTAATAAAATAAAGATAGTCAATATTAGATATTGATAATATCTTGGAAATATTCAATATAAGATATTGACAACATCCTAGATTTATTTGATATAAGATATTATAATAAATGATAAATCAATCAATTATATTTTCCTTATTTTATTGGGAAAATATTTTCTTCTCCTCCACACTATATGGGGCGCCACTTTCATTATAAATAGAAGGTGGGTGTCAAGCTCTTTTGTATCAACACAATTCCAAGAACTAATAGTTCTTGTGTAAAATAAAGAGCATCCTATGGAGAGTTGGAGAGAGGGGAAAAGGGCCGGTCTAGCAACCGGAGTTTTCCAATAGCAATCCATGATGGGATTCCGGCGGGGTGTTCGTGTGGACTAGCGGTAGAGGCCGAACGCTTGGGCGGCTCTATGCAGAACTACTCTCCTTAGACGGTCAAAGCGTCGATCTTTTAGATCAACCAAGGTAACCACCGTCTACTAACTCGTTTGTTTATTGCTTAAACGAAGTCGATCCTGGTTAAAAGGAAATAAAATTTTAAATTCCGCTGCGTTCCTGCGTAGATTTCCTAAAATACGAAAGACTTGATACACAAGTATGGGATGGACACAAGTGGCACAGCAGATACACCAATGTGTGCAAGAGTCATTCTTGGAAAAGATGAAACTGGGAAGGATGTGGATCAGAAAATGTATAGAGGAATCATTGGATCCCTACTATACTTAACTGCAAGTAGACCTGACATAGCATTTGCAGTAGGAGTATGTGCAAGATTTCAAGCTCAACCAAAAGAATCACATCTTCTAGCAGCCAAAAGAATAATCAAATCTTTGAAAAACACTGTTAATGTTGGAATTTGGTATCCAAAATATGGTGGATTTAAGTTGATATCATATTCGGACTCTGACTATGCTGGATGCAAAATAGATAGAAAAAGCACCTCTGGAACATGTCAAATGCTAGGCACCAGACTAGTCTCTTGGTTCAGTAAAAAGCAAAACTCCATATCTACATCAACAGCTGAAGCAGAATATATAGCAGCAGGTAGTTGTTGTGCACAAGTGCTTTGGATTAGACAACAGCTAAGGGATTATGGAGTGGAGGAGAAAACAATTCCAATTATGTGCGATAACACAAGTGCAATATCTATTACTGAAAATCCAGTGTTGCATTCAAGAACAAAGCACATTGATGTGAGACATCATTTTATCAGAGATCATGTTGAAAAGGGAGATGTCATTCTAAAATACATACCCACTTGTAGATCAATTGGTGACATCTTTACTAAACCACTCAGTTATGAAAGATTTAGCATGTTAAGAACTGAGTTAGGAATGATTGAAATTGACTAAGTACCAAAGATCAGCTAACTGGAGTAATCGGCTAAGTGACTTTATCAGCTGTTTAACCCTTTGCCAGTATATGAGATGTAGCAGGTAAGGCACTGGAATTAAGCGAAGTCAACTTAACTGATTGTTAGGAACGGTTAAATGGAGCAGCTCAGTGAAGAATTCACTACATCGGCTAAGTGACCATCCAAGGCACTCCACCGAAATAAAGACTTGGACAAATTAAAGTGTGAACAAAATCAACTTTTATTACACGTGGAGAATAAGGAAATTATGCAGGATTATTCTGTGGAAGATGACACACGTGGAGATTAACTTATGATTATGGAGGTAACCATATTATTTTTTCGAATTATAAACGCCTCGATTCCCGGGCTCTATCATTACTTACCTCAATCCACTCCCCCATTACTCTCGAATATCGCGATTTACATACACAAGATCACGCCATTATGTCATAAAATCCTTCCACATTCAAACCACGTTCACACTACCCAAATCATCCTATATAAACAATACTTAGAGATTTTCATAAATCTTTACATCCTCTTGCAAATTACAAACCCTACTTTTGTTTCTCTCTGAAAACTCGAAGTATTCTTTTCTAATCATCAATTACTTATCAATGGCTTCATCCTCCACAATCTCTCACACTGAAAAATACTACGAAAAATCAATCATCATTGGTTCGTTTTTCAAACCTGAACACTATCTCTCGTTTTGTGATAATGATGCAAAAGCTCAACGCTTGGTTGACTGCTGTTCGAATCTGGGGCCGATGACCTTCCTAAACCCCCCAATAACTGGAATCTGTTATGAAAATCTGATAGCATTTTGGAAAATGCCAAGATTGTGCCCAGCACAAAGAAGACTGAAGTCGATTGCATAAAAAGCTCAATCTTTGGAAGAGAAATAGTCATCACGCCTGGAACACTCAACAGATACCTGCAACTTCCCATAATAGGTCCTGCCAATGTCAAGTTTGTGACGATTGACACCAAGAAATTCTGGACTGAGATAGCTAAGAACCCCAGAAGAAACAGCAAAACATACAATCTACCCAGATCAATGCTCAAACTTCCGTTTGTTGAATTTGCACCAGTCATCACCAAGAATATCGAAGGGAGAAAGGGGTCAATGGAAAACCTAACTGAGGTACGGATCAGACTGATGGCCATCATCTACGAAGGTACCAAATTCGACTGGGCAACATTTGTTTTCAATCGATTGAAGGATCAGATTCAAAAGGAAATTGATTTATCAATAACGGCACCAAGCAAGGGCTTGCAGAAAAAGGCAATTTCTGGGAGAGGAAATCATATGGGTTCCCTCTTCAACACTTGTTCAACGCATTAAAAGTACAACCCACAAATTTGCAGTCTACACACAAGTCAAATACAATGTTTACTTACATCAAGGCTTCCATGAAACCCAAACCCATTGCAGGGAGCAAAAGAAAGCAACCTGAAGGCAGTAGATCAGGAGTGGGAAGAAGAACCAGATCCCAGAAGGCACTTGAAAACACCTCTCAGCCTGGAACCAGCAACTTGAATGAACCTGTGACAATCAGTGATGACACAGCAACAGAAGAAGAAAACCAACAAGAGGAAATCACCTACCTGGAGGAAGGTGAGGAAGGATATAGAATCACTTCATCTGAAGAGGAGGAGATAGATGAGGAAGAAGCTGAGTCCGAGGATGAACACTCAGAAGGTGGTCATTTTGAAGCAAATCAAGAAAATTTGGGAATTTCTGATGATGAATTGACACTTCAAGAAGTGTTTTTCAAGAGCATTGGCAAAATTGACGAACAGCTGAGTGAGCCAGCTGATAAAGCTCACTCAGCCGAACTTGTCAACCCCCCCACTATTGCACAAGGGGGAACGGCAGCTGATAAAGCAGTCCACACTCAACAGCAACCTCTAAATGACTCTGAGTCACACGAGGAAGAACAAGAAAAAGTGGAAGAAAAAGGAGAAGAGACACAAGATGAAAAGAAAGAAGAGGAAGTTAAAGTGGAAAGTGAGAAAGGGGAAGATACAGATGATGAGGATGCCAATGTGGCACCACATGAAATTGATCCTGAGAGGATTTTCAATTTGGACATTCAACCCCTCATTGTGGACATGGAAAGGTAGTATTACAGCAGGCAAAACCTGAAGAATGCCTTAAGGAGTGAAGCAACCTCCTTCAACCACAAGATTGAAGCCCTCATCAATCATATCAAAATCCAAGATGAGGTCATGGAGAGACAAGGAAACCTGCTTTGCAATTTACAGCAACTCATTCCTCACCTTGTCCAAACCAATCTTGAGTTCCATGCTGAGACGATTGACAACAATCTTAAGCCATTGGTGGACACCCTCAATGCTCACACTCATCAAATTCAGCATCTGGATGAGGTGATGGAGCATTCTGGCAAGCAATTGGACCTTCTAATCAAAGTTGGTGAGGCCAACAACAAGATCTTGGAAAGGAGGTATGGGACACAAAGCACCGATAAATCTTGAAGCATTATTTAGTGCCGCCAAAAAGGGGGAAGGAAGCTCTAAGCCTGAAAGCTCCAGTGAAAAGAAGGCAAGCCCAACAAAAAAGGGAAAGGGCAGCAAAGGCAAAGGCATAAGTTTTGAAGAAATGAAGAAGTAGACCTTTTGATTAATTTAATTTGATGTTACCATTTGCTTTTGTCGTTTAAATAAAAAGATGCAATATCTTATTGCCCTTGATGGATGAATAAAATTGCTGAGTTTTGTTCTGTTATTTATTATAAAAAGGTTGGATCACTTATGTTCAGGCTTATGAGGGTTTTGGCATCATCAAAAAGGGAGAAATTGTTAGGAACATTTTATTATGTTTTGATGATGGCCATACTAGCTGTTATAGCAAGCCTGAAATAAGTTAGAATTCTCTCGTATAAGTCTTTACTTAGAGTCGACATGTTGTATAAGTTGAGTCGGACAAGTATTGTACTAGTTGGTAGGACGGCAAAGGCCAAGCAACAACGAGAGAAGTAATGAAGACATTATGGTCGACTTATAACCAAGGAAGTCGTGATGACCTTGGATAAGTCTAAGTTATGTTTCAAGTGATGAAACTTAATATTCAAATATGGTGTACACTGATCTCACCCCAATCAAGGATCAGTGAAGTACAAGATTCTCCGCATACTTAAACAATGAAGAAAACAGTGAATCGGCGTAGTAAACTGACTTTCGGCTGAGTGAAGACAAAATGGTGAAGGAAGATCTAGAACGGCGAAGTCAGATAAATCACTCAACCGCTCTGAGAACGGCGAAGTAAATCTTACCAAATCAGATTTTGAAAAATGATGAAGATTCAGAAGATCATGCATTAAATGCACAATCAATAAAGGATCAACCAAGAACGGATTTTCTGCTATATATATTTGAAAGAAAAATCCGATCACTGAAATCAAGGAGAAAAGTGGATTAAGGGATTACACCACCCTGAACCACTATAAGCCTTGTGTCAATTTACTTTCTGCAATTTACTTTACAGCATTTACTTAAATTGCTTAGATCATAACTTATATCTGTGATTGTCTAAACTGAATTGAAAACAACATAGTAAGAAGGGATTTATCCGCTGCCCAGAAGCTTTTAAACATAAGAAAAGTTTTTGAAACTCCACTATAGTCATTCACCCCCCCCCCCCTCTGACTATAGTTTCACCCTTCTCTGGGACCAACACTTTGTATTCCGAGGGGCAGGCATATTTTTCAAAGTGTCGATTTTGTCCGGGTTTGCTCGAATCCCGTCCTTCGAGATCATATATCCCAAAAACATTCCCGACCTGACCCCAAAGGTGCACTTCTTTGGATTTAACCTCATCTGTGTATCCCTCAACACTTCAAATACCTCTCGAGCATCTACCAAATATTGCTTCATAGACCGACTCTTGATGAGCAAGTCGTCTACGTACACTTCCATGCATCTACCAATCTGCTTGGCGAAGATCTTGTTGACTGCAATCTGATATGTAGCCCCGGCATTTTTCAGTCCGAATGGCATGGTTACATAGCAAAAAGTTCCAAATTCCGTGATGAAATCTGTTTTCTCAGCGTCCCGGGGATCCATTAAAATCTGGTGGTATCCCTTGTACGCGTCCAAGAAACCAAACACTTCGAAGTCGATGGTGGAGTCCACTAGCCTGTCTATTTTTGGCAATGGATACGAGTCCTTTGGACATGCTTTGTTCAGGTCGGTGAAGTCCACGCACATACGCCAGCTGCCGTCGGGTTTCTTGACCAACACTGGGTTGGCCAGCCACTCTGGGTAGAATACTTCTCTTACTATCTAGGCTGATAGTAGCTTTCCGACTTCCATTTCTATGGCTTCTAGTCGATCCGGTGCGAAGCTTCTCTTCTTTTGCCTAACTGGCTTCTTAGCTTGATCTATCTCGAGTTTATGGACAGCGATATCTGTAGATAATCCCGGCATGTCATCAGCCTTCCAAGCAAAGACATCTCTGAACTCGATCAATAGCTCGATTAGCGACCGTTTTTCTTTGGCCGGGATCCAGATCCCGACCTGTACACACTGATCCTCTTCTCCTTCCCAGAGGCGAACATTTTCGACTGCGTCACGGGAGACCCAGCTTCTCTCCTCTTCTTCCTCCGGAATTAGTTCATCGACCAGGACTTGTTGTACTGCCATTTTCCCATTCATGACAATGGAGTTACAACTCCGCGCGGCCTCAACATCTCCCTTTACCTCGTGAGAACCGTTCCTGGTTGGAAACTGTTAGGAACATTTTAT
The DNA here is from genome assembly GCA_036785695.1 of Gentiana straminea. Taxonomy (NCBI): domain Eukaryota; kingdom Viridiplantae; phylum Streptophyta; class Magnoliopsida; order Gentianales; family Gentianaceae; genus Gentiana; species Gentiana straminea. The sequence continues at coordinate 334,334 of JAVUPR010000107.1, forward strand.
TAAGTTTTGATGATGGCCATACTAGTTGTTATAGCAAGCCTGAAATAAGTTAGAATTCTCTGTATAAGTCTTTACTTAGAGTCTGACATGTTGTATAAGTTGAGTCAGACAAGTATTGTACTAGTTGGTAGGACGGCAAAGTAAAAACAGATATTCGGCGAGTGAAGCCGGCCAAGCACCGAGCGAGAGAAGCAATGAAGACATTAATGGTCGACTTATAACCAAGGAAGTACGTGATGACCTTGGATAAGTCCAAGTTACACTTTAAGTGATGAAACTTAATATTCAAATATGGTGTACACTGATCTCACCCCAATCAAGGATCAGTGAAGTACAAAGATTCTCCTTAAACTGAAGCAAAGAAGAAAACAGTGAATCGGCAAAGTAAACTTTCGGCTGAGTGAAGACAAAACGGTGAAGGAAGATCTAAAAACGGCTAAGTCAGAAGGATCACTCAACCGTTCAGAAAACGGCGAAGTAACACTTTCCAGATCAGATTTGATATATGTTGAAGATACAGCAGATCATGCATTAAATGCACAATCAATAGAGGATCAATCAAGGACGGATTTTCTGCTATATGTTTGAAAGAAAAATCCGATCACTGAAATCAGGGAGAATGCAATTAAGGGGGAATCAAAAATACAATCAAGGATTATTCCCTCATTAATATAGCCAACGAACGGAATTTCAAAATCAAGGTTATTCAAGGCTATAAATAGAAGGCATTGACAGACAAACAACAACAACGATCTGAAAAGAAAAATCAAGCAGAAACTCTGTCAATTTGAAAAGCCTTCTCTCTGAACTTACAAGGATACATCTAGTGATCAACTCAGATATCAGAGCTACAAAGTCATATTCAGCACTGAGATTGATCAAGCAAGTGTGTGAATCACATTCACATCAAAGCGAAGCAAGCGAATCGAGAGGCAATCTGAGAAGGAGTTGAATCTGTGATAGCTGTTGAAGGATTTTGATCTCAAAGAGCAGCAAAAGAGACTGAATCACTGAAGTTGTTGCAGTCAAGGAGTGATAGTCTTGTAGATTGTGAAGCTTGGGAAGCCAAGGACAATCATACTATTGTATACGTGAAAACAATAGTGAATTCCTCCGATCATCACGGGAGAAGAGTGGATTAAGGGATTACACCACCCCGAACCACTATAAGCCTTGTGTCAACTTACTTTACGCAATTTACTTTACGGCATTTATTTAAATTGCCTAGATCATAACTTATATACGTGATTGTCTAAAGGCGATTTGAAAACAACATAGTAAGAAGGGACTTATCCGCTGCCCAAAAGCTTTTAAACAAAAGAAAAGTTTTTGAAACTCCACTATAGTCATTCACCCCCCCCTCTGACTATAGTTTCACCCTTCTCTGGGACCAACAAGGCCAAAACCCGAGGCGATGCTAGCCTGATCTCCACAGGTATTACTGCTTCGCATCCATAAGTCATGGCAAAGGGAGTCTCCTGCGTGGCCGCATTAGGTGCTGTTCGATACGACCATAGAATGCTAGGTAGCTGAGCTGCCCAATCCCGACCTTCATCTTCTAGCCGTTTCTTCAAACCAAATTTAATCTGCCTATTTGTCTGTTCGACCTGTCCATTGGACAGAGGTCGGGCCACTGAGGTTGTTCTATGCTCGATCTTATACTCCTTCAGCCAACACTGCACTCTTTCATCTAGAAACTGGGTCCCATTGTCGGAGATTAGATACTTTGGAATCCCAAACCTGCATAAAATATTTTCCCAAAGAATTTTTTTGATGGTCGAGGCCCTGATGTCGGTGAGAGCCTTGGCCTCGACCCATTTGGTGAAATAATCAACTGTCACCACTACAAATTTGAAATTGCCAGGAGCTCGAGGTAAAGGCCCAACTATGTCAACTCCCCACTCGTCGAACGGCCATACCGACTCGATGGCATTCATTTCCTGTGCTTGTTGGTGTGTCACCACATCATGCACTTGACAAGCTCTGCATCTCATCACCAATCGATTGGCATCTTTTTGCATGGACGGCCAAAAATAACCTGCTAGCTTACATTTCCTCGCCAGCATTTGAGCTCCGCAATGATTGCCACAAACTCCCCGATGTATTTCCTCGAGCAGATATGCCCCATCTTCCTCCGAGGCACATCGCATCCATGGGGTTACAAAAGATTTACGATAAAGAACGTAATCAAACAATGCATACCTGGAGGCTTGCAGTCGAATCTTTCTGGCTTGGGACTTGTCAGACGGGAGAATTCCGTCTTTCAAGTATAGGGCTATCGGATCCATCCATGTCGATCCCTGAGTAAATGGATGCACATCGACCTCATTGTAGCTTCGCTCTGCTAACATTTCGACCAGGACCTTCCTCTTTGACTTGAAATTCGATGCGAGTTTGGACAACGCATCGGCCCTTTTGTTTTCGCTCCGAGGTGCTTGTTCGATGCGAACCATTTTGAACTTCGATATCAACCCTTGGACCACTTTCAAATAACTTTTCATAGCTTCCTCTTTGGCTTCATATTCACCTCGTATGTGATTGACTACGAGTTGAGAGTCGCTATATACTAGGAGATTCTCGACCCCCAACTTGGACGCCAACTTCAGACCCGTAATCATGGCTTCATACTCTGCCTCGTTGTTGGTGGCTTTGAACTCGAATCGAAGTGAATAAGGGAATTCCTCTCCCTTTGGACTGACCAAAAGTAACCCAGCTCCTGCCCCCTCTTTACTGGACGCACCATCGACATGGATGGTCCACTTGTTCTTCTGGTGTCTGCTTCTCTTGCTCTAGCTGGATAGATAGACCCTCGGCAATGAAGTCTGCCAGAGCTTGGCCTTTAACAGCTGTACGAGGTAGGAATTCGATGTCGTACTCAGCTAACTCGACGACCCATTTAGCTAATCGACCCGATGTCTCGGGCTTGGCTAAAATTTGTTTCAGAGATTGGTCAGTTATTACAGCAATAGGGTGTGCTTGAAAATACGGCTTCAACTTCCTCGATGCGTGAACCAAGCCCAATACTAATTTTTCAGCAGGTGTGTACCTGATCTCAGCTTCATGTAGTGCCTTACTCACAAAATACACTGGAACCTGCCCCTACTCTCCCTCTCGAACCAACACTGCACTTACTGCCTCTTCACAGATTGCTAGGTAAACCAGGAGTTTCTCTCCTTCTTGAGGTGAAGACAGTGTCGGTAAATCAGATAAATATTCCTTCAGGTTGTCGAATGCTTTCTGACACTTGTCATCCCATTGGAACGGACTTGCCTTCTTCAATATCTTAAAAAAGGGTAGGGCTCTTTGCGCTGATATCGACAAAAAACGGTTGAGGGCTGCCATCCGACCTGTCAACCGTTGTACTTCTTTGACGTTACGAGGTGCGGGCATATTCTTGAGGACATCGATCTTGTCCGGGTTAGCTCGAATACCATCCTTCGATATCATATAGCCCAGAAACATCCCAGACCGAACCCCGGAAGTGCACTTTTTTGGATTGAGCTTCATACTCGCAGCCCGGAGCACCTCGAAAAATTCTCTGGTATCGACAAGAAACTGTCCCATGGACTTGCTCTTGATCAACAAATCATCGACATAGACTTCCATATTACGACCTATCAGCTTCTCGAATATCTTGTTAACCGCTCTCTGATAAGTTGCTCCTGCGTTCTTTAGGCCAAATGGCATCGTCACGAAACAGAATGTGCCAAATTCTATGATAAAAGCGGTCTTCTCCGAGTCTTGGGGGTCCATGAAAATCCGATAATATCCCCTGTAAGCATCTAGGAACCCGAAGACCTCAAAACCCAACGTCGAATCGACTAACTGATCAATTTTAGGAAGTGGATATGAATCTTTAGGGCATGCCTTGTTAAGATCCGTAAAATCGACACACATCCGCCAGCTCTCATCTGGCTTCTTAACCAAAACTGGATTGGCTAACCAGTCTGGGTAGAATACCTCATTGACGATTCCAGCAACTAACAATTTATCAACCTCTTTCTTTATTGCCTCTTTCCTCTCGGGGGCGAGGTTTCTCTTCTTCTGCCGTATCGGCTTCTTTCTCGGGTCGACATTGAGCTGATGTACTGCTATCTCTGCTGATAAGCCTGGCATATCGTCTGCCTTCCAAGGGAACACATCTCGATATTCGACCAGGAGGTCGACCAAGGCTTGCATGTCGGGGTGTGGTATCCACTTTCCGATCTGGACCCCTTGGCCCTCTTCCTCTTTCCACACACGAACTTCCTCTGTCGGGTCGACAGAGACCCAGCTCTTATCCTCTTCCTCTTCAGGAATTAATTCTTCGACCAATACCTGCCCGACACCTTTCCCTTTAATTGTGACCAAACTACAATTCCTGGCTACCTCAACGTCTCCTTTCACTTCATGGGTACCATACCAGGTGGGAAATTTCATGCTCTGTTATGGAAGGTAGAAATGATGGCTCTCAGGTCGTATAAGGCGGGTCGACCTAATATTGCGTTGTAACCCGAGGGGGTCTTAACTACGACATAAGTCATTTCCATTGTCCGGCCCTTTTCTCCATCTCCAACTGTGGTCAGTAAGTTTATCGATCCGACAGGGTGGATGGCCTGCCCTGTGAATCCGAACAAAGGGGTCGATAACGGCACAACAATGGACGCGCCTCTATCACCAACCCTTCACGTGTGTTGTGGGAGCTTGGAACATCGTCTTTGGGTCCATAACCCACCTCTGTCGTGAACCTAAGTTTCTTCGATTCCCTTGATCTGTCTGTACACTGTCGACTGGATCGGGGTCGATCTGACTCATGCTCGGCAACAATTGTGTTGACATCATATCCGATGCGATTATCCCCGTGGGGGTCTCGGCTCTGATCTTCCCTACGATCGTCCATGCGGTTATCTCTACGAGTCGGCTCGGGTGATCTATTCCGACGCCTTTGATTATCTCGTCGTGGCGATCGGTCTCTTCCCCCGTTATAACTCTTTCTCTTATATTCTTGACGACCCTTGGGCTCGTCCTTCTCTGATCTATCGACCACCTCATCTAACCGACCCTCTTGGATACACGCATCGATATCTCTTTTCAGGTCAAAACACTCTTCTGTGTCATGCCCCACATCCTTGTGATAGCCGCAATACTTGTGGGTATTCTTTCTTGTTTCTGGATCTTTAGACATCGGTTTCGGTGTTCGTGCAATGTTTTTCTTGATCATGGTGGCCAGGACTTCCCCCCGAGATCGGTTGAGAGGGATAAAATCTCGATCTTTCAAATTCCCCTTCTTTCCGAGCCGATCCGTGATCGGTGTGATCAATCGATCGAACACGTTTGACTTTCCTTCTTCGTTCCGACCCTTAGGCTGACCCTTGGTCTGGCCTCGGGCATCATTTCTCGAGTTGAGTCCAAGTGAAATGGTGTGCAGACGCACTGCCTCTTCACCTTGGCAAAACTTGTGGACTATGTTCACACATTCGTCCATGTCATTGGGCATCTTCTTAGACAACTTGTCGTATAGTTTCATATTGCGCAGGCCTCCGACAAAGGAATTAACCTGAAGTGCATCACTGGTGTTATGCACTTTCATAGCTTCGAGATTAAAACGCCTCGTGAAATCAATAGTAGATTCTCCCTTTTCTTGCTTGATGTTCATGAGGTGAGTGGCAACGAGGTGGAACTTCTTGTTCCCGATGAAAGCATCTCGAAATTTATGCCCCAATTTGTAGAAAACTAGAAATCGATCCGGGTCGTAGCTTATGAAACCACTCTCAAGCTCAACCCGGAAGCAAGGTGTCGGAGGCACGGCACTTCATGGCATCGGTGGCATTCCTCGATCTCATCGGTGATATATATCGATACGGGTGGTCTGCGGGTCGGTAGTACCATCATAAGGTTCCATCTTTGGTGGCTTAAAAGACTCGGGCATCGAGTACCGCTCTATCTCGGAACTGAATGGTGACTCGAGCCAGTCTACAGCCTGGTCTTTCCCTACAATGCGATTAAACTCGTTTCGAATACTATCCTCGACTTGCCTTTGTTGCTTTTCGTGTCCAGGATGCTTCTTGGCGTTGGTCGTGCGATTACCACTTCGTCTTCGCATTCCTCTGCGAGGATGAACAGGTTCTTTCCCCTCGCATTCTCGAGCTCCTTTCGACCCGGTGGATCTAACGGGTGCTCATCGGGGGTGTTATAAATTCTCTTATCTATGAACGCGAGAGGTCACCACTCTTTTCAGGGCATCTTCATCCAAAGACGCCAAGTGATCGGCCATGTCTTGTAACTGCGGGGGAAGTTGGGGCTTTGGTGGTTGCGCAACTGCGGGCCTAGATCCAGTGGGGATTTCAGGTACTTGGATTTGTACCCCCGCTGGATCTAAATCCGTGTGCTCTTCGATCTGCAGGTTCTTGCTGCTCGTTGGCTTCTGTCTTCTTGCAGGTGGTGCCATTGCGATACCTTTACAAACTCACCGGTAGAAGGCCCTCCTTCTAGCGCCAAATGATGATGCTAAGAAATGCACCACCGGTTTAACAGGGCCACGTGTAATCTAAGGGTGAGCTGAAAAGGGGATCGAATGGCTGGAACTATAGTGAAGATGGTGTTTTTTGGGTGTTTTATGGCTGAGTCCAAGAATGTATCTTGGATTGCCTACGTATCCTGTCCAATGTCCAGGAATCAAGCCTTACGTAGTTCCTGGATTAGTGTATTTATAGGCACGTGCCCCTTACGCCTTACTAGACTTAAGGCGGTTTGGTCTATTGACATAAATAACCCTTATGGGGCCTTGCCCCTTGCCCAAGTAACCCTCTGGATGTTGGGATTAGGAATCTGGGCTGGGACCTTGGTCTCGACTCGTATGACGCCGACATGGGTGTTCGAGATGGGATACTTGCAAGATCTGCTGGCTGCCGTGGTAATCACTGATACGTCTCGTATTCGACCCGATGTGGATAATACACTTGGACTTTTCCACATGCCAGCTGGACCAATTAGATAATTCCACGTGGAGGGCTGAAATCCCGTATCGTCAAACACCCAAAACCCTAATGCCTAAAGAACGAGATGGTGGATTTTGTGATTTGCGGTTGAGTCTAAGAATTTATCTTAGATTGCCTACGTATCCTGTAATTGTCTAGGAATCAAGCCTTACGTAGTTCCTGGAGTGTGGTATTTATAATGACAACACATGCCCTAACCCTAATATTAAGTCGGTTTGAGTTAATGTCGTATTTACCCTTAATGGGCCTTAACCTTTGCCCAAGTTATCACATTGTTAATGGGCCTTGACAGCTGGTGCGGACTCTGCCCTCGATGTCGACATAACCGACCTGCGGTACTCGACTCTGGGACCCCTAGTCCTACACTGCTCGATGGTCGATTATCGTAGCCCCCGATTCGGAACTCGATATGTATAACTTAGTACTCACTCACACTCTGGGGACCAACTGCAAGACGACACGTGGAGGGGTGAAACCCGGTATTATCAATAAAGTTGTACCATATGACATGTATTATTGTCGCTTTTTATTTTGGACGTGAAATAAAAAATTTCAAACATATATTCATAGATTTAGAACGTGAAATAATTTATTTTTCTTTTTTTTTTATTTTTTTTTTCAAACTGGCAAAATTTTGAAAAGAAAAAATAAAAAAACATGAAGGGGTAATAATGTAATGACAAGGCAATTTGCACAAACAAATAAGGAGTGGCGTGGAGGAGGGGATCCTTTTTCTTTTCTTTTTCCTCACGTACGACCAGTCTGAACTATTTGCATCCTTCCCGACTCTTCTTTTCTTTCATTTCATAACAACAATAATAAAAATAATCTGAAATTAATTTGTTTCTTCGTAGAGGGGGCAGAAGATTTGCGTCCGCCCTTTTATTAATTTCATTCACAGATACAAGAAACAAAACCATTCATATTCCAATAGAGTGTTTAGGTTTATCCTAATTGTTTCATTTTTTTAAAAGGGATAGGGATAGGGATAGGGATAGGGATAGGGAAGCAAAGATGAAGAGCAATTCAGAGACTCGAATCGTTCAGGAACTGATATTGTATGCTGCCAGCGCCGCCCTCAGTTGTTTGGTTCTATTCACGGGGCTCCGTCTTCTCGACCCTAACCGTGAAGCAGCTAAGAAAGCTCTCGAGCACAAGAAAGAGCTCGCTAAGCGTTTGGGCCGACCCCTCATTCAAACCAATTCTTATGAGGTGGTTTCCCTTTTTCTGTTTCTTTCTTTCTTTTGTTCATCATAATCATCATAATCATAATAATAATAATAATGCTTTTTGCTATTCTTAAAAGGGTATTTCCACGCTTGTCCTGCTTCTCTGTATATACGCATGCGCTTGTATTTTTATACGTATAAGTGAATATTTCAAATTTGTATTGAAGAGAGGGGTATGCTCAAGGTACAATGGATGTTGGATGAATGATGGTTTTTGACCATGTAAGCTTGGTGGGTTGGCCCCTAATGCTAGTTTAGTGGACTCCATCCATGTTCTTCTCAACAAAAATGTTACTAAAAATAATCGTAGCAGATTGTGTTACCTTACGGTTATTGAAACATGTTTAGCGGTTAACCAAAGTTACGCACAACTGGTTTTTCATTCTATGCTAATCGTTGCATTTGCAATAAACTGAGCATTTTGTCTAACATCTCGACAGATTTTATTTTATGCATTGGATCATTTATTCTACTGTATGAATGGGTAATAATTATTTTACCAATGCAATGCATAAACTGTATAGGGTACATCATACAAGTGATAACTAGCTAGCTTATGGATGAGATGAGCACATTGCCTCCCCTCCCCTTATCGAAACAAGGGTGATAACTTCATAAAAGTCGGTCGAGTTACTCTTTTGCTTTTTTTTTTTCTTATGAAAATTAAACTACAGCTTCAATTAAGAGATAAATATGGCTAATCAATGTATTAACCGGCAATATTTTGGGTATTCACTATTCACAAGTTACTAAATAAGAAAAACTGAAGTTTCGAGTGTTCTCCTATGGCAACATGACATGGCCATTGTCTTGGGTGGGGTTAAGCGAAGTGGTGAAGCCAATGCATCTATTGTAAAAAGTTTCAGCCCAGTCGTTGTGGATAATACTTGTTTTTTGTCATTTTTTTATGGTTTGTTGAAAATTTTCATTAGTGCACGTGAACTAACTAGGTCATTGTAATCGAATTGAGATAGTTTTGGTAAGTTTCTTTCCTCCCCCCCCCCCCCCCCCCCCCCCTCCCTTTTCTAAATGGCGCTGGATAAAGCTATTTTACACTCTATAAAAATTTGGCATCAAGTAATGCATCATAAAACATTGTCATTGCACATATCTTCTAGACTTTTTAATGTTTTTAAAAATCAAACCTAGAAGTGCAACTTGCTTTATGCCTTTGATTATGATGTATGTGTTGATGTGCAGGATGTAATAGCTTGTGATGTCATTAATCCTGACGGCATCGATGTTGAATTTAATTCCATTGGAGGATTGGATGCCATCAAACAACAATTGTATGAACTGGTGATTCTTCCACTGCGGAGGCCTGAGCTGTTTTCTCGTGGGAAGCTCCTTGGCCCTCAAAAAGGAGTGTTGTTATATGGACCTCCTGGCACTGGAAAGACCATGCTTGCCAAAGCAATTGCTAAAGAATCTGGTGCTGTTTTTATTAATGTCAGAATATCAAACCTGATGAGCAAATGGTTTGGTGACGCTCAGAAACTCGGTATGTAACCGTCCTCATCGCTTTCTTCCGCTGTAATCTTTCTTTATCCTTTTTTGTTCCTGTTGGTGCTTCTTACTGCATGCAGTCCCCCACCCAAAAAAATAAATAAATCAATCAATAGGGTATTTTTAGCTGTTCAATCACTTTTACAGTGGACAGTTTTAATCTGCTTTCACTTATTTAATTGTGTTTTATGTGGAGGTGGAAACGTAGTTGTCCTTGTTTGAGTCTTCTTCGACTTTGTATGGTTTCTTTGCAAATTGATCCGGGGAACATTTTTGTCCCAACTACTGTACTATTGAAGTGATGGCTCTTATGTGCTGCTTCTAGAATGCGTTATTTTCGTACATATCCTAGTGTTTCTGGGGTATCTTTACATGGCTGAACTTCTAATCTGAAAATACTTTGCAGTGGCTGCTGTATTTAGTCTGGCTCACAAGCTCCAGCCAGCTATTATATTCATTGATGAGGTGGACAGTTTTTTGGGTCAGCGTAAGAACAGCGACCATGAAGCACTGACAAACATGAAAACTGAATTTATGGCTTTGTGGGATGGTTTCACAACAGATCGTAAGTCTTGTACAATCCTTTCACATATTTATCTTTTTGTTCCTCGTATAAGTCAACGCTTTCCATAAATGGCTTTTTAAGTATCTATATTCACTATGACACCTTAAATTAGTGTAAGCTTGAGTTGGGTTTTCTTTGGCATCTGAGAAAAACATTATTATTGGCAGATTCTATGGTTTAGTTGATCTCAGCATTTGCTGAATTTTTTATGCACATACAGTTTTCATCAGTTTATTCTGCTAGGGAAGCTGCCTTATATCGAATTCTGATGTAGCCTAAAAAGAGTTGGCATTGCTAGGTAAAGTAACACGTGCTGGCTTTTGTTCTTGCATTTGTCACATCTGTCCCAGAAAGAATACCAAGGGAATGTTAAGGGATAGGTTTAGTAGTGTTGTATTTTACTGGATCCGTTTCATTCCCTGGTGGGTTTTGTCGGTTTGAGTTTTGATTAGACCATTTATCTGGAAATCGTGTTGAATTTCCTGTAACTTAATCAGTATTGCTTAAGAAAACCGATCCTTATGAGTTAGTGCAAGTCCGTTCATTGACTTCATTCTTATTATGCTGATTAAAATAGCTGAACAAATTTGCGTATAATTCAAATTATATTTTGTTCAGAGAATGCTCGTGTGATGGTACTTGCTGCCACTAATCGTCCATACGAGCTTGATGAAGCGATCCTTCGACGCCTTCCTCGGGCATTTGAAATTGGGCTCCCTGACCGGCAGGAGAGGGCTGAGATTTTGAAAGTGATTCTGAGGGGCGAGAGGGTTGAAGATAACATGGACTACGACCGCATAGCTAGTCTTTGTGATGGTTGCACTGGGTCCGACCTTTTTGATCTCTGTAAAAAAGCTGCCTATTTTCCTATCAGAGAGTTACTTGATGATGAAAAGAAAGGAAAATACTCCCAGGTATGTCTTGCTTGTGTAATACAGCCAACAGATTTCGTTCTGTCATAAAAAAAGATAATAAATTAGAAATCATGTTCTTTCTTGCTCCTGATTTTTCTGGGATCGTTACATTTAAGAGTATTATAACAAGGCCCTTGTTTTGATGACTGCGATATCTGATGATATCTTGTTTCGTTTGTATTTCAGGAACCGAGGCCATTGTCGCAGTCAGATTTGGAAAGAGTAATTGCAACTACTACGAGAACAAAAGTGGCTGCGAGTGAATATACTAGATCTTCACAGCAGGGTGATCCTGATTATTTACAAGGTGCAATCAGTGAGCTGTCTAAAGTTGTGGCATCCCAAATTTTCAACCTCCATTCTGATTCTCAAGACTCTTGAACCGTTTGTGCCTCTACCAAGATAGAACAAGAGGTAATACCGTTATTTCTACTGTGTCCTTATACTTGGTAATCAAGTCGGGCAGTTGCCTTATTCACGAGTTTTGGTAAATTTTAGAGGGGGTTCGCTTCTTGGTGAAGCTGTTGAGTTGTACCTAGGTCCGTCTGAATGAAATATAATGGATCATTTATGTATGCAAATTTCTGGCAGGCAATGCTGAGATGGTTTGTCAGGTCTGTATGGTAGCTCTAAGTATCTCTCTCTCTCTCTCTCTTTTTTTTTTTTTTTTCATTCTTTGGCTTGCATAAGTAGGATAGGAGGGAGGGGGAGTAATAATATGATTAAAATCAGGACATTCGGAACACATGCAGTCAGCTATATGGTTTTTTCTATCACAAAAATAGGTATATAAAAATTGAAGGATAGCTCAAGAAATCACCTCCATTATAGTCGTCTTCCAACAAAATTAGGGCTATATTCGGGGCTGGACTATTTGCATCCCTAAACACATGTAATTGTTTAAATTATATATGTAGGGATAAAAATAAAGATGATGATGTAGGTAAAGAATGAATCTTAAGTGTGTGGGATAGAGATGTAAAGTGGGTATAAGCATTGTTTTTATATATTATTATTAGATTAGATAGAAGGTATAAATGGATAAGAATGGGATGCCGTTGAAGAGTATGTTGTATAGAGTGACTGTTAAATAGGGGCGTACGTAAATATATATATATATATATATATATATATGTTTATAGCAGCAAATTGAGGGATGAAAAATGAGGAATATATGATGTGAATACATACATGAGTTTCTTGACTTTGTATGTTGGCCTTCAGATGATGGATGGATGGGATGGGATGGGATGGATGCCTCCAGAGTTGATAATGATAGCACAGATTGGACAAGCAAATGCATGAAAGTATTGTCGATGTTCATCTGGGGTGAAAAGTACAATATAACTTAGTAGTGCTCCTCCTATCTTATTATTATTATTACTATTACTATTTAGTGTATGATGCTACGAGTAAGTTTTTTTTCCTCCCCCCTTCCTTTAGTATAAACACACAGGGGATGTAGTTTAAATATATGTATTATGTTTTGCCAACATTGGTAATCAACAAGAAGCATGGTTATCTTATCTGTTGGAATATTTATTTTTATGGTGTTGATGGCGGCGCATAATAATAATAATAATTAAATAAAATTTCAGTAACTAATAATAGTTGTAGGGTAATGGTGAAACGTGAATAACAAAGGATGGATGGGGGGTTGTGAGTTGTAAAATAATAGATAGGTAGCTAACATTGACAGCAGCAAATAGTAGAGGTAGTTGGGAAAGCAGCATTAGGAAAGCTAAGCGCTCTATTTATTTATTTATCAGACAGTTTTGAGAAAAGTAAATTTATTTGGGGCCGTTTATTAGAGAGAGAGAGAGAGAGAGAGAGAGAGAGAGAGAGAGAGAGAGAGAGAGAGAGAGAGAGAGAGAGAGAGAGAGAGAGAGAGAGAGAGAGAGAGAGAGAGAGAGAGAGAGAGAGAGAGAGAGAGAGAGAGAGAGAGAGAGAGAGAGAGAGAGAGAGAGAGAGAGAGAGAGAGAGAGAGAGAGAGAGAGAGAGAGAGAGAGAGAGAGAGAGAGAGAGAGAGAGAGAGAGAGAGAGAGAGAGAGAGAGAGAGAGAGAGAGAGAGAGAGAGAGAGAGAGAGAGAGAGAGAGAGAGAGAGAGAGAGAGAGAGAGAGAGAGAGAGAGAGAGAGAGAGAGAGAGAGAGAGAGAGAGAGAGAGAGAGAGAGAGAGAGAGAGAGAGAGAGAGAGAGAGAGAGAGAGAGAGAGAGAGAGAGAGAGAGAGAGAGAGAGAGAGAGAGAGAGAGAGAGAGAGAGAGAGAGAGAGAGAGAGAGAGAGAGAGAGAGAGAGAGAGAGAGAGAGAGAGAGAGAGAGAGAGAGAGAGAGAGAGAGAGAGAGAGAGAGAGAGAGAGAGAGAGAGAGAGAGAGAGAGAGAGAGAGAGAGAGAGAGAGAGAGAGAGAGAGAGAGAGAGAGAGAGAGAGAGAGAGAGAGAGAGAGAGAGAGAGAGAGAGAGAGAGAGAGAGAGAGAGAGAGAGAGAGAGAGAGAGAGAGAGCTGTCATCGATTCAAACTTAGTGTTAGTAATACCATCCGCAACGGAAGCGATTTGAGGATCTAGATCTATAAATTACACGTAATAAAATAACTAGATCTACATCTACAAGGGGTTGTAGAACATACCTCTTGGATCTCAAAATCCAAGTTGAAGAACCGCAATAGGAAAGAAGGTGTGAAGAGCACCACGATCTTCCGTACGTGTGATCCAAGCAACTCCCGGTGGAAGGAAATCCTCGTCTCGAATCCTTCCGATATGCTACCCGGAAAAAACTCCAAGATTTTTCCCCAACCCTCTTGGCCAAAATTTCTTCCTCCTCTCTAAGAGGTGGAACTCGAAAATATTATTGTGTATTAAGGCTTGGAAGAACTCTCTTTATATAGGAGAGTAAAGCTTTCTCAAGGATTTAATAATTAATACAAAATCAATTATAATAATCCTATTAAATAAAAGATAACTCCATAATATTCTAGAACAAATCTAGAATAATATTTATCTTTATTTCTTACCATAAATATTTATCCAATAAATAATTTATGCGCGTATCTTATTAATACACAAGAAAATAATTCTTATTTCCAAAAACATGTGTGGGGCGAAAATATACTTATTGACCTAGTCAATATTAATTTTGCCATTACACAATAATTGGGCAAGATTATGGAAAATGTCTTTTCCACATATTTAATTATTTAGCCCAACTAATTAAATAGTCCACTAAACAATTAATTCGCATATCGTTTTAATAAAGTCCAACAAGAACTAAATTAATATTATTAGGATTCGACGTCCGAGAATATTTATCTTATATTTGGAGAGCGCGTCGGGGACCAATGGACTAATAATCGGCGGCTCCGATAAATCAAATAAATAATTATCTTACGAACGAATAATTATATTCGATAAATCAATAACGGGAATATGCCACCATAATCCCGTGATCGCACTCCTCCGATTATGAGATTATATTTATCTCCTCACGAGAATGATAATAAGCGTCCATTGATATAATCATTACATATGGATTAATCCTAATATGTTTGTTCATTCTAAATCGGGAAGTTACCGTTAACCCTTTTAGAACCTCTTATCCTTATTTACCATTAACCCCTAGTGATCAATTAATTCATACAACTCACTTTGGTAGCTAATCGGTGTAATATGAACTCCGTGGATCGATCGGTTTAGGATTAACAAATAAGGAAGCGTCATCTACTTCCATAAATGGAAGGAATGGATTCCGTATCGTGATAACACGGACTACTCACTCAATCCGGTATAATGCCAAGATGGGGTAATTCGGACCACGGACTCGGTGTAATCATTAACCGTCAAGTCAAACTTCATGCGATTCAAGCGGTTGAGCATTTGTGATCACCTCGGGATTAAGATATATCCATAAATATGATCATTCATTGATTCGATAAGACTTCTCGATTACGGAATTATATCGTGAACTCTACAATCAAATCGGTCCGATATTTTTATATGATATATCTATCATATATAAATGCCCCAATTAGGTTCTCTTAACCGAAAGTCCGGATAAGACAATCACACTTTATTGTGTTACGGGGCGCATTAATAGCACGTTAAAGGAGAGACCCGATACTCTCGATTAACTTCACTACGGGCTAATTGTATTTTAAGTACATCTTCATTAACTCAATCCTCCCGTGTATATACCGTCTTTGAGTTAAGTGATTACGTAAACGATATCTTTAGGGTTTTACGTAGTGTAAATACTTATTGTCGCGTCGGTGAATATGAGAATAATAAATATGAATAATAATATCAATTTCATTTATTAAATAAAACAATTACAAAATTGTCTTTCGGGCATCACACCTAACAAGAATTTGGGAAATCGGCCATTATAACATCCGATATTTTTTTTCGAATTCAAACGTTTTCGACATTTTTTTTTTCAGGTTTCCCGTCCAAATTTGAACGATTTTGTCCAAATACAGTCAACCCTTTCAAATTTGGATTCCTTTTCGTCCCAATCCATTCACTGGCCAAATTTGGACGGAATCCGTCCAAAATTCGGACGCAACGTCCAAATTGTGACGAATTCCGTCCAAATTTGGACGGTTTCGTCCAAATTCCGTCCAAACCTTCACGCGTTACACTTTTCTTCCTTCTTCTTCACTAAAGGAAACATTCAAATTATGGACGAGGAATTTATTGCTAGCCTTTTTGGAGAAAGAATTATGGATGATCTGACTTTGAAATTTGGGAAAAAGATATCTGAAATAATGAAGATGAATCAAGGCAATGTTAATTCAGTTCTTATTTCTCTTGCTAAACAATAATGGATTGTTATTATCGATTCGACCCGCCCACTTTGCGACGTTCAACGATGACCTTGCCGGATAAATTTACGCCGACGAGCACGGCGTCGCCATTTTTTATACTTCCATTAAGTATACTTTCAGCTAAATTATCTTCAAGAAGTCTAGCAATGGCTCTGTTCAGTGGCCTTGCACCATAATTTAAATTTCTGCTTTCTTCAAGCAATTTCTCTTTGAATCTTTCACTCACATTGATCTCCAATTTATTCTTTATCTTTATTCTTTCCACCACTTTGCTCAACATTTCCTCCATAATTTTCTTCAAATTTGTGTTGTTCATCTTCTTGAAGATCACGATGGAATTTGGACGAAATTCCATATTTTGGAAAGTCAAAGCGTCCAAATTTGGGCGAATCCGTCCAAAGTAGGGCGAAACCGTCTAATTTTTGACGGATTCCGTCCATTTTGGTCAGTAATTGGATTGGGACAAAAAGAAATCCAAATTTGGACGGTTTTGACTGTATTCGGACGATTTCGTCTAAATTTGGACGGAGAACCTGAAAAAAAATGTCAGAAAATGTTTGGACTTGAAAAAAAATATCAGATGTTACGGTGGCCTGATTTCCGAAATTCCCCAATTTCACCTATTCCATTCCATTTCATAGCGGTTGGAGGAGTCCCCATGCCTGCTGGATGCTGCCCCACCCTTAACCATAAGCGATAACTGCGTTAAAAATATGAAAAAAAAACAGAAAAGGAACAACTTGTGGTAGAAAAGCTTTAACATTTTTGTTGAGATAAAAAGCAACAACAAAGAAACAAACAAAAAAGGAGTAGTAGTAGTAGTAAATGAAGAATAATAAAGAAAGTAGTTATACTATATATATATTCCCACAAAGAACAAGAAAGCCATGGCATCATTGCCGTCTCTGTCTCAGCCAATGGCATGGCTTGGTAGTTGCGACAAACTTTTCGTATTTCTGTTTTTTTTGGCTAATTGATAGACCGATAGATACCTTCTTTTGTTTGTTCCATTTCATTCGCTCTGTAACTCTGTTCTTATTGTTAAACTTTTTTTTTATTATATTATTTTTTACATTTTCAAATTAAACTTGCTTCATCATCATATTATCAGTCCTTTTAGGATACTACTTCATCCAATCCAAACCAGGGCCGTCCCTGTGATATCGAGGGTCCTAACCCTAAACAAATTTAAGGTGACAATTAAAAGAAGAAATAATAATAATATTCTTGTTGGAAATATTATTTGTGTTTTGATGATGATTCGTCACGTAACTAAACAACCCGTGATGATGAAGTCGTATTAATCGCTTGTTATAGTGCATAATGAAGAAGAAGCAAGAAATGGTCTAGAGATAAATGTATAAGTTTCATCTAGAGTACGAACGCTTGTATAGGTTGTTTCAAACAAGCATTGTAATAGAATAGGAACTAGGCGAATAGCGAGTCACAATAAGAAAAGCGAATATGCACATGAAGAGCGAGGGTTCAAACTCGGTTATGCAAGAAGCGAAGAAGATAAGTTCGTTGAGGGACACGAGACTCGGTTGGCTTATAGAAGGCGAAGAGAGCGGGGACACGGACTCGATTCTGAAAAGCGAAGAAGCGAGGTGGCAAACTCGGTTAGAAGGCGATTAAGTCGTAACTATAAGTCGGGATTCGAGCAAGTACGTGGTGACACGAAAGCGAGTTATAGATCATGTAAAGTGAATAATCTTAAGGACAAAGATTATCGGTTGCCGGAAAAGAAGAAAAAGCGAATGGTGTACTCGGACTTAGTCAATTGAAGTCGGATGTTAAGTATACAAGGTACTCGGTTTTGAAGAAGAGTAGAAAAGCGAGTTAAGGCCTTGTTGAATTTAAGTTAACAATACGACAAAGATCGTACTTATGAACGTTGGCTAAACGACAAATGTAACGGCTACAAGAGCTAGTGACCGTTACATCACTCCTATAAATACACAAGAGAATCACTTGAAGGAGAGAGAGAGGATCGAGAAAAAGAGCTTTACAAGCACGTATCCAAAGATCCGGATCCGGAAAATCGAGATCATATATATCTAGAAAAGGGAAGCCAACGAATTACCTTGAAGATTTAAAAGAAAGATCCGGTAACCCGTTAAGGGGGAAAGAAGGCATCTTGGAGCTACAAAGCCGGATCCGGAAGAGTCAAACGACTCACCGAATTAATCTCTTGATTAATTCTAAACCTAACCTTTGTGAAAAAGGGTTGGCCGTGCATAGTTTGAAGAGAGCAATTCCACCTTTCTTCATACGGTTGCAACTTGGTTGCCACGGTATTGGTGCGGATGCGGATTTGTGTTTGTGATAGTGGTGAGTGGTGAAGGAGCAATTCCACCTCCGAAAGATCGGTGTGCGAGTGAATGGAGCAATCTCACCTTTCTTCATTTTGTGTAGACGGTGAAACTAGGGTGTCGTGAAGAATTTGTCATAGTGCTAGGATTTTGTAACGAGTTATCTCAAATTCTAGTGATACCTCCTACACCACAGGAGAAGGGGAGACGTACGGGATTACACCACCCGGAACTTCCATAAACAAATCTTGTGTTGATTTAATTTATGCACTTATGTTTGTTTTATTTGTTGCATTATTACTCAGCAAACACCGGACAACGAGTCAACACAAAGCGATACATAGGAGGTCTAGATTCTTTTTGACACATCTATTGCACCAAAGGCTAGTTTTATCCGCGCCGGTTAACAAAACCAAATATAAGTCGGTATTGACTTATACTCGGTTGAGTTAATTGAACTCCGCACAAGTTTCGAACGGGAACAAAGGCGAGGCGAGTATCGTTTGAGTTTGACGAAACTCGGTTCCTCCCGGGGCTTTTCCGGTTCGGCAAAAGTTTTGGTGACAAGTTTACTTACCCCCCCCCCTAACTAAACTTGTGTTAGCCTTTCCAAGGGACCAACAATTGGTATCGGAGCGATTAGCTTCACGTTACGAAGAGATCTGAAGCTGTGCATCGGTTATTTCCGATACCAACAATTGGTATCGGAGCGATTCCTCCTTTCTGGAGGTGATCCAATATCTATTTGTTTGCTTGAAGTAACTGTGTATCAGTTATTTCCGATACCAACAATTGGTATCGGAGCAGTCTTCCTTTTAGAAAGACGTTAAAACATTTATAAAAGAGAATCTTTTGATAGATATTTGTCTTGCATCACACAGCAGCCTACCAAATACATTTAAAGGAGTAATTACACCTAGTTGTTACACACACATTAACACATGGTAACACACCAAGGTGACAAGTGTCAAAACCATAGAGAGACACTTGTAGAAATTATCTAAAGGATAATAATAATAATAAATAATAAAGATCATTTCTTAACATCCCCCCTCAAACTAAAGGTAGGGACAGGAACTACATTTAGTTTGGCCTTGAAATGCTCCGGTTGAGGTCCGGGCGGGGCCTTTGTTAGTGAATCGGCAATGCATAGAGGAAGGGACAAAGCGCACCAAAAGTTTGCTTGTTTAGTACTTGATTCCGGACATAGTGAACATCTACCTCAATGTGTTTGCTCCTAGCATGGAAAACGGGATTCGAGCCAAATAGGTTGCACTCAAGTTGTCACACTGGCCACCTTTGGGAACCGAGGGCAAGGCGATCCCCATTTCGGTTAATAAATGCCGATCCAAACCATTTCAGAGGACAAGTTAGCCAGTGATCTATACTCAGACTCAGCACTGGACCTTGACACCACATTTTGGTTTCTTTGAACTCCAGGAAATCAGTGATCCTCCAAGATAAACACAGTAACCAGCAAATGACTTTCTATCAGCTGGATAGCAAGCCCAATCAGCATCACAAAATCCTGTCAATTGCAGTGCTCCATTTGCCTTAAACAGCAATCCAAGATGGAGAGTGCCTTTTACATACCTGAGGAGCTTTTTGAGAGCATACCAGTGATCTTGTGTAGGTTTTTGCATGAATTGGCTCAGATAGTTGACTGAATATGCCAGGTCTGGTCTGGTGTAGGTAAGGTATTGCAAACCCCCTATGGCACTTCTGTAAGTACTAGGTGACTTCATTGGCTCCCCTTGATCAGGAAGAAGATGGTCTCCAGGTGTCATTGGGATGTTACAGGGCTTGATATGATCTAGTTGAAGCCTTTTTAGTAACTGGGAGGCATAGTGCCCTTGGGTAAGATAGAGTCCATCTGCATTTCTGTGTGCCTCCATTCCCAAAAAATGTGTTATGGAGCCAAGATCCTTCAAAGCAAACTTGGTGTTCAACATGTGGACAAACTTTTGGATCAGGTGCTGTGAGTTTCCTGTCACAAGAATATCATCCACATACACTAAAACATACAAAACATGAGCATCAGTTTTAAATATAAACAAAGAGGAGTCAGCTACTGATTGAGTGAAACCCCAAGTCAACATCTGATGCCTAAGGGCTCCAAACCATGCCCTAGGTGCTTGCTTGAGACCATATAGAGCCTTGTTTAGTTTGCGGACATAATGTGGCTTGGTTTGTGTCCACATACCCTTCTGGTTGCACCATATAAACATTTTCAACTAATGGTCCATTCAAGAAGGCATTGTCTATGTCAACTTGATGGATGTGCCAATTCAGACTCACAGCTAGTGCCAAAACCACTCTAATAGTTGAAGCTTTAGCAACAGGGCTAAAAGTTTCAGTGAAATCAACTCCATAATTTTGATGAAACCCCTTAGCAACTAACCTGGCTTTGTGTTTTAACACTGTACCATCAGGCCTCATTTTTAGTTTATATACCCATCTGCTCCCCACTGGGTTCTGGTGGCTTGCTGGTGGAACCAGGACCCATGTCTCATTTTTTTGGAGAGCATTAAATTCAGCATCCATAGCAAGCTTCCACTCAGGGCAGGCCAATGCCTCAGAAACTTTGGTGGGTTCAGTAAGGTGAGGAGGCAGAATGGTGTTGGTGATTTGGGAGGAATAGGTCTTAGGTTTGAAGATACCACTTTTGGATCTAGTTTGCATAGGGTGGCCTTTTGGAGGTGATGGTGGTGGGGGAGAATCTGGGGATGGAGAAGGTGAGGAAGAGCTAGTGTTAGAAGCTTGTCCAGAGGGTAAAGGGGAAGATGATGTAGGACTGGGATCCTCATCATCATCAGATACAGATGTGGACAAGGGTGTAAAGGAATTAAAGACTGGGGTTGTACCAACAGGAGAGGGTGGTAAGGAGGGGTGAGGCTCTTGTGAGTGAAGCTCTTGTGATGGGGACACAGCAACACTGCCTTCCACTGATCTACTCCCAGATAGGTCTTGTACAGAATATGGCTCAGGCACAGAAAGATTAAACCAAGATGACAGATTAGAATCAGAGAGGATTTCTCTATGAGGACCTTGGGTGAACCCTTCTTTGAAGGGGAACTCATACTCATTAAAGACAACATTTCTAGTGATAAAAACTCTACCAGTGGTGTCTAGACATTTATAGCCTTTATGGAGGGGACTGACACCTAAGTAAGTACACTTTTTGGTGTGGAACTTGAACTTAGTAGGGAAGAAGGGTCTAAGATGAGGAAAGCAAGTGCAACCAAAGGTCTTATAGAACTTATAATCAGGGAGCTTGTTAAACAGAATTTGATAAGGGGACTTGTGCTGTAACACAGGTGTAGGTAAAATATTAATGATGGTGACAGCTTCAACAAAACTATCCCACCAATACTTAAGAGGAAGAGAGGCTTGAGCAAGTTGTGTGAGGCCTAATTCCACAATGTGTCTATGCTTCCTTTTCGCTCTACCATTTTGGGGATGAGCATGAGGACAAGGGTGTCTAAACCGAATGCCTTGATTCTTAAGAAAGGACTCAGAGTTCTATACTCCCCTCCCCAGGTCGTTTGTAAGCACTTAATTTTTACGGAAAATTGGTTTTCCACAAGGGTTTTGAATTGTAAGAAGACGAGAATAAACTTGATTTTGCTTTAAGAGGATATATCCAAGTATATCTAGACCAATCATCAATGAAGTGAATATAATAAAGATAACCGGATGTGGATTTGTGTGGGGAAATTTGGTCCCCATAAATCAGAATGTATTAAGTCAAGAACATTGGCAGCATGAGAATTAGAGGAAAAATAAGGTAAAGCATGGCCTTTGCCAAATTGGCAGGCATCACAGAAACTCAATTTTTCATTAATTTTCACATTACATTGCTCAAGAACTTGACTCAAGACCTGTTTGGAGGGATGGCCTAGCCTCCTATGCCAAACATCAGGATCTCTATTGACATTAACGGAACTCAAATGAGCACTACAAGGCTCGGATATAGACTTATTAAAGCGAGAACTAAAGGGACCGACTTAAGGACCGATTTGGATGCTTGAGATGTCTTGACTTTGGAGTGAAGGAGACCTTATTTGGAGGAGGAGCCATAATCGATACGGACCATCCTTGAGAATTCTGTTAGAAGCGGTGTCCCTGTTTTCTTGTCCTTCACACGGACAAGAATTGGGATTAAACTCAACAACAACATAATTATACGGTTAAGAGTTTAGAAATACTAATTAGGTTCTTGGTGATTAAGGGTACATGTAGGATATCTTTTAAAAGCAGTGTAGTGTGTGACTGAAGTGTGGACAGATAGCTATGACCAATGTGAAGTATAGGTAGTTGTTCACCATTACCTACTGCCACTGATTCTGAACCATTGTACCCAGCACTGAGATGAAGATTGTTGAGATCAGCAGTAAGATGATTAGATGCTCCACTATCCATATACCAAGCAGGATCACCCACAGATTGTGGACTTGCAAGATAAGCAGAAACTTGCTTTGGACCAGTATTGTTGTTGGCATTTTGAGAGGGAGGCACAAAATCTTCCTCAAATCTGTGCCAGCAGGATGTAACAATGTGGCCATTCTTCCCACATAATTGACAGACCATCTTGTTACCGGAGCCTCTTGCACCTCCTCCTCTACCTGCCTCGCCCCTTCCACCACGGCCTCTTCCTCTTCCAAAGGTCTTTGTTACTTTGATAGGGTGGACGACCATTATTTACAGGCGAGAGAGTTCGAGCCATATTAGGCGATGGATTAACCAATCCTGGATTTCCGTAGCATTCGGTCTTGCAATTAACCTTTCATGAGTCATAAGTTGAGATTGTACGTCTTGCCGGTGAGTGATCCAACCCTTGATGTAATGTTGACTATGGCGGACTCATAGTCACGATCCAAACCCCCAAAGTTGCTAGAATGAGCTCGGATTTGGTAATGGGGTATCCAATTTCTTGTTAGGTTGTCCGAATAGGATTTCATACGTGCAAGATAATCGGACATCGATTTGGATCCTTTGTTGGCTTTGGACGGGGCATCCTTGTACTCCGACATTCAGACTCGGACTTGCTATTGAACAGTGTCTCAAGAGTTGTCCAGATTTCATAGGCTGTTGAGCACCCAACAACCTCCGACAGTGCTTGCTCAGTCATCGAGCTAAGCAACCAGCCCATAATCAGATTATCTTTGGTGTTCCATTCATCATTCATAGAGGCAATGGCCGGGTTGACTAAAACAGATCTGGATAGAGAGTCATGAAATGCTGGTGCTGGATTCAACAAGTGATTTTCCAATTTGTGACCACGTATTATAGGAAGAATTGTGTACCTCCAGAGCAAATAGTTGCTTCGATCAAGTTTCACAGTGCATGTCTGACTCAGATTTCCAGAAAATGGTGGTGCAAGAAGGGAAGATGAGTGAGGACTCACAGAACCGAGAAATGGCGGATTCAGGCTACCAGATCGAAGACCAAAAGCAGGTAGAGGAGAATCAGTTCTTCCAAAAGTTACACCGGTCAGTGGTGGAAGAGTATTTGCCATTGTTGACGGTAGCGTGTTGGTGAACGGTATTCCGGTGACGACTGCATCGGAGAAGAAAGTGGAGCTCCCAGGTATGAAACCAGAAACAAGAGGCGGAGTAGTTGATACACCGGTCAACGGAGTAGATATACTAGGCGAGATAAGAGCGCCGTCGAGGTGGGCCGCTCCTTCTCGGTGGAAACTCCGGTGGTGGTGGCCATGGCACCGACCCAGGCTCCGATACCAAGAAAGACGTTAAAACATTTATAAAAGAGAATCTTTTGATAGATATTTGTCTTGCATCACACAGCAGCCTACCAAATACATTTAAAGGAGTAATTACACCTAGTTGTTACACACACATTAACACATGGTAACACACCAAGGTGACAAGTGTCAAAACCATAGAGAGACACTTGTAGAAATTATCTAAAGGATAATAATAATAATAATCATTTCTTAACACTTTTGGAAGAGATCCAAGCTGTTACTTTGATCAAAGCAACCAGTTGTTGAAGACCCTTCACTTGTATCAATTGTAAAAGCATCTAGTTTGATTTCAATGTCTACATCCGAGTTATAAGTTGGCTTAATCACCCACGACTAATTGCTTGCAAAATGTATACGATTTTCATGATCAAATATTCGAAAGGTTCGGTGCGACAAATTTGCATACAATTCCGAACTTCAACTCGGTGATGATGTGGATACAAACTTCATTGTTCATATTAACGAATCCGAGAGGAGTTCCATCAACTAAGCGATCTCTCAAAAGAAGAAGGAAAGGAGTTGTTGCAAGTAGCTTGTTGATATAGAAGATTCATTAGAGCAACAAAAGAGTGTACATTCAAATCTTAAAAGCGCATCAAATCATCAAGGAAAGGTACATTCTTCAAATCGGTTATCATTTGTTGAACTCGGTCGAGAAACTCGATCTTGTCAAGTCAAGGCGAAAAACTTACGTTAGAACTAAAATTAAAAGATAGAGAACTTGACAAAGCAAAAGATTGGAATGAGTTTCTTGAAACTGAGGTGTCAAATCTAGCTGAAAGATTAATGTCTAGTAAATTTGACAAAAGCAATCCCCCACCCCTACCCAGTCTTGAGACTTCAAAGAGTATAAACTTTAGAAGTCAAGATACTGAAAGATCTAGTGGATTACACAAGGAAACTAAGAATGATAAATCTAAAAGAATTCTTGTGAAATCAACTAAGGTTGAGCGTAATGGTTTATCTAGAAAAGAGTTGAGAAGGCTTAATTCTCTCAACAAAGAAACTGAAAATAATACTTCAGTAACTAACCCAGCCGGACCCAAAAAGATATGGGTACCGAAGAAAACTTAAACTGTTTTGCAGGAAAAGTCAGTCTATATTGCATAATCTTCGGAAAAGCGACACATACAAAGGCGAGAAGGCAAAAGGCGATGAAGGGCAAATTGGTCAAAAGCAGAAAACTTTCCAGCTTTCATCTGACGCTTGGGCTAACATGACAAATCACTCGAAGCCACGTGTCAATCAAGGAGAAAAAGTAGAAGCTCATCCCTACAAAATCCTATTGATTGTGACACGACTCTCATTTTGAAAACGATTGAAAGACGCAATCTTGACGAAATCATGTTCAAAACTTTCAAGATTCCTCCTCGAAATTTTCAATTCGAAATCCATGGATCGTTACAACATTGATGAAGGAACCACTTTACAAGCACTGGACGAATTTTATCAAAAATTCTCAAACTTCACTCTTTCAATCCAAATTGCAAAGAAGATCAAAAAGATTCGAGGATTGGAGAATTTGATTGATACAATGGTCACTACTTTGTGTCCAGATGGCATCAGAGATTTCTACAGGAATGCCGAAATCATCAACAATGGAAAAAGCTTCAAAATGACTGTTCAAGATAAAAGCTTTCTTGTTGATGAACATTTGCTTTCACTTGTCTTCGGCTTAGACATAATCGGAGGATCTTCATCTTTCACTTTTGGGAATGAAGAAAAAGGCAAGCTTTGGAGTGTCACGCAATCAACAAGAAGGAGAAGAATTTCATTGGCTCCATCTATCAACAAAAGAGAGAATTCGCGAGTCTTGACGATACTTCGACCGAAACGTCATTGGTCGTGTTCGAAATATCTACACTCTCTCAACGAGTTAAAATGAAGATGATTTATGCTATTTGGTTTGGAGAGAAAGCTGGATTGGAACAAGTTTGTTCTCAATCATTTGATAAAACAAATTTCAGAAGAGAAAGTGAGAGTCAAAGAAAGAAAGGGTACTGGAGAAATGTTCTTACTGAAAAAGGGATTTACTTATTTAGTGCAAAGGATACTAGATCATTTCTCCATCTCAAAAGTCACAGAAACCAAAGCAAAACTCAAATCAGTGTCCACTAGGACAAAGAAAAGAAAAATCATTGAAGAAGAAGAATGGAGTGAAGTTTCAGACTCCAGTTCAAGTGAGACTGACGATTTGGACGAAAGAACCCCGAGAAGACGAGAAAAGGATGTGGAACAAGCTTCGGTCAAAGAAAAGCGAAGCGAGAATGTAATTCAAATTGAGGATGAAAGCGAGGAAAGTGAAGAAAGCGAAGGAAGTGATGAAGAAAGCGAAGATAGTGAATCTCCGGCGAGATGTATGGGGAGTACAACGAAGAGCGAGAGAGAAGGCTGTGGAAGACGGCGAATTTTGTGAAGGCGAGTATGAAAAGGAACCGACGGTTCATGATACTCATTTTTATTATCCTGAAATTGGTTCCTCATCACAAGTTCATGAGGCATCTACAAGCAAATCGACAATCGAAAGATTTCGACATTAAGCAAGCGAAGGCGAAAGACGGAAAAATGTGGAAGGGATCATTGATAGCGTAATGTAGACTACGAGCGAGAGGCTTTACGATCTACATGACTTCGTTGGAAGATCTCATTACTCATGTTAGGACGAATACTCCAACCTCATCACCCTCCGTAAGTTATTTGAAGATTGTTATCGCTTATCTTCAAACAAGGGGAAGATGAAGGCAGTCTTGGTGATGAAGTTAAAAGCGATGCTAAAGTGAATCGGTGAAGAAATCTATGCCAAACAGTTGATGGAAGAACAAGACAAGCAAATAGATGCTGATCTGTTAACCACTCAACTCAATGAAGAAGAAGGCGATAGTCGATTGAGGAATTAAGCTGAGAAGAGACCTTCACGAAACAAGGATCGAGGAAGATGAAGAAGCCGCGATCAAAGTTGTCTTGAATGTAAGGAAGAAACTTGCAATCCGTATCGATCGAAAGAACGACTAAAAACGGGAGAGACAACAACCAAGGGGGAAAGCTGGAATGAAATCGAAGTTGAAGTGAAAAGGAATCAAAAAGAAAAGGCTGAAAAAGAAAAGGTTAATCTCGTATCGAGAAGAAGAAGAGAAGCGATGAACGAGGAGATTAAAGAAATGCGATCAAGCTCGGGAACAATAACAATGAAGAAGCAAATCAATTTATCGGTGAATATCGGAAATCAAGCACTAGAGAT
This sequence comes from Gentiana straminea, assembly GCA_036785695.1. Classification (NCBI taxonomy): domain Eukaryota; kingdom Viridiplantae; phylum Streptophyta; class Magnoliopsida; order Gentianales; family Gentianaceae; genus Gentiana; species Gentiana straminea. The sequence goes on from JAVUPR010000107.1 coordinate 361,660, forward strand.
GGCGAATCATTTGAAGAAGGAAAAGAAAGAAGACTTACGGAAACTAAGAGAAGCATTTTTCTTGGAGAAAAGGTGTTGGCTCTTGAGAAAGAAAAGTTGTAATTCTATTCGGTTTTCATTGAGTTTGTTTCAACTTTAATCTTGTAATAAACTAAATTTGTTTTAGTTTGTTATTTGTTTTGTTATGATTTCTTGCACTATTCTTTTATTATTGCTTTTAGGGAGGGTTATGATACATCATCAAAAGGGGGAAATTGTTGGAAATATTATTTGTGTTTTGATGATGATTCGTCACGTAACTAAACAACCCATGATGATGAAGTCGTAACTAACTGTTATAGTGCATAATGAAGAAGAAGCAAGAAATGGTCTAGAGATAAATGTATAAGTTTCATCTAGAGTCTGAACCTTGTATAGGTTGTTTCAAACAAGCATTGTAATAGAATAGGAACTAGGCGAATAGCTGAGTCACAATAAGAAAACTGAATATGCACATGAAGAACTGAGGGTTCAAACTCAGTTATGCAAGAACTGAAGAAGATAAGTTCGTTGAGGGACACAGACTCAGTTGGCTTATCTAGAAAGGCGAAGAGCGGGGACACGAGACTCGATTTACGAAAAGCGAAGAGCGAGGTGGCAAACTCGGTTAGAAGGCGATTAAGTCGTAACTATAAATCGGGATTCGAGCAAGTACGTGGTGACACGAAAGCGAGTTATAGATCATGTAAAATTTATAATCTTAAGGACAAAGATTATCGGTTGCCGGGAAAAGAAGAAAGCGAATGGTGTACTCGGACTTAGTCAATTGAAGTCGGATGTTAAGTATACAAGGTACTCGGTTTTGAAGAAGAGTAGAAAAGCGAGTTAAGGCCTTGTTGAATTTAAGTTAACAATACGACAAAGATCGTACTTATGAACGTTGGCTAAACGACAAATGTAACGGCTACAAGAGCTAGTGACCGTTACATCACTCCTATAAATACACAAGAGAATCACTTGAAGGAGAGAGAGAGGATCAGAAAAAGAGCTTTACAAGCACATATCCAAAGATCCAGATCCAGAAAATCAGATCATATATATCTAGAAAAGGGGAAGCCAACAGAATTACCTTGAAGATTTAAAAGAAAGATCCAGTAACCCATTAAGGGGGAAAGAAGGCATCTTGGAGCTACAAAGCCAGATCCAGAAGAGTCAAACAGCTCACTGAATTAATCTCTTGATTAATTCTAAACCTAACCTTTGTGAAAAAGGGTTGGCTGTGCATAGTTTGAAGAGAGCAATTCCACCTTTCTTCATACGGTTGCAACTTGGTTGCCACGGTACATTGGTGCGATCTGCGGATTTGTGTTTGTGATAGTGGTGAGCTGGTGAAGGAGCAATTCCACCTCCGAAAGATCAGTGTGCAGAGTGAATGGAGCAATCTCACCTTTCTTCATTTTGTGTAGACAGTGAAACTAGGGTGTCGTGAAGGACTGTCATAGTGCTAGGATTTTGTAACAGTTATCTCAAATTCTAGTGATACCTCCTACACCACAGGAGAAGGGGAGACGTACGGGATTACACCACCCGGAACTTCCATAAACAAATCTTGTGTTGATTTAATTTATGCACTTATGTTTGTTTAATTTGTTGCATTATTACTCGACAAACACCGGACAACGAGTCGGCACAAAGCGATACATAGGAGGTCTAGATTCTTTTTGACACATCTATTGCACCAAAGGCTAGTTTTATCATTTGCCGAGTTAACAAAACCAAATATAAGTCGGTATTGACTTATACTCGGTTGAGTTAATTGAACTCCGCACAAGTTTCGAACGGGAACAAAGCGAGCTGAGTATCAGTTTGAGTTTGACAGAAACTCAGTTCCTGGGGCTTTTCCAGTTCGGCAAAAGTTTTGGTGACAAGTTTATTTACCCCCCCCCCCCCTTCCTCTAAACTTGTGTTAGCCTTTCCAAGGGACCAACAATTCTTTCACGGACCAATTTTATGCATTCAAAGCTGATTTATTTTCCCCCTTTAATTTAATTTTATGGTGCATGATGAGACGAAAGTATTGTCATAAGAAAGAATCATGATGGCTGTACTTACATATACTTGTAGTTTAATTAAAACCTGTCCAGCATCACTCTACTACTACTGTTGTTATTAAAATTCTTGGAATTAGATTTAAATTCTTGGAATTAGATTTAGATGTTGTCTTTTCTTTACATGTTACTTTGTATGATACTAGTATATATTTTCTTGAAAATAAAGAAACTAGTACTACTACTTTATTAGAGCATCAGCAATGACCCTAAATAAATACGTACACTGGGCCCAGCCACATTCATACATTTACCTTTTTGCATTAACCTCCTCCTGTGCCCCCCAATCTCAACAAAAGAAAACGAGACTGTGACAATCTTTCTTCTAAGTTGGTAGTTAGAGTTCGATCCAACTGAATTGATTCATTTCTTCCCCTCCCCGTGAAAAATTGTGCATATTACAACAACATCTTCTTACAAACGAAATCAACATTCGATTTACGCCTTTTACAATACATTTATGGACGAGCGGTGAGGATCATGTTTCTTTACATAGAATTATCCAAAAAGCCAAAGGGATTGAACAATGCTATGTGCAACCACCGAAACAACCGTTGTGTAAAATGATGAGTTTAAAACGGTTACAATATAGTAATAAACTAATCGTACTAATAATTTCACTCCGTGTCATTTTTCTTTCCAATCACAAATTTTCTTGTAATTCGGGGCCAAATCCTCTTGGTGTGCGTCAATAAAATTCAACTTCCACCAGCGATAGAATCCTACGCGTAAAAAGCTTTCCACCAACGTGTATTCCTTTGAAAGTCTTGGCTGGTGGTCAAAACTTCTGCGCCATGGCATAAAATTACTGCTTTCCAATATAATGTAATGGTCCATAAAGTGGTTCAATCAGATGCCCAGATACATCCAATATTCAGTTGCCAAATTGGTAAAATTCTTGCGTTTGACCCATTCATTTTTGCCAAGTGCCGGCTACAGACAGCACTTCCTATAAATTCAAAACGCCCCTCCATTTTTATTTAAAACAATATATTCTTATTATCAACTTAAAAGAGACCCCAACCGTCCTCTTTATCCCCCCATTCAAAACCATTTGCTTCTACCCCCACCCCGGGCCACCAAGCGCCACCAGAATAACACTATCTTCATTTATTCTGTTTATATGCTTTCCTCCACCACCACCACCGCGGCCGCCCCCCCTTTTTAGCTCAACCAGCTGAACCTACGACACCACTGAGTTATTCCACCACCTCCACCACCACTAAATCAGCTATATATACCGACACTCATGAGCTAATATTCCTACGCCGTCGTATGATTTTTTAGTTACTGAAGATCTCCCCCAGTCCCAGCACAACAGAGCAGTGATGCTTCTTCCAAATCCAATTTCGTTCCTACTTACAGCAATTTTTCTCTACTTGCTAGTTAAATTCTTCTACCGTAGTTCTGCACTGTGGATTCTTAAGGATTGGTGGCATCTTTTGGAGGACAAATGTCACGTTTATCAGTTCTACAGAGTTCCACAATTCAATCAACGCATGCAGGAAAATCAACTCTACCGGAAAGTCTATTTGTACCTCAACTCTTTGTCCGCCGTTGAGCATTCCGACTTCCCAAACCTTTTCTCCGGTGCCGCCAAATCTAACGAGATTAATCTCGTCCTCGATCAGAATCAGATGATTGTGGATCATTTTCTGGGTGCTAGGATATGTTGGATTAACGATTTGTGTGATAAAACTGGTGGTGGTGGTGGTGGTCGTCGTAACAACTCTTTGGTTTTGAAGGTAAAGAAACGTGATAAGCGCAGAATTCTACGTCCTTATCTTCAACACATCCACGCTGTTTCCGATGAGATCGAGGATCAACAGAAAGAGGTGAAACTCTTCTTCATCAACCCCGCCGCCGAAGGTGGTGAAGGAGGAAGGTGGATGTCGGTTCCGTTTACACATCCGGCGACAATGGACACCGTGGTGATGGAGGCAGACTTGAAGAACAAGGTCAAATCCGACTTAGAATCATACCTCAAATCCAAGCAGTATTACAATCGACTCGGCCGCGTTTGGAAAAGGAGTTATCTCCTGTACGGACCGTCCGGTACCGGAAAGTCGACTTTTATTGCTGCAATGGCTAAGTTTCTACACTACGACATCTACGACATAGATTTATCCCGAGTTTCAGATGATTCCGATTTGAAGATGCTTTTGTTACAAACAACGAGCAGGTCGGTGGTGGTGATCGAAGACCTAGATCGGTGGCTTTTAGTCGCTGAGAAACAACAAACGGCAACCAGCTTCTCAGGACTAATGAATTTCATGGACGGCATGATCTCGTGCTGCGGCGAAGAACGCGTGATGGTCTTCACAATGAACTCAAAAGAACGGGTCGATCCAACGGTTCTCCGACCCGGAAGGATCGATGTGCACCTGCATTTTCCCTTGTGCGATTTCAGTTCGTTTAAGAGCATGGCCAGTAGCCATTTAGGGGTGAAAGACCATAAGCTATTTCCTCAAGTGGAACAAGTTTTCCAAAACGGAGGGAGCTTGAGTCCAAGTGAAATCGGTGAAATCATGATCGCTAATCGGAGCTCGCCCAGTCGGGCGTTGAAGTCCGTGATATCCGCCTTGCAGAACAATGCGGACGCCAAATTGGCAAGCAGGATAGCTCGGAAGTTAAGCGGGTCCGGGTCCGGGTCCGGGTCGGTTCGGGTGGTGGATGAAGTAGTTGGAGAAACCGGATTGTTTTGTAAAGAGAGCTTTCCGGCGGCGGCAAAAGAGCGCCGGAAATTATCTGGATTCTTTAGACGGGGCAGTGGTAGGGTGTCTTTAGATTTGGATTCACCTCAAGGAGAAAAGGAGACACAAAATTCACAACATGGTGGTATCTAACTCTTCATTTGCACAAATTTTAGCTTGATGACTACTCTTTGTAAGTATATTTATTTTATTTTTATAACTTGACTTTATATAGAAAATGTAATGTAATGTAATTTTTATTTAGGAATATGATACGATCATCAGAATGTAATATGGCATGTGTTTGCAGAACCATTAATCTGTGGTAAGACTGTGATAATAAAGGAAAAAATTTCAAAAATATTGAAGGTAGAAGGTCACCTATAATAGACTAAGGAAATCTATCTAAAAAAAAAAAAAAAAAAAGGGTCAATAGCGTTGAGCTGTGGTGGTTTACTTTGTTGTATCGAATAAATATATCATTAGTCTCCATCTTGATGCTCGACTTGTTGGGAAGGGAAAGAATGTGAAATTGTTTGCACTATAACAAAGCAAGCATGCATTCACTCACATGGTTGAAAATTGGCCTAACACAATGTCATAACGTTGACAAACATTAGATTTGGCCCCATAGAAATTGTTTTACGTAGCAGCATGTTAACAGTGTCTTATTTATTGTGCTTTCATTGAATTTTTGTTTCAATATCCCCCCTTGGCCTTTGCTGCCGACGAAAGAAAGACAGGACCACATAATTAATGGGGGAGGAACTTTGGGAGCCAACAATCATGACTGTGTTGGTGAGTGTCACTGTGCCAACATTTATTTCCTTCCCCAGGAAAGTCATTAATTAATTAAGAGTGACATAAAAGCAAGGAAGGTAGCTGTGGTAAATGTTTCATCTCTGGGGATCCCATTAGGAAAGGTAGTTGTGGTAAATGTTACATCTAAGGTATGGGGGTGATTTTCGAGTGGGTAACTCCTTGGCGGAGATCTCCCCTTTACAAAGATACTAGTACATAAACAAAATTCTGGGCAGAAACAATGAAAATATATGTGGCATGTAGCAAAACTCTACATGCAATCATTGTGAATCAAATTGGTGGATATCAATATTATTGTTTTGTTGCTTGTTGGGGTATGTATGTCAACTCTGATACAATAAAAACCACTAAACTGATCGAGGGAGAGCCACCGGTCTTCTTCTGATACTTCAACAACTTAATTTATGCAGCCAAATGAAATGGAACACAACCAAACTGGGTTTAGACTTAAGTCCATGCAAAACATTGCTTTGGGAATGTTAAAATTTTTCTCAGGAAGTCTTTTGTGAATCTAGTTGAACACCTCTTATATGAGTTACGTTGCTGGGGTTTCTCTTTTTGTTTTCTTCATGCTAGAGATTGTGGTGTTTTTACTTTTTTATTTTTCAATTTATAACCTGTTTGTTGTTGAAGATGTGTTTGATAATTAACCTTTTGTATAGTTTATGTTTGTTCTTGTTTGCTTTCTTATATATCTTTTATCTTATTCAGTTAGCAATCCAGCATGTCTTTGACATATCAACCAGCCTTTAGAAACTTATTAAGCAGAGTGATGTAGGGTTTTCTTGCTGTAATATTTTCATGGATCAAACATGTACCTACTTTAATTAGATCAAAATTCTCTCCTTTTGAGATATAACACCCAGAATCCACTACCCGATAATTACGAGCAATAACAATATGAAATTAGAAATATAGGTCACTCACAGGCATATATATATATATATATAGCTCTCAAGTTCTGTACCTTTATGCTTCAAAAGCTCTAAGTATCCTTAACAAATCACTCAGTCCCTCCTCCTGTACACCATATGCTCTTCAGTGAAATTCTGCGACTCATTTCCCCCCATTTCAATGCAATGCAAAAAGTGGTCCTTTATTTCATCTCTCAGGCTCAGCACGGCTCGATCTCTCATTCTTCTTCTGAAACTACAGGCAACCCTTGTTTACTCCAGTTGTATAGTCCTCCTTCCAAGTGGTAAACATTTTTGTAACCATTGAGAACTAGCAAATATGCTGCTATTAGTGATCTGCAACCATTGCAAGAAAAAAGCACTTGGTTACTTGGCAGTGAAGTTTATGCATCTTGGTTCCACCGTTCCTCGTGCTTTACTCGAGCATCACTTCATGTGAACTACCATCTCTCCTAAAAGCTTAAGCTGATAGGGAGATAGATCATTAACATTATATATCTAATAATAAAACTAATTTTTGTTTCTTCCCGTTTATTGAACATGACAAGTTGTAAACAACTTATATTGGTGGTATCAACGATGGTAATGGCTTATGGTACAGACAGACGGTCCATATAGCCGACCCTCCCATTTATTGATTATATTGAGCTGTAAATTTGCTTATATTGGCATCAAATGATAGTATGTTTGTAGGAAGAGTTTAATTCGCATTCTTCTTTATTATTCAAAGTCAATATAATAGGATAGGACTGTAGTTTTTTAGTTATATCTGTTTTGACTTGTGAAAGTTAGCCTTGTAACGGCTAGTTTCCCAAGTTGGAACTATTTATACTCTTCTCATTGAATGAAAGTAAGTAAGCATCTCTTCTCCATCTTAAAACTCACAATGTTTTACGATAGGGACAGATAATCCATTTAGCCAACTTACGTGAGCTAAGGTATGCGTATTACTGTAGTTGTGTAAGGGTTTGTAAATATCATGAAAATGATTTCTTCTTGTATAACAATAAAAAGAGCTGAGCCAACCTTGACTGCTGCCCTTCGGGAAGATTTTGTGTGGGCTTCATTGTGCCTCCAGAGGAGCAAGCTACAATGATCTTGGCGTCTTTATTTAATTTTGATTCCACACCTGCGCGCCTTAAAATGGATGAGTTAGCAAAACAAAAGATTGTCAGTCTAGCCAGGAGAAGCCTTTATTAGTATTTAAGCAAAGCAATAATAATAGAGTAGTAAATAATAATAAGAAAGAAGATTGATCTGACTTTGGATGAACTCAGGGTTTTCTTCTGTCCCTTGAAAGATGCCAAAGAATGCAAAAGCAACTCTCCTTGCAATGTCCCATGCTGTCCACTCCTTTATGAGCCTATATATTTGCACATTGATAGCACCAGGTGGATGAACCTAATATATATGTCGACAACAACAACAGCTACTACAAATGTTAGGCTCTCGTCTCTCTCTCTCTCTCTCTCTCTCTACTGCATCGAAACGTTAAATTACTAGTTATTGGAAGGTAAACATAATTACCTCTTTGAACTCAGCTTCTGGGCGAACATCTAGGATCACAAAATTGTTTTCGTTTTGTAGCCGCAGTGCTTCTTTAACATCAACACTCCGTACCTACAAAAGTTGTATGTATGTACAAGTAGGGGGTTTTAAGAGCGAATAATATTCTCAAGTTGCTTCTTCTTCTTATAAATTAGACAACAAGCAAAGACTAGTTAAAAGTGATATTCACATTGCTAGGAAAACAGTAAATTAATGGAGTGGATATGTATGTATATATAAAGTGAGGAGGAGGAGGAGGAGGAGGATATATCATTGCACATTTCATTCAGATTCTAACAAGTAAACAAAGGGCCTAATTTGTCGATTGAAACAGAGAAGAATGTATAATACCTTTTTCTCCAACAGAATTTTTCTCTTAGTTGACCAATCTTCTTCAGCTAATCCCTCCAATATAAACCAATTATTATTATTAACCACAACATCATTCAACAAACTCACATTGAAAAACAGAAACTTCATGGTACATACATATCAGTAATTTTTAGTTTTTCTTTCACCCTTCACATTTGCACTAGCGTAGAAGAGAATAGAAATGAACCTTTGTATTCTACAAGTTTTTGCCATAATAAAAAAAGAAGAAGAATGGTCTCTATCTATTCTATGTACGTACCTGGTGATTTTGCTGGTTTGGTAGCTGCACTTCGAATTCTAAGGCTGAGAGTGCCAGCAGCAGCAGCAGCAAGTGATACTTTCTTTCTACTCATTGATCCAAAAGCTTTGGGATTAGGAGCCCAAGAAAAGTTGGTAACTTCCTTCATAGAAATGGTGGGATACTTGTGTAAAGAGGTGGTGGTGGAGGTGGAGGAGGAGGAGGAGGAGGAGGAGGTTGGTGGTGCTGCCCAAGCAAGGGTGGTCATATTTGCAACTTAAAAAAGATGGAGAATTGAGGCCTGACCAACACTAACCACCAGAAGGCAGGCAGCTTCTGCTTCTGATAAATGATGATCATCTGTGAATTTTTGGATAAAAATTGATTCTTTTTTATTTGAGAGATCATCTGATTGGCTAACTGTAAGTCCCGGGGAGATTTCTGAATGGCCAATAGGATTTAGTGGGCCGATCCCATTGTGTGGATATCTATCTTCCTCTTTATACACTCCGGTCTTTTTGTGGCTATTGTTTATATAGAGGATCTCTCGTCCTTAGCAAGTCTGTGTTGTGTCTTTCGGGGACTTCTTTTTGTATTGGACAAGGATTATAAATGTATCAATCCCTATTGTTTAGGAGATAAGCATGGATATTTTGAATATTATGATCGGAGTCTTAATAATTGGGGATTCTTTCTATATTTATCTCATATTTTAAGCACATGGGCTAATATCGGATAAGGGAGACTCTGGCCGACCTGCACCGAGCCCCCAGCGCCATTATGGCGCGCAATCTATCTTGCTCGGCTCCGTTGCGGCCTATAGCCCGGCCTGCGGTGGTGCGGGAGCAAACGAGACCGATCTCCTACCTGAGGTTTAGGTCTGCCCTTAGACGTGAAGTGTGACTCATGACCCTTAACGTTATACTCACTCTGTCTTCATTTAACTCCATCGAAATGGAGATTACACGTGGCGGAGCTCGACCCTCATCTTATACATTGATCCATCCAAATGGGCATATACCAAATATTAATCTCTATATTAAATTCATTCATGATGATTTCAAGTTTTAAACTACTATATACTTGTACTTTCACTATATTATGCGCATGAAACCGCGTCCAAATCTGGTTGTATATAATAAAATAATATAAATACCGTCACTCGCGCTAACATAACGACTCGACTCTGTTTTTTATTCTTCTTTTTCTTATTTTCCTTAGTACTAGTAGGTAGTAGGCTCATACGAAAAACGTCATCGTCCATCACACACTCCTCTCCTCTCCTCTCCTCTTAATTGCTATCTACGTCGGCGAATTGCCGGAGGTCGTCAATTACAATCGATAGTATCGCGTAGAAACTGCAAGATGGAGATGTTTTATTACTTAGTGTTCGGAGGATTAGCTGCGGTTGTGGCAGCTTTGGAGCTCAGTAAAAGCAACAAGGATCGGATCACCACTTCTCAATCATTCAATTCGTTTAAGAACAGTTATCTTCTTGTCTACTCTCTTATGATGGGTGAGTTTTCTCCGGATCTATGTTTTTTTTTTCTTCTTAATAATGCATTGCTGTAATTTCGCTAAGCAATCATTTGATTATATTAGTTCGATCGTGATTTCATTTCCTCACGTTATATCTGCAAAACTCAACGTCAATTTGCGGATTTATTACACAACGAGACTGCAGTGCATACGCAGCTTTTATATTGAGTTTGTGTGTCGGAATGCTTTGGTTTCCTATGTTAAGGCGCTTTGTTGGTTGGATCCGGATAAAATTGGATGGATCGATTGCATAAAACAATTGATGTCTGTTAATGTGATCCTCTGTGTATTCGAGCTACTGTGCTTTTGCTTCTAAGATGATATCTGTCGACATGTTCTCAAGACCTGGCGCCTGGTAAGGCTACATGAGCCATAAATTGTCCGGTCAACTGCTTAGACCGTCGTCCTCGCTTGGTCTAAAAGGGCTAACCCGAGTTGACAAGATATTTTATGTCTCACACTTATATGGAGGTGAGCTTTCTGCTAATTTCCCGATGTGGGATTTTACATCAACATAGAGATCTTTTGCTGCCTTTAGTGTTGCTACTGTATTTTGTCAGATATCTGTGTTCTAACTGGAAAAGATACCTACACAAGAAACAGGATGTTTTCAATTACTCATCCCTATGTGCTGATTTTCCCATAGATGTTAATTGCACTAAAACAAACTCAATAAATTACACTTATTTGTGAACCTGATACATAAGTGAATACATTTTTTTTATCTTTTAGGAGTGATATGTATCTCCTAACTATTCCTAAATTAGTTGAGCTGCTGACTGTCTTATTGAGGTTTGACAGTAAATCACACATTGCTAAAACATCAATCACTACTCTGGAGAGTAGTATACTAGTGTGTATTTTATGATGTGATGTGGGATAATATGTATGTCGAATTATTACTAAACCAGTGCAGTGGACAATGTGTAGTCATAAGCTGTACTTGAGGAGGTTATTAGTAGAGCCGGCTGGTGCTGCACTATTAGTCCTACGTTCCAAACTGAATGTGGAAATATTTTGTTGCTATGGTAGCCACCACTCTCTATAAACTCAACTTGTGCATGATAGTACACATTTGATTGGGATGTTTAACATAAAGATGTAATGAATGTCTTTTCTACTTCTGATGGGTAACCTTCATGTGGCCATAGCTGGTGACTGGTTGCAGGGACCATATGTGTACTACCTTTACAGCACATACGGCTACGGAAAAGGCGAGATTGGACAGCTTTTTATTGCTGGGTTTGGATCTTCCATGCTTTTTGGAACAATTGTTGGATCTCTAGCTGACAAACAGTGAGACCACCCCAATGAATCTTTTGTTACCTTCAATTTATGTTGGGATCTTCTCTCATATTAGTGTTTTATAATTTTCAGGGGACGAAAGAGAGCATGTGTAACTTATTGCATTACGTATATTCTGAGCTGCATCACTAAGCATTCCCCGCAATACAAGGTTTTGATGCTGGGTCGGATTTTGGGTGGTATTGCCACTTCCCTACTTTTCTCAGCATTTGAGTCATGGCTAGTGGCTGAACACTTCAAGGTCTGGAAATTGTGTATTTTATGCATTCAAATACATCTTCATTTTTAATCATTTTTCCCTGTCATGCATTTATTTTCCTTATGTTTGTTGTTGACTTGTGGCTTCTTTAGTTACGTACATGTTTCTTGTTTAACTTCTTTTTGTCTAGAATGATGTTGTCATGAACAAAATTTTGCTCCCGGATATGATGTGTAGTTCATCTTTAGCAAGACTGTTTTCTCTGTGTATATAATTTAAAGCAAATTTCTGTAGGAATAATTCTTTCTACTTATATTTCGATATTTTTTTTTTCAGGAACTGTACTTTTCTCACTCATTTGTCTTTGTATGTTGATCTTCACAGCGAGGATACGATCCGCAATGGCTCTCTGTGACTTTCTCTAAGGCAATATTTCTTGGGAATGGTCTTGTTGCTATTCTTTCTGGGCTGTTTGGAAATTTATTGGTTGATACCTTAAGCCTGGGTCCTGTTTCACCATTTGATGCCGCTGCATGCTTTCTAGCAATCGGAATGGCTGTAATATTGTCATCATGGAGTGAGAATTATGGAGACCCTTCGAGAGAGCAAAGACTTGCTCACTCAGTTCAAGGGTGCTGCTGTGGCTATAGCTTCAGGTATACTTTGTAAACTACTTATGCACTATACATGTGTGGTGTTTTGCAAAAATGGAAGATTAATTCTTAACAAGTTAACTTGCTTTATGATGTCAGAATATCTTTTTGGCCTGAGTCAGTGTTGTATAAATAAGTAGAACATCTACTCAGTTAAATTGTTGAAGTCAATTGTGCCTTAGGAAGTCTATTGATTAGGAGAACAAAAGACTCATAATTCATTAAACAATACAAATAAAAAATGAAGATGATACATAATGATCTGCCTAACCAAAAGGAGAGTAGCTTTATACCCTTTTCTAGAGCACACAAGAGGAAAAGGACAAGACAGAGCAAGCTGGAAGAAAAACTAGGAGATGAGACAAAAACACACACACACACACACACTTGCCTACTTCGCTGTCACATGGCAGTGACAATGATAATAGTATGTGTCCTACACTGGTCCATCCCGCCTCAAGAAATACTGGTCCATGAGTTATGTGGGAGTGGGAGTTGTAGTATTGATATCCTCTCGATAGATCTAATTGTCTTCACTGTCCAATTTCTTATTGCAAGAATACCCGAACCTCAATAAATTGCCATAAGGATAAGCCTAGGACTTGGACGCGGCTGGGCTCATTATATCTTTTTTACACTTGGCCAAATCACTGTTTACTTGGTGAACTGTCACCATTGAGACAAGTATTAGGGCCTCTTCATGCAAATTTTGAAGTAGATTTCACATTTGAAGAAATGCAGAGCTTTGAGACTTACGTTATAGTTGCACCACTTCTCAAAGCTCATGGTATTTAATGCTATAGTGTATAAATACCTATGATCATTGATTATATATATATATATACACACACACTCTAGACATAATAGTGTTTGTAGTGTATATACACTTTAGACGCTATAGCTTGTGTGTGTACATATATACTACTATTACCATAGTGTGTGTAGTGTATATACAGAATAGTGTACATACATATATACACATCATACACTCCATGATGTTTGTAATATATATACACCACACACTATAGAGTCTATACACACACTATAGTGTATTTACTATATACACACACGCCAGACCACACGCGCCTGACAACACATATACATTATACATATACTACCGACACACTACAAACATTACAATGTGTAGTATATATGTATATATACACACACACACAATGCAGACACTAGTTTATAGTAGATATATAAGCTATAGACACTAGCCTGTAGTAGATATATATATAAACTACAAAAACTGGCATGTACTGGATATATATCAACCACAGACACTAGCTTGTAGCGGGTATATATCAACCACAGACACTGGCTTGTAGCGGGTATATATCCACCACAAACACTGGCTTGTAGCGGGTATATATCCACCACAAACACTGGCTTGTAGCGGGTACATATCCACCGCAGACACTGGCTTGTAGCAGGTATATATCCACCACATATATCCACCACAGACTGGCTTGTAGCGGGTATATATATCCACCACAAACACTAGCTTGTTGTGGGTATATATCAACCACAGACACTAGCTTGTAGCGGGTATATATCAACAACGGACACTAGCTTGTAGTGGGTATATAAACCACAGACACTAGCTTGTAGCGAGTATATATACACCACAGAAACTAGCTTGTAGCGGGTATATATCAACCACAACGGGTATATATAAACCACAGACACTAGCTTTTAGCGGGTATATGTTGGAAAAAGGTAAAAGAGAACAATTGTTCTTCTTGTTTTATTCACTGACTGCACAGCCTTATTTATACAACTGGTGGAAACCCTAATCTTCCTTAATTTCAGGAACTTACTAATTCAGGACTCTTTGACCAGCCGCCACCCTTAAACCCTAGGGAAAATACTTGCCTTATATCACGGCTACATAAAATTAAATAATAAAACAGAATTTATAACAAATACTCCTCGAATTCTAATTCTTTCAACACTCCCCCTCAAGTTGGAGCGAAGATATTGGACAAGCCCAACTTGCCCACAAACTCATCAAACCCTGCTCTTCCCAATGTCTTTGTCAGCCCATCTGCAATCTGCCTTGAGGAGGGAAGGAAAGGAACACAGAACAGACCACTTTCCAGCTTCTCTTTAATAAAATGCCTGTCAATTTCCACGTGTTTGGTTCTGTCATGCTGGACTGGCTCATTTGCTATCTTTATGGCAGCCTTGTTGTCACAGTATAGTTTCATGGGTTGTGAGAAACCAGCTCCCAGATCTTCCATCACTTTTTTTATCCACAGTCCCTCACATATACCCTGTGCCATGGCCCTAAACTCAGCCTCCGCACTACTCCTTGCAACGACATCCTGTTTTTTGCTCCTCCATGTCACCAGAATGTCTTAGGGCATTTTGAGGTTATTAAGAGTGTCCTAGCTACTTCCAGAAGGTGTCTGTTCTTTCTCTCTGCAACACCATTTTGTTGTGGTGTTTTAATGCAGGAGCTTTGGTGAACAATTCCTTTCTCAACAAGATATCCATCTAGGTATTGGTTGAAGTATTCAGTTCCATTGTCACTCCTTAAAATTTGGATTTGAGTCTGGAACTGAGTCTTCACCATTTCATAAAACTGTTTAAAAATTGTTTCGACCTCAGATTTTTCCTTCATTAAAAAAAACCCAAGCCATTCTAGTGTGATCATCAATAAGAGTTATATAAACCACCTTTTACTATTTAGAGTGTGCACCCTAGATGGCCCCCAGACATCACTATGTATCATAGTGATGGGCCTTGAGGGTGTGTAGGGTTGAATAGGATAAATACTTCTATTTTGCTTTGCAAGAACACACACTTCACATAAAGGTAAAACATTTTTATTATTAGAAAAAAGTCCAGGAAACAACTTTTGCATATAATTAAAACTTGGGTGGCCTAATCTCCTATGCCACATTAAAATCTGGTTCTGATTATTTAAATTTCTTGTGAGATGACATCCTCTCAGTAGGGATTCCTTATTTGATTCACCATCCTGTTCCAGCACATAGAGACCACCAATCAGCCTAGACTTGCCAATCATCTTCCCCAAAGTCTTGTCCTGAAACACACAGCCATCCTTAGAAAATAGAGCAACACAGTCTAGTTCAGATGTCAGTTTACATATGGAAATCAGATTACAAGACGAGTTTAGGTACGTGTAATACTTCGTAAGTGTGAGGTTTGGTGTGATTTTGATGGAGCCTTTCCCAAAGCAATCGCAGAATGACCCATCGGCAAGTCGATTTTATGGTTTCCAAAGACACAAGGGGCATAATTAAGAAATAAATCGAGAGGATCCGGTCATGTGATCCGTTGCTCCGGAGTCAACTATCCAATTTATTTCATGACCGGTCCCATAAAAGGCTTTGTGAAGGTAATTACCGATTACGCAAGGAGCATTGAGGATTATGGTTCAAGGAGAGTTGAGAGTTTAGGAATTTACTGAGTTGTTCCAGCTGTTCCTGAGTGAATTGAAGAGCCCCAGTAGTAGATGAGGACCCTAGATCAGAAGCCACCTGATTTGCCCTTCCTGCTCCTTGATTCTGTCCTCCCCTACTGCCCTTATTCCTCCATTCTGGCTTGCCATGTATATCCCAGCATATGTCCTTAGTATGGCCAATCTTCTTGCAATGCTCACACTTAGGCTTCTCCTTGTTTGATTTCCTGTGTTGACTTCCAGCCACTAGGGCAGATCCTTCTACTTCTGTAAGGCCTGGTTTGTGCATAACTTTGCGTCTTGATTCTTCTCTTCTTACTTCAGAAAAGGTTACCCTGAGTGATGGTAGAGGTTTTCTGCCCAGAATTCTACCCCTCACCTCATCCAGATCTGGATTTAGGCCTGCCAAGAATGAATAAACTCTTTCATTCTCCTCCTTTTTTTGAATTTTTGTACTGTCACCAGGGCAGTCCCAAGTGTCATCATAACACATGTCCAATTCCTGCCAAAGGGTTACAATATCATTGTAGTAAGTGGTTACGTCCCTGGATTCCTGTTTTAAGTTCCAAAGTCTTGTCTTTAGGTCATAGATTTATGAAGAGTTCTCCAAGTCAGAGTACATCTCTTTCACAGCATCCCACATGTCCTTAGCAGTGGACAGAAACATATGCGGTCTGGCAATGGGTGGCTCCATGGAATTTATGAGCCATGCCTTTACCATTGAGTTTTCAGACTTCCAGATCGCCAGTTTTGGATCATTTTGTGCTGGTTCCTTGCTTGCTCTGGTCAAGAACCTTAACTTTCCTCTGCCATCAACCACCAGTTTGACGGTCTGGGACCACTCCAAGTAGTTCTTGCCATTTAGCTTTTGTGATACCAGTAGGTTAGAAGAGGAATTTGCTGTGTTTCCATCTTCTCCCCCAGTATTTGCTCCGGATCCTGTATTAGCAGAAGAGCCGGTGCTGGTTAGCTCTCCGGTGAACGCTGCTCGGTAGTTCATCTCGAGAAAAAAAGGTTTTGAAACTAGCTTTTTATGGATCTAGTCTCTGATACCATGTTGGAAAAAGGTAAAAGAGAACAATTGTTCTTCTTGTTTTATTCACTGACTGCACAGCCTTATTTATACAACTGGTGGAAACCCTAATCTTCCTTAATTTCAAGAACTTACTAATTCAGGACTCTTTGACCAGCCGCCACCCTTAAACCCTAGGGAAAATACTTGCCTTATATCACGGCTACATAAAATTAAATAATAAAACAGAATTTATAACAAATACTCCTCGAATTCTAATTCTTTCAACAGTATATATACACCACAGACACTAGCTTGTAGCGGGTGTATGTCAACCACAGACACTAGCTTGTTGTGGGTGTATATCAACCATAGACACTAGCTTGTAACGAGTATGTATAAACCACAGACACTATAGAGTCTGTAGGATATATTTTATAGACACTATGTGTGTGTGTGTGTGTGTGTGTGTGTGTGTGTGTATATATATATATATATATATATATATACACACGTATATTGTGTGTTTGGTTAGGCGTGTGTGGTCAGGCGTGTATGGTCAGGCGTTTGTGGTCAGGCGTTTGAGGTCAGGCATTTAAGGTCAGGCTTTTAAGGATATATATATATATAAACTAAAGACACTAGCTTGTAGTGGATAGATATACACTATAGACACTAGTTTGTAGTGGATATATATAACTACATACACTACAAACATATAACTACATACACTAGTTTAAATGGATATATATAAAACTACGGACACTAGTTTGTAGTGGATATATATACATTACAGATACCAGTGTGTAGTGGATATATATAACCACATACACTAGTTTGTAGTGGATATATATACACTACATACACTAGTTTGGTCAGGCGTGTGAGGTCAGGCGTTTGAGGTCAAGAGTTTATGGTGAAACGTGTGTGGTCAGGCGTTTGATGTCAGGCGTTTGAGGTCGGGAGTTTATGGCCAAACGTGTGTGGTCAGGCGTTTGTCATATGGCGTGTATATATATCATACACTACATATATGTATATATATATCATACACTACATATATACTACATACTATATATACGGGAACTATATATATATACTATAGACGTAGTGTGTGTGTGTGTGTATATATATATTGTTCGTAGTATATATATAGTCTGTAGTATAAACGTATAGTGTATGTTGGTTTTTTATATATACTACACTATTTGTTTATATGGTGTATGTATCGTGTGGTATGATTCGGTGTGGCGTGGTGTTGTTTTTGGTATGACAATTGTGGTTGTTTTTGGTGTATATATATATATAGCGATGCAAATACTAGCTTGTAGTAGATATACACACGCGACAATCTCACACAGTGATCCAAAAATGAAAGATTAACTTGTATTTTGATGTCAAAATATTAATTAGACCTGGTTAGTGTTGTGTAAATAAGTAGACCATGCATTGCATCAACCAAAGATAATACCGTAAAAAACAGCAAAAAAACCATTACCTCTTATGCTTTATGTGTCCTATTGAATATAGTATGTTCTAATTTCAGCAATGCTTGTGTTTTGTTTACTTTTTCAGTTGACCTAATTGTTTTGCTTATGTCTGTGGTTCAGATGAGAAAATAGCGCTGCTGGGTGCGATTCAGTCCTTATTTGAGGGTTCAATGTACACTTTTGTTTTCCTGTGGACGCCCGCTCTAAGTCCAAATGATGAAACTATTCCTCATGGATTTGTATTTGCAACTTTCATGCTGGCCTCAATGCTAGGAAGCTCAATTGCTTCCCGACTTTTGGCACGTAATACACCCAGAGTAGAGAGTTATATGCAGATGGTTTTTCTTGTTTCTTCAGCTTCCCTTATGCTCCCAATCATAACGAGTGTATGTTATGCATTTATTTTGAAGGTTGTTTAGATATCATCATGAATATGGTTTCTGACTAAATCTTCTATATGCAGTTCTTGGTAGCTACTTCAAGCGTAAAAGGTGGAGGCATCTCGTTATCTGGCTGTCTCCAGCTCTTTGGTTTCTGCATCTTTGAGGCATGTGTTGGAATTTTCTGGCCATCTATTATGAAAATGAGATCTCAGTACATCCCCGAGGAGGCAAGAAGCACCATCATGAATTTCTTCCGCGTCCCTCTCAACATATTTGTTTGCGTTGTCCTCTACAATGTACGTTATAGATACTTCAACGGTTTGTTTGTTAGTTGATGTTTATCCAATTTCCATATCCGTAGTTTCTGTTCTGCACAACTGCTGCTGACATTGCTAGAGACCTGGATAGTGCACCGTTCCCTCCCATTGGTGTTTCTTTTCCCTTCTTTTCTTTTCATCTACCTTAGTTTTCCATGTCTGCGTTTTCACTTGATGCCTGCTTCACTGTCGATATGATTCTGACTACATACCAATGTATTAGGGTAAAGTTTTACCGAATTTATGCTTCCTTGTTACTGAATGTTTACATTTGAAATGTGAAGGTGGATGCTTTTCCCATCACCATAATGTTCGGTATGTGCTCGATCTTTCTTTTCGTGGCCTCCATCTTGCAGAGAAGGCTCTCGGTTATTGCAGATAAACCAAGTGAGTTTGGTGTTTTTCAACTTCAATATTACCAAGTCTCCTCTTTTTTCTTGTTCTTTTCCAAAATATTTTTCTACTTCACTATTAACTCCGGGTCGTTTGGATTGTTGAAATGAAATGGAATACATATGGATGGTAATAAAATGTGACGGAAGCAATACATCTCGATGTTTAACATGCAATGTCTTAAAATGGATAAGATTACCGTATCATTTGACAAATGACACGATGGGTGAGAGGTAAATGGCGATGAGAGTGGGCTTGAGGATGGGTAGGGTGGTAATTTGTAGGGTTGTGATGGGTAAATGTAACGTGGGATACAAGTAGGGGTAAGATGGATCACGGGCCGGGGTGGGTGAGGGTAGTGTTAAAGGAAGAACAAAAGACTATTTTCTAGACTTCTCTTGATATTGCTTTTTCTACTTAGGTCTAGATTATCTAGATTACCACCCACTCTCACCCTACCCTACCATGTACCACCTACCCTGCCCTACCTACAAATTACCTTTACCCTTTACATACCTCAATCAACCCTTACCCCCACCTATATACCCTTAACACATGCCTCACCCAACACTTTTTACCCTGCCCATTGACACCCTTGTCATACAACAGGCGTCATAATGTAATGCTTCCGTTCCTTTATTTTCTCTTAAACTTTATTACATTACATTCTGTTGGACACTTAATATATGCCAGAACGTGTAAGCAGATGTAGCTTCTATTTCTATCTTTTCCTGATGGGTTGAGACTCGGAGCTTTTGCAGAGACAGAAGAAGACTGGGCATCAATGAAGGAGAAAGATACTGAGGTAGAGCCACTGAATGCTGCTTAAAGGTCCACGCAGAAGTTTTAGGAGATATTGCTACACCAACTGCTGGATATCATAATCTCCTACCACTGTGCATGCTAAAGCAAGAACTAACATTCGACCCGTTTTTGACTTTCTGACTTGTGTTGAGAATACTTGTCCGTCCGGTATCATCATAAAGTTAAGGAGTTGGATATATAGAAAAGAAGTTTTTTTTTTTTCTTCTTCTTTTCCCTTGTATGTGTCATCCAGTTGAATCTCAGCAACTCCTGCTCTTTTGGCCCTTTTCATTTCGGCTTTCTTAAATAGTTCAGCAAGGGTTCCTTTTGGATCCTTAAATTTTGTATTTGGTAATTGTAGTAATATTTGTGAGGCCTGCTGGAGTATCACTTAATTTTATATCAAATTTTACTAGTCCAAATATCTGATTGGGGATACAGTTTGAAGTTTGTTGAGTGTAGATGCATCAGCTTTAAACTTTGAGCTAGGGTAAGGAGTTTGATTTTGTAAAGGGTCGACTTCTCTCAACAATAAAAGGTGTACATATAGCATTTTGCACACTAGACCACTGAGACGTAACTAACTCTTGATTTAATTCCTTCATGAAGCTCTAGGGGCCCTTTGGGTTGGGACTCAACCTTTTTTAAAAGCATTTAGAACGTTAGTTGATACCTACATTTTCACAGCGTGAGGACAGGGGCTTCACATCAGCTCACACTGAGACACCCTGAAGGTGAAAACGATAGAGAGGGGGGGAGTGGATTTGTCCCCCCATCCTCACGCTGTGCAATGGAACTAGGTAGAAAACTATCGGCATTTCAACCCTTTCAGATATTTCTGCACTAGTACATAAAAGAAAAACAATTGGGTCTGAAATATCTGTCATCACGATTCCTGTGGCATGCCAGGATTTTGGATTCACCATGACGAATCTACCTTCCAATCTAAATGTTCTCCTACTTCTTCGATGGGAGCTTTCTCACAAGATGTTGGTTTCATGCCAAACAAGAACGAATCTTGAATTCAGTCAAATGAAATTTCAATGGCAGTGGTATCTTAGAAATGTGGAGCCAAACCCACCAAGATTGGATGGTATCGTGGGATATTATTCATCTGTTTGGCAAGGAAGGGAATTGATTGTTTTGAACAATAAAATTTGTTTTGATGGTTGACAATGAAAAAGTATACCATAGCAGGTAGAGGTGTATTTTTTATTTTTTATTTTTAAAGAAAACAGGTAGAGGTGTATGAAAACAGTAAAATGGGTAAAGATGTAGAAGATAACACATCCACATCTCAATGGCTATTATAATGGATGCCCTTACAAGAAAAGAGCATGTAATGGCTAGAAACGAGAATATCATTCTAATTCTTGTGTAAGAAAATTGTTGTGTCCCACTCCCTGACATACATAGTTGGACAATCAGAGGCTTATTTTTTGGGAGAAAAACCATCGGTCATACCATCTGAATAATAGTCAAGGATGTTGAAGGCTTTAAGTAAAACTCGTCCCAACAAAACACTTGGTAATGGACTGGAAGAGACCAAACTGCACCTGTCTGAACATCAATCTGACATGTGTTGGTGTAAATGGTCCCGTCAACAACTTAACAGATACTTGACAAGTCTTCAGAGACCCAAGAAACACACCAAAATGGGTGAAGTGACAATTATGAAGTTTCCTCAACTGAGACAATGGATCAATGTCACACCTTATAACCAACAAAATAACGGTGCAGATAGCTTCATCCTATATACAGCTTCTAATTCATAACAACAGCCAGCCTCATTTCATCCATAATCTGCATCTTTCATGTTTCAACCAAGTTGGAGCCTATTCAATCATGACTATGTCACAACTACTTGTCATACTTCCTTCTTATAGAACATCACTTTAACAACTTCCAACGTCGGATGAACCGCTAAATTAAGGGCACTTTTCATGTTTCAACCAAAGATGGAGCTATTTTAAGGGGTGGATCCTGACTATGTCATAACTACTTGCCATACTTCCTTCTTATAGAAACCTCACTTTTAACTGATGAACCGCTGAATTGAGGGTAACGATATACGGATGCTTACTACATCTTCCACTACACACTTTACCAGCAATGATCATGATGAGACTCATATCAGTCAATGGGTCCTACACTTTGATTAATGATGATAAAGTGTGTAGTGATACGTGTGTGTAGTGAACAAATCATTTATCCTAAATTAAGAATTTTGATGCATGTACTCTACAAAAGGGTTAAAGATGTAGAAGACTTCTGATTCCGTTTCTAACGTTTAAACTTGACTGGTCATCTGATGAGATGCCCTCACACACCACACATAAGTTTGCTAGCATATAAGTCAGTAAATCCTAGTCTAACTATCCTCAATGACTTGCGTATCTGATACATAATAATAAGCATAATAAGCCCTTATAGGTTTATCCATAACTAAATCTGCAGAAACAGCAAAACAAACAGTTCCTGAATCCAGTCTTAGTTTACTAATGAGGTGAATTGCCATCCTATTTTGCAGCCATACTCAAGTTAGAAAAGTTACAGTGATGCAGATAGTTCAAGCCTCCCGCGTATAAGACCAATAATTTGTATTTCCAAAGCAAAATCCCGATATAATATCCACTTTATCTTATTGAATCGTAAAGTCATAATACAAATTTATGGAGTACTGCAAAGTGATTGTTATATTACAACAATTATATATCATACACATCGCAGGAAAGAAGAAATTTAGAATACATCACAAACTTTATCCTACTCCAGGAACTGCTGACTAGTTACTTTAGACCAGCGCCAGCACCCCCCACCCACTCCTCAAACCCCAATTGTTTTTTATTTTATCACCACTGATGCCACATTCTCACCTTTTCAACAATTCTATTGACGGAAACACTTACAGTATTACTCCAGGAGTAGAATAAAGTTGGTGATGAGAATGCATGTGAGTTAAAGAATTCTACTTCTTTTAGCATGCAGAGAGGCAGTTTCCAAGTCACCCATAAAGAAAAGGATTTTGTCCATAATACCTGCACAAGGTTCATCACTGGAAGAAAATTGATCGCTGATATTAGGTAAATGATAGATTTCTTCCCCTTCTGGTCTTCTACCTAGATGCTGTTGAATCTCACCTTGGTGAACCAGATAATAATCAACCCCTTCTCTTATGATTTTAAGCCCCCTGAAATCACCAGATCAGCATTAACCGTGGACTCAGATTATGTAGAAATTAGCAAACAGATTCCTACATGCTACGAAATTTACAAAACCCTAGTGCTAGTGTTCAAGCTTTTCAAAAATTACATCCTCTTACTAAAGTATGCAAAGACAAATAATAATGATAATCCAGAAGATCAGGGTATATATCAGACAAATATTGTTTAGCTACAATGAAAAATATAACGGAACTAGTTAGGTAAAAGGTAATTCAGCTTCTGACTTACAATCCTACTCGGTCGCATCGATCTTGTACTGCATACACATCTTTCCACGACTTGGACTCTTCAGGAGCATGGAATGCTGCACTATCCTTTCCCCATCTAATTATGAACAGGTTGAACCATAATGTGTTCTCGGAGGCTAAGGATCTCCATTTCCTGCACACTTGAGCATAAAAATTTGGTATCTCCATCATTAAGGTATCCAATAAGAAATAATCAAGCAAGTTATCAGGAACTTTTGATCCTAAACATCTTCTCTGATTGGAAACTAACAATAATTAGAATTTGCTGATCATTTTTTTCTTGCGAGGAAAAAGGTTCTCAAACAATCAGGAACGCCTATCTCAGATCTAGATGCACTGCGAGCCTTCAAAACTTCACTAAAAACACCTGACACGCGTGTATTCACTAATTATTAACTTGAAACTAACAATAGTGCTAATCATTTAATTTGATTATCAGAGAAAAAAATGTTGTCAAACAATCATAATCACCTGTATATTATCTGATCCACATGCATTGCGAGCAAACAAAACTTCAGTACAGAATTCAATTGTCATAATTGAGTAATTATCGAGTTAAAACTAACAATATTAGAATTAGCTAATCATGTTTTTGCCGAGAAAAAATGTATTGTTGGCGAACAATCATGATCAACTATTTCCGATCTAGATGCACTACGGGTCAACAAAAGAAATCGATACTCATATATTAACAACTAATTATTAAATTCAGAATTGCAGAAGATACAGTTTACTTGAATATTCGAACAAAACGAGAATTCGATCCTATAGGCAAACGATCGAAGCAAAGGAAGGAACACTGTGGTAATATAGATAAACAAACAGAAAATGAGCAGAGGAGGATATGATATTAACTCACCTAAATGCGCAGTTGCAAGTTGTTGCTGATCTAGCAAACACAAAATCTTCAAACACACATCTGGTGGCAATTTTTCGATCATAATTCACCTTTCAAGTCGATCGTCTTAACTTAGTTGCAGCAACCGCAGCTACTTTTAGACTTGGCGGAGTGGTTTGAGAATTTGAACACCGATGGATGAAATATTTGCAGAATGAATGAATTTATGACACTGATCCTCACCTTCACCTAGGATTAGGAAGGAAGATATTTGGTGCGTTGTTGGGTGTTCCGTTGTAAGGCGTCGAAACTGCCGACCTCCCCTCAGGAGTTCTTGTGTGGTCTAATTGACCGATCTAATTGAAAGGTAAATAAATCTGGATCAGACATTCTGTTCAAAAATAAAAGATACACGGTCTGTTATATGGATGCACTTCGCATATGACGGGTGCACCTAATAACTTCCCACCTCCCCTTAAATATACTTGTCAACATATAAATCCTTTTTTTTTATATATATATAATTACATATAAATCCCTTTGACGTGTAGAGTTTCCCTACATACAAAGAAAATAAAACCGTATATATAAAAGCAGCTATATCGAGGAAAATGATATACTACTAGTCTACTACTAGTATTATTTGTCTAAACATGTGTTCCATGTACTACCTCCGTCTAAAATATAAGTCATCCAGGAGTTTTCACACAGATTAAGGAATTGGTTGAATGTCGTTAATTTGAAGGTTAATGTCTAAAATACCCCGACTATCATTATCGTTAATGCGATAGTTGTTAAGTAATGAAAAGTTGTTGAATTCATAATAAATTAAGGTTAAGATAGAGAAAGAAGCGATAAATGTTGCGTTGGTAATGTAGAATGACTTATATTATGGAATGAGTAGAAAAGTGTAGGATGACTTATATTTTGGACCGGAGGTAGTACTAAGTAGTAGTATGTGTTATTACATCGATTATTACTATAGTGAAATTGATGCCTCTGCCTAAAATGAATGTTTTTCGTTATTTATCATGCAATTCAAGGTACACAACACTTAATTTTATCAAGTATACACTACACAAATATATGAATATCACAATGGCCACCTGGACTATATAGATATGATTTGGTGATCAAATACCAATAGAAAATCAGAAAACCACATGAGGCCTTATCGTATAAAATATAAATGTCATGCTTTTACAATTTTACTTTTTTTTTAAAGAATTTTTATTGGTAAACAAAATGTGAGGGGGGTTGCATGCAAAACCACAATAAAACTGGTGAGAGAAAATATTTGTTAGTTTTTGTAACAATAGCGGGAAATGAAGTATTCATTCATTTGCATATAACAAAGCAAGAATCGAATAATGTTTTGATACAGTGATATATATATCCAATAATAATAATCTTATTTCAACATTATTAAATCACAATAGTTTTTAAGTGCAACTGACTA
Organism: Gentiana straminea; assembly: GCA_036785695.1. Classification (NCBI taxonomy): domain Eukaryota; kingdom Viridiplantae; phylum Streptophyta; class Magnoliopsida; order Gentianales; family Gentianaceae; genus Gentiana; species Gentiana straminea. The sequence goes on from JAVUPR010000107.1 coordinate 387,631, forward strand.
GTTTGTTATGAGGACTGGGACTAGTGTGTGTTGTGACAATGACATTAAAATATAATCATTGCAATTCACCATCCACCCATCCATCCACCCATCAGGACCATCACTTTTTTTTTTTTTCTTGTCTCATTATTGACACATGCACTTGGATGGATATATATTCAACTGAAAAAAGCTAATGGGGGGGAGACAAGAAAATGTTGTGGTTAGGTTAAGGTTAAAACATAAAGGCATATTCTGTTTCCACTAAACAAATATGATGACTGCTTGCTATATGGTTTGGATAGTAAATTAACTAAAACCGTAAGTAACATGATGGGTAGTCATGTCATGTGTTTTGCAGTTACTGTGTTCATTCAGGTAAGTATAGGAATCAAATTAAATATTTTACCAGCCTCCATCCATAACACTATCAAATTCAAATTAACATTAGCAATTATATTCTATGAATGAATAAACTATGCAAAAAACTGTAACAGATTGTCTAGTGTGAAGAATATATAATATCAAAACTGTCAGGAGGAACAGCAATCTAAGGCGGACTGCATTTGATTCCGGAATCTGCCTCTCAAACTGGATATGCAGTTCAATACATGTTCTTCAAACTCTTGATATTCATCTTCTTCTTGCTGCTGATTCTGGAGTTTCTTTTGGAAATACGTTCGTAGACTATCGTCTGCAATATTTATTAAGCTAAGTGAAGGATTTGTATGCATGAATTTCGTAACAAGAAACCCCGCCAAAACCTTCTGATCAGATAACACAAGCTCTGCAATAAAACATGGGAAAATAAGCTCTGCGAATACACGGCTAGGGTCCTTGTCCCTTATATCAACCGCCATTTTTTTCCCATGCTTCAGACTCGATAATTGAACCTCCTGACAAACGCGAGAGATATTCCCTACCACATGGCAAAGATACGAGAAAAACGTACCATAGGAGGATTTCGTAATGGTAGTCCCTGCGATTCCAGAAGATAAGAACATGATCAACAATTCATGGTCTTTACCGAGTTCTTCAGACATGCCTTGATGCTTTAACTTGTTCTCTACTGCATCTAAGCACTGAAGCTGTACTTCTTCATAAGGCAATAACAGCATTATCTTGAGAGCTACAAGGCTATCGATTCCAAGAACCATTCGGTTCAAGAATCGAGCATTATCTTCATCCAGTAATATTTGCTTGGTTCTATGACTATGTTTGCTGATCATTTTCAACAAGGTTTTATATTCAGAGAGCTCGACTAATCTCTTAAATATCTCCATCCAACAATCATGCAGAGGATGAGTACACAAAATGCCGCTGTTGTTTACGTCTTTTTCCTTAGGTTCTTCAACAAAGTCTTCCCATCCTTCATCCCCCCAACCATCATTGTTCCATTTATTCCCATCATCAGATAATTTAGGAGTGTCTATGTTCCCTGTTAGAAAGAGGGCTTCCCACTCCTGCAGCATACCTATCAAGGCGTCGATGTTAGATGCTGACGTGCCACACTCAGATACTCTATGGAAGCAAAGCACAGCTGATTCAATGGTAGATAGGTCTTCTGGAGAAACTTCATAGCTTGGTGAGATTACAGACAACAGTTGGGACGACTTAAGAGCAACGAGATTCCCCGTAAACCTGTTCGATGATGTATCTGGGGCGTTTGAAATCCCACCATCAATAATTTTGTAATTTCGACTTGAAGATTCTACATATTCCCATCCTTCCCAAGGATGAATACTGGAATGTGCTTCAGATGAAAAAACTGACGTGTTTTTACCAGTTGCAGCGACATGCTGCATTAGCTCCAAGACATAAACACGGATATGGCTAGAAAACTTGAGGTTTTCTGAAACCTCGGCCATCCTCTTCCAAACTGCATGCCTAACACTATTCAAAGCAGCCAAATCACCATCCAATTTACTCAAAGAGGACAGCAAGCACTGCAAATTGTGTTTGTTGAATCCAGTGGCAGAATCCGGAAAGGTGGTTCCGAGCATTTCTAAATAGAGATGAGGTAGATCCTGGATAGTATTGTTTTCATGTGAAGACACAGCACATGCAAATGCATCAGCAACAGCTGAAAACGTACACCCCGAGAAAAGCATTGCCTTACAGAAATTAAATATTCCATCTTCAACACTTCCCATAAGCCCAAAATTGACAAATCCAACCACAGTGCCCCAAGCTTCACATGGAGATACCTTACCCTCCATAATTAAATTCAGAAAAAGTTTCAGAAATGTTATTAAACATTCTGAACAGAAAATTTCATCCGACTTTTCACCAACTTTTAGTTCCTGCAAGTCATTCAGGATCTTAACCCACACGTTCAATAGCATTATGAGACAATCTTGCCACATTGGGCTGGAAGACATACTTTGTCTATTCTCAACAGGCAAAATTATGGTGAAGAATCGTTTCACTAAGCCCGATAGAACTGGAAAATCAATGAGTTTCACGTACTTGTGTATAATATCATATGTTTGTTCCATCTCACCTATAAACGAAAGAAGATTTTCCGCGCTTAAGAATTCGACCCCTGTTTTGGATCTTGTTTCTAAAGTAGTTAACAAACTTGAGAAAAAACTTGTATAGACATCCTGCCATGATAATAAGCCTTCAGGTACTGAATCTCCATAAAAACCGACAAGGTTATAGACCATATCTGCCAGTGCTTCAACATTTTTTTCATCAATGTGAGAACATACTTCACTGTTGAAGTTATCCCAGTTCAGATGTTGCAGTCCGGCAATATTTTTGAAGTTTAATCCATGAATAAAAGAAACCCTGTAACACTCTTGCCCAACAATCCTACAAAAATGAGCTAACCTGGCAGCGCTAGCCGGGGATATATCTCCGTAAATACCACTCGTCGGCTCTTTCTGCTCTAGTAATCGGAAGTAGCACTGCGAGAGTAGACCGTATATACAAGCAAGCCGCAGTTTGTCGTGGCCATCAACTACAGGATAAGCAGTCGAACTAATTACTTTTATGGATTCAGCAGCAGAAGCAAAAAGCACTTCTTTGAATTCTGAAACATCAGCAGCAATATCATCAACAGTCCAATGCTCGGAAATGAGGATGCAACCCATGTAGTGCAGTAGCACCTGAAGAGAAAGTTAAGTAAATTCAGTTTAGTGGTTAAACAGGCAACAATGCACACCAGCTTCGAGCCATTGAGCAAAGTTGTGCAAGGTATGAAATCCTAGTAACCGTTAGAATGCAGGATACAGACATACCTTGGTGTTGTCCAAGCCATATGTTTCAGCCAATCTGGAAACGTCTTTTAGTATTTGATTCTTCTCAAGCTTTACAGATTCAATGAGGGAAAACACACAACTCTCTATGTAGTCCATGTCTCCTGACAAAAAACGAGCAGTTTCAACCCCAGGAATTATTTGTTCCAATATCCTTGACTGTTCTGCCACACGCTTCTGTTCTTCTAATTTCCCATTCCATTCTCTCCAGAATGTGGACTGCGCCTTGTCAAATTCATCTCTTTCATCTAGTGCAGAAAAGCACATAGGGCACGTTAGAATTAAGTACAAATCAGGAAAAGAAAAGTGGTGGTGCACTAACTCTTTATGTGACCAACACTAAATCACAGGTGACAAAGTATTTCTAGGTGAGTGTTTGTGTCTGTGTTGGGGGAGTGGGTAGGGGGGATTGGGGGAGGGAGGATGGTAAGCTACTCTGTCCCCAAGAATGTAGCCTTCTCTAAAATTCTCAAAAGATGTTGCTTTTCTACGCTATATGAGAGGCTGAAAAAATACGTAGATATGTGTATGTGTGTGTGCGCGCGAGTTTCATGTTTGAGTTGAGAAATCACCGCAAGGAACAGATTGTTGTCTTTGCTGAAATTCCCTGAGCAGTAACACCCTCCTCTGAGTAGGATCTACACATTCAAATCCACGATTGTGTAGTAAACCGTATGTCATTCCAACATTCATGGCACTATTTACTTCACTGTAATTTTCCCTCATTTTAACAAGTTCTTCTATTACATCTACCCCTTGAAAGGCATCCACGAGATTGAGAAGAAAAGAGCAGCCTATGATGTCTTCCTCTTCAGTAACCGGGGATTCCATGATTGATTTAGCAAGGGAGACAATCAAATCATCTTTGGGAGCAAATCCACTTCTTGCCAACCATGACAAAATAGTCAAATTCACTTGTGTTCTGGTGCTGGCGTATGGCTTTGACAAGATTGAGCCAGATGTCTGATCGGTTTCCACTTCATTTCTGACTTGAAGCAACCATGGAAGGTGCACAGAAGCAAAGGATACAATCTTCCCATTCTCCAATAGCGTATCCCACGGATAACCATTTTCAGACGACAAATTTTTGGCTACTTGAGAAATAATGCTTCTTATATGAGATTGAGATTCTTCACCCCCGAAACTGTCAATGTTTCCTGAACAACTTTCAACTTGATCAGGATAAAGCGGATATGAGTTAGCTGGAGATCTCAGATGCTCCTTTCCAGTCTTCAGTTCCAAAGTTTGACACTGTTCTAGCATATCCAGGTCCTTCCATGCCTGTAGTAGCTCCCCAATCGATTCTTCATCACAATGGCTCAAAGCAAACCCCAAAAGATGTTTTCGAGACTTTACATCCATGTTCTCCAGTGCAGGGCCTCTTGCAAGTGCAGCACACAAGTCCCAAACAGAACCATGCCCCTTTTTAGCTAATATAAGACACAGATCAAACGCCAGTTGCAGATCTCCAGCTACAGCTGCTTCTCGTGCAATAGCTTCTTGCACAGATGACATATCGTCTTGTGAGCTCAAACCCAGAAGTTTGGCAACTTCGATAAGATCATCAACATTGAGATATGTCCCAGCTTGGCTTGTGATGGCTAACTTAACTATTTCCATAGGATCCTTCATCTGCCTAAATTGCAAAGGCAGGATATTCACTCCAAGGTTTGGAAGTTTGATAGTGACAGCATCAATAATATCAGCCTCTGCCCTAGCATTTCTACTGCTAGGCAAAATACTGAGACACTCCTTAGCCTTCCATACCTGATGCAAAAAACAACAGCTTTGATGAATAGCTTCGCTCAATATCATCATTGCTGAAAACTTCACACGACATGAAAAGTAAGAATGAACTGGAAACAACGAGTGCATTTTAGATGGATTAAATGAATATCTCATCGCTAATTCCCGAAAAAAAAATAACACTTAAGGATAATACTATGTCATTGCTAAGCACGTAAGATGACCACAGCAACTATAGATTTACAAAGAAGATGTTACAGGGAAAAAAAAACTTACTTCTTGACAATCAAGACTTGAAGCAGAAAAGAAGTATTCTCTGGCAGCTTGAATGACCAGTGTTTCTGCCTTATCTGCTGCCAAACTTACAGAACCAGTGCCTTTTAAATAGTTCCTTGCAAGAGAAATTTTTCCTGCTTTCAGAAGTCCCCTGCAGAATTCTATCAACACGTATTCCAAATCAAGGAAAGGAAATGCCTTTTCATGTAAAGACAACAAATCGTGCCACATATTCGTCCACTCATTATCTGATCGCCCCAGTTGCCGCCGAACAAATTTGGAGAGAATGAGACGAAGTATCTGCTTTACACCCTTCTCGTCTGTGTGTGCCTCTAGAAAATAACTAATAGGCTTCGGTACCTGAATGAACGACATAGTTAATAATACACTTGGGACTACAGCCGTTTCCTTTTTCTTTTATTGTGTGTGTGTGAAACAAGTAAAGCTTTCATTCATAAAAACAATAGTTAAAAGTGGGGAGGGCACATAATTACTCCCCTGACCTCTTTGATGTATACACATTAGACAAAAGTCGCTATAACCCTCGCCTTAGAGAATATTCTACGAGCAATGTCACAATTCACAGCAATTTTCAAATATTTCCTATTCTTCCTAACCCCTCTTGATGAATAAGCAAAAAGTCAAATATTAAAGGTGATGTCTTCAGCTTTGTCCGCTGGACCCTTTAACCAGTGAGAATATATCCTGCTATTTCTTTCATTCAACCATCCATATATTGTTGGCTGTCAATACAAGACAAGTAATCTCCCTTTAGAATGTGGATTTCCATTTGACATCAAGTGCCCATTCCACAACTCTATACCGTCATATGGCTTTCTGGTTACACGTAACGACCTAGGATCTTATGCATGAAAGAGATAAATTACCATCTCACCATGAGAACTAAAACGCACCTCACGTGTAGGCTAGCCAACATGTGGATAAGAGTAGACATGTAGCAGAGTAAACATGCCCAACGGTAGTAGTAATAGTAATAGTAGTTTTTGCTGTGCAAAACTGGAAGTGCCCTTTTCCAGGAGAATACTCTCCAGTACCACCATAAGAAAATCAAACAGCACACAGTACTAGCACAAAAAAGCTACTTCATATTCGTGGACTAGAGAAAGTAAATCTCGTAAAAATGAAATAAGCTGCTGATACTGATTAATGGCAATGATCCACCTCAGCCATCAAACAAAATTGGTCAAGGAATCAGAATTAGATTAAATCCAATATCCATGACCGCATACAGATTACGAAGGAAAGTAAAACCTGGTAGACAGACAGAAGCCTCCCTGCTTCTATGTGGCCTTCAGCACGTTTCAGTCTCGCACAAAGACCCTCATCCTCCAAATCTGCAAGCCCAGTTATATAGTGGAGCATTCAGAAATATTGCATAACGAATTCCAAATATGAGCATAGTAAATCCAGTACTTCCCTCAGAGATAAGACAAGGCAAAGCAGATACTATCTCGTAACTGTCAAAAAAAAGTATTTTAAAAAATATACCTCTCAACTGTGAAAGCTTGGATAAGATGGAGGCCATGGTAGTCCATCTATCAGTGGCAGAGCACAAGTATATGCATTGCAGACCACATTCCATCAATTCAACTTCATCCCTAAAAAACCAAGCATTTTCCATCTCCTTGCTCCCATCAATGATTATGGAACATGTTTCCAGTTTATTCTCTGCAGACATCTCTTTCATCCATCTAACTACGAAAGAGTCAGCCATCACATCTGCAGTAGAAGTTCCCTGCATTGTCCCAACTTGAGACGCAATGGGCATGCAACAGGACCTTTTCTGCATGAACGGGATTGCCTTTTTCTGCAAGGTTTCAACTAAGCTTCTATCTTCTACTCCCACCAGCATCAATTTAAACTTGTCATAATCAGTTAAATGCTCCCAGGTGCAAAGGCTCAGAGAGATATCTGTTTTGGATACAATGTCATCAGAATAAATGAGCTGGTACAAGTAAGAAATGTCCTCAAGAAAGTCTTCCAGTTCAATGATCCCTTTTCGACAAGCCAAATCAATCAAGCACTTGCAATTCTCAAGCTGACCACTCAAGGCATCAATCTCTCTAGCTCTACTTTTGTACCACGCAGAAAGGTCATTTATAGATGGCCATTGGAAACCCCTGCACCTTTTGATGATGGGTTCGGTACCACTCAGGATAACGCTGCTTTGGTCTTCAGGTAACTTTCTGACAAATGAAACCATCATGTCACACTCAACCCAATCCTCATCCCTCAATGTAATATTTGCAGGAGCAGCATTTCCTGGAAGCAGTTGAGCATATGTCTGTACAGGAACTGTTTCAGGGATAGCTGCTAAAATCTCCAGCATGAAGCGAGCAAGTGCATGAGGATGACGTTTGAAGAGAAGGTTCAAGGCCCCAATCTTCCCATTTTCTGCAAGTACTGTAGCAGTTACATTGAGAGGTAAATCACGAAATCTCTTGTACTCCAGTGAAGAATACCTGCAAAAGACCAAGTCGTTAGATGAGAGTCAGTAATAATGTTCTGACCTATAAGTGCAACATAAACAACAAAAAGCCTTAAGACCCATAGTTGGCCCCATTGCATAGGGTAATAGCCATGAGCAGTCAAAGAATTGTACTTAAATTCCACCTTATTTAAGAGGATCTGTACAGAAACTGATCGGAGGCCACCACATGAATACACGCATTTATAAGCTATGCCAAATACCAAATTAATATGCAAATCAATGTACTTTATATAGATACACATAACTTTAAGGACAAAACTAACCACTATGTTACCAATCGAGTGGAGGAAAAGGATATTGCAGTGCAATATCTTAGTTCTTAAAAGGAAAGACATCTTGTCGTTTATTAATAACAAAGACAAAAAAAAAAGGAAGCGAAATTACCTTCCCATGTTTATACCAAGATAAGTTTCCAGCCGGTCCCTATACTGTAACAATTTAAGTCTTGCCACCCTAAAGTCCCAAATCTGGCTCCCTACTCCATCTTCTGACTCAGAAAATCTGTATAAGTTGGTTAGGCGGAGTCCATAAGCAGTTAAAACCTTCACTGCATCCTCTGTGGGTCCTACACGATTAATGGTCTCAGAAATCACAAAACTAGAATCCTTAATAGCTGACAGCAAGCTATTTATCTCATTAACTCCTTGTTCAGAAGTCAGCCACTGTGACTTCAGCACTTCATCTTTGTCCAGCCCATGCCGATCAGCAAAAATAATAGCATCCTCATAATGTTGATTACGGATAAGTGAATCAAACATTTCAGAAACAGATGTTTCTGAGACCGACACCAAGTTCCACAGCACCTTTATTTTGGTGATCTGCTCAATAAAATATAAGTTACTTTGTTCTGTTTCATAAGGTGTTGTACAGTCCAAAAGAAAGGACAACCCAGATAACTCACCCCCTCTTTGTAAAAGAGGATTGGAGTAAACAGCATCACTCTTTGATAGTTTGACAGTGGTGTGAACATCAAACAAGGTTAAAGGGGCCTTTCTACGCACTACAGCAAGGATCTCATCAGACCACCAAGTACAGTCCACGATATCATTAAGGAGTTCCAAATCTCCAAGTGACAAATCAGTTTCCGTCCTTTGACCGAGACTCTTTCCAGAATAAAACTTCAATAGAGACTGCTGTTCTTCGTGAAATTTAAGGATATGTAACTGCCCTTGGTCATCCAAAGTGGCAACATAGTTTCCCTGCGGTGAAATTAGCACCCTCGGAGATATAATCTGATCAGCGTAACTCCCAGAATACGCACATTCAAATTCTGTGGAGGCCATTAGTTCCAAATCTGAAGACCCAGACTTCTTCCAAATAGAAAGAACACAAATTCCTGCGGAAATCATTCATTGGGAGCATAATTAATAAAATGAATGTCATTAATCACATGAACAAACAAAATGATAAAAGGGACCAGTGGTGTGAAACCAAGACATGATTGGACAGTTGGTCACAGAATATGCTTGGCTTCTCTTTGTATAGTAGAATCACAAAGATTTGACGAAACCCGCTTCACCTTCTTTCGCTCTAAGGTATTAGAGTAGTTTCTATTCACGACATGAGCTTATGTGCACTAGACATTACACTACCCTCCCCCAACCAATTCTGGAATAGTAAATCCAAATGGAAGGTTTTGCAAGCCTTCCAAAGTCAATGATGGGGCGATAAGAAAGATTTGACGGTTAAGTTTAGCAAACAATTTGAGGATGCATCTTCAATTGCCTGAAAACGGGATTATATTACTTGTTCAAACCAATAGCGCATATCACAGAGAGTTTTATAATATCCATTGTTTACATCACAATTGGTATTGCAATAAAGGATTTTGTTGAAATCTTAGCAAATCACAATATTAGGATTTCCATTAAAAACATAAAGAGCACTGACCCATACAGTACCAAATGCAGGGTCACATGCATCAAGCCTCATCCAACTGAAAACAAGGATGCATTAGGCCTGCAGTAAAGTGTATATGCGTATTAAGGTGTGTTCTGGTGTCCATGTTCAGACATGTGAATTTAAACACTACAACAACTCAAGTTTTTATAGACACTGTGTTCACTTGGAAACTGGCTAGCTCCATTCCACACTTAATCTTTTTGTCTTACTCGGGTTAGTCACATAAGCCAAAATATGTGATAATGCCAGAAGCACTGGCTTCATTTCTTAATTGTTCTAAATCAGAGTTTCACCCATCCCTAAGTGGATAAGTATCTTGTTTACTCCTGCATAAGCACCAGAATGTCCACTTAAACCCAAAGATTTCTCCAACCTTGATTTTTTGATGTGTTCAAGCACGCGGGCCCCACCAGCAATACCAACAATAGCAAATAAGTTATGCCTTCGATGGTAGTCGATACACAAAACATCCTTTGGAAAATGCTGCTTTAGCAGAGCTCCACTGGCCGAGGCACGTGCAGAGAATACAGATGCACTTGGATCCTGGCTTATCTCAATGTCGTGGAGCAAACCATCAGACGCGAGAGCAGTAAAGGCGCACCTACAAAATTCTTCACCCACTCAATGATGCCAAGAGAACTAATTAGAAAAAGACTAAGAAGGTAATTAGCCAATAGATAGAACATCAAATGATGGACTGTACTCACAGGCAAGACTGGTACTCAGGCCTTTCATCTGGCAAAATCAAGCATAATAGTGGTAGGGACACCTTGAGATTATTCCTAGTAATCTTACTAATTAGTTCTCCATTAGCTTTAATAAAATATATGGTATCACTGTCATCAACAACCCCAAGAACATCATGAGCTTCAGACCAAGTACCAAATACAAATGTGCCAAAGCTATTACCTGAAAAATTGCAAAATAAACAAATAATCAAATCAGGGAACCACGGATTAATGAACAACATAGGTGGCAGAAATTTATTATAACATTTGCTCACAGTATTTCAGATTTAGTTGTAAGATCACTAATGATTGGCTAGCACTGAATCAGATAAAATAAAAATGCACCAACAAAGAACCACGCTTACCCAACTTTCCACTTGTAGATATAACAACTGTTCAGCTTCAGCTTCACCAGGCGTTGTAGAACAATGAAAAGTAAACATTGCAATATTTGTTGTTATACAGGCAGCTTTAAGAGAATATATTCAGAATATCCTTTTCATGCTTCACTATATCTGAATATCATAAGAACTAGCATGTTCCATGCAACGCATTCTTCAGTTGCAATAAAGCCAACAAAAGCTAACTTGTTTGCAACTCACAAAAGAATCAAAATTGTGCATAGAGTTATCTAATCCCATAAAGTAAACAGAAATTAGGTGATCTCGTAAATGATGGCAAGACATGCACCACTAAAATTTAAAAACCAACCTGCTAAAAAACGTAAGAGCAAAATACGTGACGCAATGTTATAGTATAACGGGATCTAACATCAGCTAACTTACTGATAAATGAGCCAGTTGGTTCTGCATAGTCATTGCCTTTACGGAAGATGGTTATCTGATTCCCAATAGCTACAGCCACATATTCTGCTGTCGCTGAAACGAACAAAGATGCATATCTCCGTAGTTTCCTGGGCTTTTTATACTCTGTCCATCTGTCCTTGAGCTGAGTAATGCCTAAAAATTACGACATTCATGTTACTCTTGTATGAATTTGCATGTATATAATCAAGCAAAGCATTAAAGGTCTCACCAAAATCACAAGGAAATGGATCACACTAACCCCAGTTATATTACAATATGAACTACAATCCAATAAATATATTCCTTAAAAAAATAAAAAAAAATTTAGTATATAACCAGCTTAATTCCAATCAAAAATTTCATAGTAGGCTGCTATATATTTGCTTACCTTGGGGTAAAAAGCGAGAAAGCAAACTCCCGGTCCCAGCTTCATTCGACTGGAAAAAGCATTTGCAAATCAAGTAAACAACTAGAATAGATCAAGCATTGCAGCAAATCCTAACGGCGCATGAATTAATAACAGCAGTAGGAAATTCATTTAACCTGTGGAAGTGAAGGAGGGTAATTGGGAGGATAAGTTCCAGAAGCATGCCGGCGGGTATCGAGAAGAACCTCCCGGTCATTTTCCTCCATGATGAATATAGCTAGCAAAATCTGATCATTTAATTAAGCGAACCAAATCCGTGTTCTTTCCGTTTAGTTCATCCCTATTATGACTTCACTCTTACTGCTTTTATTCTGGCTTTGAACAGCAGATTCTTCAAAATCGACCTCTTCTTCTATGGACTCAGTGACCTGGTTTGAAGAGAAATGGTTCTTGTCGACGTTATTTTTTTTTATTTTTATTTTTTTTTTTTTTTTTTTTTATAGGGTAGCCGGACTATATTACTAATTTAATAATGTTTTTTTCACTTTTAATTTAATAGAAAAACAAACTATTATAGTAATTCATTTGTAGAAATCTTTAATTAAATAAATGTTACAATCGCCTTCCATGTTCTTTTTTCTTTTTTTTTTTCCCAAAAACGAAAGATATTGTTAAACGCCGGACTAACGCCGGTAGAGTACAAGCAAAACGCCGGACGACGCCGGGAAACGCCGGAGCACAGCCGGACAAATCTAACTAAAGCAACACAACTAAGCCGAATAGTAGATTGGTCGAGGGTGTTGGACAGAAGAGAAAAGATTCTCCAAAGGAAAAGGTCGTCCAGAACACTAGATCCTCTAAAAGCAATCTATTAACCGACAAACACAAAGAGAAAACTAAAAACAAAAAAATACAACGAAATGGCACCGCCGTAGTACGGAGCAGAGAGCCCAGAAGCCTGACATCTCCACCCAAAATACAAGCAGCAAGGCACCAGCAACACCAAGAACACACAACAACAAACTAGAAAAAATACAAAGACTCTCTTCCAAAACATCACCACCGGGAAAAGTGTCGCACCACCCACGCACCGCCGTAAGCCACCACCAAGTCAGAAAGAGCCCGCAAGCCTGGCATACCTTCCCAAACGGAGAAGCAACTAACGGAAGAAGACGCAGACCAAAACGGACATGGCAACCCAACCGCCGGTGATATCGAGCAGAAACCAAAGATCCACTCCCGAACCAAACAAGACGACCATAGATCTAGCCACCATCACCGCAGACAGGCAAAGCTTGTGGAGAAAGGCTATGAAGGGGCTAAGCCTCCTGATGGGAGGAGCCAACATCTCCAATTTGCTCCAAAACGGAAGGAGAGAAGGGAGAAAAAGAGCTAAACAACCTATATACAAACACCCCTCAAGCTAGCTCCAGATCGCACCATCAAGCCACAGATATGCAAGAACAAGAAAGCATCCATGGAGAATGGTAGCAAACAACCTACGTGAACTCCCACAAAATTAATCTGTAATAAACAAAAAATAATTTGGATCTTGATGACATTTTTCAGATAAAGAATTGCTTACATAGGTGTTATAAGTTGGCGCACAAACCTTGAGAAATTGCCGAGCTTGAAATACTTAGGAGACACACACTAGTTGAGAACGTATGACAATCCAAACAATGAAGTTTGACGATGTTTGATACCGTCTACCGTATGATCCGGGCATAAATGACTCTTAGAACTATTTATCAAGAACCTTTAACAATGGGGATGGTGGTTTGGATTTGTTTTAGACTGAGTCTGAGAGTTTGTCTCTCTCAAATTGCCTATGTATCCAATGTGTGTAATTGGAATCAAGTCTCTCGTAGTTCCTTAGGGTTTATTTATATAGGGGCATCTCGCCTCACATTCCTTGCTCTACGAGTATTGAATTTATTTCTTGGTCCCTAAGGATTAATTCGAGTAAATCTCTTTGATAAGGGATAATTAAGACTGTACTTAAACCATAAGATCAATGTCATATAATCACGGGATTCTTCCCATTGTTCTCATATTATATAGGTACATGTGCGAATTATCAGCATAAGGAAAGACCCAAACGTCCTGCGCTGGGCTCCTCATGTCGTCTCGACCTGGGTCGTCCGACCTGCCCTCCGTTGTGACCGAGCCGTCCTACGGTGGTCCAGTCGGGAAGGTCCAGGTCAGACCTCCCACCTGGGGTTAGGCCTGATTAACATGGGGCCTCTGGCCTCAACGCTTCCTTATCTATTTACTACAATGTCGTTCTCTGAATGACATGTGGCTAGGTCTACCCCGGCCATTGTCATAAGCCCCCCAGGTCTGACCAGACTTCTTGAGGATAGGGCAGACGACTTAGGCTGGGTGCGGCTCGGCTATTGATGAGAGACAAATTGTCGCTCATTATTATGACATTTTACCCCATTCCTGATACCACTTTGAGCATTATTGTACCAATTCAAGTCATTAATTGTTTAGTTTCATCCAAATGTGTAGATAGTAATTATTATATAAATAACATATTTTGATAGGTTTTGTACCGGTTTAGTAACCGGAGCGTCGTGTCGGGTTTATACTTGGTATTTTTGTGATTTATTGCAGGATTATAGATTGACCTAGACCCCGATGGACAACACGTGGTGAAACCTTAGGGTCGTGACGTAAACCTCGACGGATACGGAAATATAATTATCGGAACAATCTTATTAAAATTCCGTTACATAAGGTGTAGAAGCTGACATGACCCGGCTCAGACCGGAAGAATCCCGGCTTAAGCTGGAATATATCAAGATTTATCAAGATTTGGCAAATATTGGGCATTTAATGATGCATTTATTGAGCCTGACAATTCCAACAAACTTGATTCCGGTCTAGACCGTGAAATGTCCGGCTTAAGCCGGGAAAGGGACCCATTTCAACACTATATTACTATTCATGTTCAGAGAGTTGGGGATATATATATATATATATATATATATATATATATATATATATTGAAGAAAAGGGAGAGCAAGTTGTCCTCTCCATTCTTGCACTTCGTCTTGCAGGCACCACTTTTTAATGGCTATTAGAGCCAAAAATTAGTTCCAATATTTAGCTAAAAATCATCACAAATTTAATCCCTAGAATAATACTTAGCTTAATCTGTGGAGCAGCCGATTGGAGCAAGTTCACACTTGGAGCAACCTCCATTGATGTTTCCGGTGATAAAGGCAAGCTTCCTTTTGCAACTACGAGTCATCGGTTGTAATTGGTTGTAACGCCCCGTTCCCGGACACCGAGTCCTTATCCGGAAAAGGAACGTTCGGCACGTATAAAATAAAAATAAATCCATTTCATACGTAAGCCTCTACTACGTCGTATCAAAAACAAGCAAACGGAAGCAACAGACTCAGGTAATAAATTTCCAAACATCCAAGAATAGAAACAACTTCTAAAGGTGGAAATGTAACTTATTACATTCAAGGGGAAATACGAATCCAAAAGAAAAGTACGACATTCTCCAAGAGAAACGTAACGGTGCTACAAGTCTCGAAAAACCAAAAGTCTAAAACAATCTAATAAATAATAAATAATGAATAAATGTAAACTCTTCAATGAGGCGTCTTCAAACGTCATCATCGAACTCCTCCTCGTAAACAATATCAACTTGTTCGTCTTCTCACCCCCAAACACATAGAAAACATGCATTTGAGGTAAGTACAACGTACTTAATAAGAAAGAGAAGCTATGACAACAATTATAATTTATAAAGTAAAGGTAATTAAAAGTTTAGTTGATTATGTGTGACCGACTCAATCTAGGGTTCACTCCATGTCCATCAACATGAATTGACTAAACGTTTCTACTTTGCTCATCTATGTTACAACCGCACTCAAGGGCACTACGCATATCCAAGCTGGGGATATTCTTGGCAACATATTAGTGGATCACACCAATACCCACGAAGTCTAGAAAAGGTAGACTCCGATAGTACGCACATCTCAGCGGAGTCCCACCGTACTTAGGGTTTTGTTGACCTACGGAGTTCTTCCACCTTCAGAGGTAGGCATACATCGCGATATAGACTGGTGCCTATCCAAGAAAGACATGTTGTTTAATCTTTTACTAGTCAAGTACGTATTTATTAGGATGATTAACTAGCCACCTAAGTGTTTTCAATTAATCTCCCTCACATTAACTACTCTCTTCCTAGACCACTAGACCTTAACAAGACCTAGAAATTACACAGACAGTGACGAATGCTAATTCATCAAAGCACAAGCCTATCATGCCCTTCCGACGGATCCGAACTTCAACTCCCTTTAAGAGTACATTTGGTGTTTTAACTGAACGAATCAGAAGCTCAATTCAGGCTTGTTTATGTTAACCAATGATATCTTATCATAATTAGGGGTTGAAAACAATAATAGTGTGATTATAAAACCCAAAACCAAACTAGAATGATAAAACCGTAAAAACAAGGCAAAACAGGCCAGACGCCCGTTTGACCTCCCATGGACGCCCGTCCGTATCAGACGCCCGTCCACTAAACCCCAAACGCCCGTCTGCCAAAAACAGCTACATCCTGAATCAAAAATCTAACCTCAGACGCCCGTCTGCCTATTGCAAACGCCCGTCTGGGCTATTAGGGTCTCGGACGCCCGTCTGCCTAATTCAGACGCCCGTCCGCCTGGGATTTTCCCAAAACGCTAAATCATCAAGACTCGATTCCAAATCCGTTTCTGACCTAATTGGCATCGAATTAAACACATAAAAACGTGGTAAAACACATCTAAACATCCCAAGAATACCTATGATCCTTGATCACTGAAAACACATCTTTTACTAGCATCTACACGTCTCAAAAACATAATCTAAACTTTAAGAATCATAATCGAAATCATAGGAAGATTCTCTTACCTAATTGCAGTCACAACCAAATTCAAACAGCCTCTGAAAACTGCCGCACTTCCTTCCCACTGATATCCAAACGATGTGCTCCTCACAACGGTTTCAATTCTCTACTCTGATCTGCAAACAGTCAAGCTTTGCTTCAGTTAATTGAATAACTCCTTGAACCTTTTTCTCTTCTCAAATTGCGCAGAGAAGGAGAGGAAAAACTGAATTTTCTGATTAACTAGGTTATGGGAATTTTGTGTGAAATTTTCCTTAAATACCAATTTCCCATAAATCCTCTTTTTCCATAATTGTCCTTTAATTACCAAACTCAGAATAATCCCTTAAATATATATATAATTCGAGAATTGCATATATATTAATAATTACATACTTAACTCTTATAAAAGAGAAGAAATAATAATATTTCGTTTTCGCAAAATGACACGTCTGCCCTTTCCCGAAAATCGGAATATTACATTGGTAATATTCTAGTTTTATTTTTGTTTTGATAATCGTATTGCTATGAATACTAATTTTAACATGTTAGTAAGTGTAGTAATGAGTAGCTAAATTTGTAACTAGCCAAGATGATGTTGTTGTGATAATTATTAATCTCTATTATGTTTATTGGGAATGTTAGTTCATATATTTCATAGCTTTATGTGTTGTTGTTATATTTTCCTATTTTCATTGAATTGCTTGTTGGTGTTGGATTGATCACCTAGCACAAGTACACACACTTAGTTGAGACCGAAAGGAGATGCTTGGTGTGGGAGAAGGAATAGGAGAACCGGAAGGTAAAATCGACCTTAATTGGAATTCGATTTCTTATCCGGGGATTTTTCACATTGTCATTGCATTCAAGATCTTAATCATATTGAATCATTTGGTCTAGGGTTCTTAGACCAAGGAAGAGACATAGAGTAGTTTCATTCACTCGTATGAGGGGAAACTACTAGCTTAGGAGTGCACCGGTAACACGCACTTGAACACTAATGGAAGGTTGGTAGGTAGTTCATTCCCATGACACTAGTAGAGTTATACTTGATCATTGCATTGTCTTGGCTAAGCTTTTTATAATTTTATCACCCTTTGTAGTAGTAGATTTTAGATAAATTTACTTTCGTGTATTATTGCGACTTAGATCAAGATAATAATAGCTTTTTGGTGTTCAACCTCACAATTCTCATGGAGATGACCTTGACCACTTACTAGACTACAATTGACCCGGTACACTGCCGGTAAGATTGGACACCTAGGAAAGTCCCGATCAGCTATTTCACAGAGTTAGAGTTTGCCTTGCCACGTGGCCGTGTTACCATCGTTAGTTACCTAGACACGAAAAACGAAGCATCTCCGCTTAAGCCTTAATGATGGTCGTTTCTCCCAATACCGTTTTTGGGGCTTATAACCTTCTAGTCGCGTCACGTCTCCTCATATGTTTCAAGTCTATTCACTATTAAATTAGAAGGTGAAGACTTCCGGTTGCCATTTCTCTTCTTCAATTCACTTGCACAAGTAAGATTTCTCCTTCTTCCTTTTTTCGATTCGTTTTACTGTTAATGAGCGAGCCAATCGTTCTCACAGATAGTTCTATCGAAGCCTTATTTGAGTCCGCCTTTGAATCGGAAAGTGAGAACTCCCATTTTAGTGTTAACTCTGAGACCCCTGTCCTTCTACCGGTCGAAATTCCTGCTTCCAAACCCTTATTCAATCGTAGGGGGTTTGAACACCTGGTTCTAGCCCCCCGGTACGATCTATCTTATTCCGGTCCTTCATGCTCCTCCGGAACTTCTAAGTTTGTCTTGACTCTAAAAGCGCATATGGCGTTGAAATCCCAAGCCGCTTGTCACGGCATCGACTCTAACCTGACCAAGAGTGACTTGGCCTCTATCTGTAAGTAGTATATGATAGCTAATCCATTATACGACCCAAAAATCCCTGCTCCCGGTGTGTACGCTTATCAAGCTCCGGAAGGTTATTGTGCCGTCTACCGGGACCAACTCCTTTGTGGTTTGAGGTTTTCGGTGTGTCCTGCGATATTGGCCGTCCTAGAGCACTATGGCCTGGGGCTTGCCCAAGTCGTACCCGGTGGTATAAGGGCCATAGTGGGTTTTGCCATGTGGTGCCGGTGTGCATGCATCCCCTTCACCGTTAAGTATTTCCGGCTCTTCCACCAGTGTAAGAATGTGACCGACCAGGCCGGGTACTACTATTTTCCGTGCCGAGGAGACTTCTTGAAGGACATCCGGTTCATCGAGAAGGGAGAGACCTCTTACAAAAACTGGAAGCGTTGGTTCTTCTTCCTTTGTCTTGAGATGGAGCTCAACCTGGGTAGATGGAATACCGCCGACCTAGGTAGCGATCCTCGGCCCATAGACGTCGATAAAAAACTAATAGATGATATCCAGAAGAGTGGCATTTATATCGGCATAAAGAAGTACTCTTCTGCGTTGATTGAATCTGCCAAACTGCCAACTGCTGGCCCTGATCCTTACAAAGAGTTGAGTAAAGAGGAATATGAAACCTGTAGGGTCTTTATATTTGTTATGTTCTCTATTTTTTGGGTCACAAAATACTTGTATTAACTCTTCTGTCTTATTGCTTGCAGTGTCCGATTTTGCCGAGTTACTGGCTGATGTTTCTGGGGAAGAGGAGGTTCCCACTAATGCTCAGCCTGAGCAGGATTCCGAGAGGACAGTGAGTACTGACTTGGCCGCTGCTCGGTCTGCCAGGAACGTGCTGGATCCTGAGGCAGCTAGGATCCTGTCCGAGCTTCCTGAGGACGCCCCTACTTCTTCTTCTCGGGCCACCCCAGTGGGCGCTGTCTTGATGGATGTGGATGACGTCGAGGAGGAAGAAGAGAGGGATGAGTTCCGACTCCAAAAAAGAAAGCAAGTGGTGATAGTTGACACCTCCCGAAAGGGTAAGTCCAAAAGAAAAAAGACTGTTCCCCGTCCTACTGAGGAGGTTGAAGATGTTGATCCGGATGATGACGCGCCAGTGGGCCAAGGGCGTCTAGCCAAACTGTCTGACCAAGATCTGGCCGCTGTGGTAAGCTCTCCATAGTACCCTGACCTTGTACGTAATGTACTTTAACTCTGCTATAACTTTTAACCTTTTTAGGAAGCCCAAATCGGTCAAGAGTTTCTGCAAAGACTCGCTGAGTCTTCGGCTATTAAAGAAGCTCAAAATAAAAACATTGAGGAGTTAAGAGCGAGCCGGGAGAGGCATAAGGAGTCTTCCAAGACTAAAGATGAGGAGATCAAGGCCCTGAAGGGGCCGATTCAAACTCACAAGGCGGAGCTGAAAAGGGTTCGTGGTGAATGTGCCGCTGAGCTCCAGGCAGCCTATGACAAGTATACCGCTGAGACATCCGAGATAGGTCAGCATTTGACCAAGATCCGGGCTGAAAAGAACGATCTATTGGCTTCTCCCCCCGATCGGGCTGCTCAAGCGTTCATGACTACAAGTCTTCAGAACATTTCGCTGAGTGTCTGAAAGCTTTGTTGGGCCCTATGAAGTGGCATGGCTTCACGGTGGGAGTTAATGAGGCTAAAGAGAAGTTTCCTGGCCTAAATGTTGAAAGCCTTCCTCATCGGTTCATGTATAACCCGGATGCAGGCAAAGTTTATGATGAGCGCCTGCTAGAGTTTAAAGATGGCATGGATGTTGGGGTTAAATATGCCAAGAAGTGCCCTGCTGCTCAGGGGTCTGGATCTGTTCCTCCAACTACTGGCCAATCTACTTCTGCCGAACAGCAGAATTTTGTTGCCACATCTTAAGCTTTACCTTTTGCTTTTTATTTTGCTAAGGTTTACTCTATCTTTTAATGAGACCGCTTCTGTAACATTTACCATTTATTTATGCTAAGTAATGCTAATCCTTTGTTTTGAGTTCGAGTACTTACCTGGTACCCTTTGCATAATAATGCTAAATCTTTTGTTTTGAGTTCGAGTACTTACATGGTACCCTTTGCATTCCCCCCAGTATGGCATGCATTATTTATTGTACTGGATGGCATACTTGGTTATTGATTGTGGTCTTTGTACTCTTTTGTGGTTTGATTTCTGAGTCTGACCTGCAGTACTCAGTTAAAAAATTAGCCTGTCCTGCAGGCTCGGGAAGTTTGTCCTTTGCAAACTTTCCAAGTCTGAACTGCAGTACTCAGTTAAAAAATTAGCCTGACCTGCAGACTCGGGAAGTTTGTCCTTTTTAAACTTTCTGAGTCCGACCTCGCGACGGTTAAAAAATTAGCATGGCCTGCAGACTCGGGAAGTTTGTCCTTTGCAAACTTTCTGAGTCCGACCTGCAGCACTCAGTTAAAACATTAGCCTGACCTACAGTTTCGGGAAGTTTGTCCTTTGCAAACTTTCTGAGTCTGACCTGCAGTACTCAGTTAAAAAATTAGCCTGACCTGCAGACTCGGGAAGTTTGTCCTTTGCAAACTTTCTGAGTCTGACCTGTAGTACTCAGTTAAAAAATTAGTCCGACCTGCTGATGTAAGTCAACTAGTTGTTACTTTTTATGATGTTTTATCCCCATTTCTCATGTATTTATTGATGTTTTTGTATCAATTCAAGTCATTATTTGCTTAGTTTCATCCATATGTGTAGACAGTAATTATTATGTAAAATATCATGTTTTGATTGGTTTTGTATCGGTTATAGTAACTGGAACGTCGTGTCGGGTTTACTCTTGGTATTTTGGTGTTGTAGTGCAGGATTATAGGTTGATCAAGACCCCGTTCGACGACACGTGTTGAGCCTAAACACGTATTTTGAGGGCTAGAAGATTATGCCGGAAGCTATCGAGTTCAAGCGGATCATTTGTCCTTAATGCTTCTACCGTAACCTATCTTCAAGCGACATTTGACACACCTTAGAGGCAGAATTCGGTTTGGACTTCTTCACAAGAGTTGTAGATCTTCGAACAAGCTTTCAACGCATATTGAATCACTCAAATCGGAGGTCTACACACAAAGTTATGATCAATTTACTGAAGACGTTCTAGTACCGAACTATTGTCGAGCCGAACTTCGATGCCTCGGCTCGTTAAGCGTTTTTCACCATAAGAAGTCGAATTTGCAGCATTTTTCAGCATTATTCAGCCCCCCAACCCTAAAGCTTGAAGACACCTCCATCCTCAAGGCTCTCCTAGCCAAATTCCACCACAAATTAGTATTTAATTCCACTTGTAACATTAAGAATTCTTAATTTTGATTTCTAGAATCATTTAATGGAACCAAGTTTTCATCCTTTTGGGTGTGAACACCATTGGAGCACTTCAATAACTTGAATGCAAGTTTCTCTTCTTAAAGTTGATAGCTTTTGGTTGGGTAAATTCTTAATCTTTACTTTGAATTAATTGTTCTTATGATTATGTATGCTTACATTGACAAGTTTGTGTTTTTAATCATGAGTGGCTAGCTCACCACTAGCCAAGATGGTGTTGTAGAAGTAGTGTAATCTCTTATGTTGATTGGGAATGATTGTTCATGTTGTTTAGTTTCAATTGTTGTGAATCTTTTCCTACTTGCATTGTATGGTTTTCTTGTGTTGGAGTAATTAACTAATGCTTGCATTTACACACTTAATGGAGACCGAAAGGAGATATTAGGTGTGAGAAGAGGTTAGGAGAACCGGAAGGTAAAATCGACCTTTCGAGGCATTCGATTTCTTATCCAGGGATAGTTGACATTGTCATTGCATTCAAGTGCTTGTCATACCAATTCATTAGGTTTATGATACCTAGGACAAGGAGGAGGTATAGAGTAGTTTCATACACTCGTATGAGGGGGAACTACTTGATTAGGAATGCACACACTTTTGAACACCTTTGGTAGGTTGGAAGGAAATCATTCTCATGATACTACAAGAGAGTTGCTAGTCTACACATTGTCTTGGTTAGGTTCTTTTATCATTTTATCACCCTTTTAGTAGTAGAATTCTAGAAACATTACTTTCTTGTTAATTTGCAACTTAGATCAAGATAATAATAGCTTTTTGGTGTTCAACCTCACAATTCTCGTGCATACGACCTTGACCACTTACTAGACTACAATTGATCCAGTACACTTCCGGTTAGATTGGACACCCGAAAAGTTCGATCACCTGCAGACTCGGGAAGTTTGTCCTTTGCAAACTTTCTGAGTCGGACCTGCAGTACTCAGTTAAAAAAGTAGCCCCCTTAGGGCTGTAAATCAACAATACACACTTAAAAAGACAAAATTTTATTAAAATTCATCGATGTTCGATTACATCTTTATTAGTAATAACAAGATTGGAAAGGAAGTAAAGCAAGTCTGGCACTTGTCTTAGACATAAAATTTCCTCAGGTAGTTGGCATTCCAACTTCGAGGTATGGTCCTACCGCTTGCATCAACTCGCTGATATGATCATTTTCCATGAACTTTGACCACCTTGTAGGGGCCTTCCCAGTTCTAGTCGAGCTTGCCTTGAGGGCCCTGTCTGCTAACCTCATTCTTTCTCAACACCAGATCTCATTCCTTAAAGTATGAGTGCCTGACTCTGGAGTTGTAGTATTGAGATATTCTTTGCTTATACTTGGCCATTCTGATGTAGGCCACTTCCCTGGCTTCTTTCAAGTCATCTTTGGCTTGCCTGAGTTCGACATCTTGATCTGACTGGTCGTGGAGCTCGGTCCTCGGGGAGGGGAGCCTGGTCTCTGCTGGAATGACTGCTTCGCATCCATAAGCTAAAGAAAAGGTGTTTAACTTGTAGCCGAGTTTGGCGTAGTCCTGTACGCCCAAAGTATGTTGGGCAAGTGTTCAACCCAATTCTCTCCCTCTTCTTCTAGTCTCTTCTTCAAACCAACCTTGACCTGTCTGTTTGTCTGCTCCACTTGGCCATTAGCTTGCGGATGGCCAACAGAGGTAAAGTGTTGGGTTATACCCAGCTCGGCACAACACGTTCTAACTGTCATGTCTTCAAATTGAGTCCCATTGTCTAAGATCATGGTCTTGGGTATACCATATCTGCAGACAATGCTCTACCAAAAGAACTTTTGAATTGCCTTTGCCGTAATGGTGGTTAGAGCTTCAGCCTCCACCCACTTAGTAAAGTAGTCCACTGCTACGACAAGGAACCTTAGATTTCCCGGAGCTCGAGGAAGTGGGCCGACTAGGTCCACCCCCATTGATAAAAAGGCCAAGGAGACACTGTAGGGATCATTTCTTGTGAAGGCTGATGAGATAAGTTGTCATGCACCTGACATGACTTGCACTTCATGACTAGGTCGTTTGCATCACTTTGCATAGTGGGCCAGTAGTATCCAAATAAACGACATTTTCTCGCCAGGGTTCGTGCCCCCGCATGATTTCCACAGATACCGGGATGGATTTCTCTAAGGAGATAATTCCCTTCCTCTTTCGAAGCGCATCTGAGCCAAGGTGATATAAAAGATCGTTTGTACAGAACTTCATTAAAAAGGGAGTACCTGCTTGCTAGGAGCTTCATCTTTCAAACAGCGGGGATGCCATGTTTGAGATAGGACACTATGGGGTCTATCCATGTAGCTTGTTGACTGACTGGTTGAACTACACTCTGGAGATAGCTTCGTTCGGCGAGTTGTTCTACCAGGACTTTTTTATCTGAGAAGAAATTGGAGGCCAATTTTGAAAGGGCATCAGCTCATTTGTTCTAAGACCGAGAAACCTGCTCGATCCGGACCGACTTGAAGGTCTTGAGTAAGGTTTGGGCCATTTGACAAGTACTTCTTCATTGGTTCCTCTTTTCTATACTCGCCTTTGATATGATTAACTACCAGTTGGGAGTCACTGAATACTTGTAGATTGACATTACCGAGCTTGCTGGCTAGTCGGATCCCGGTGATCAGAGCCTCATACTCAGCTTCGTTATTTGTAGCCCTGAACTGGAAACGTAAAGCATAAGGAAATTCTTCTCCTTTTGGAATTATGAGCAAGAGGCATGCATTTGCTCATTCTTTTCCTGCTGCCCCATCCACATACAGGGTCCATAACTCAACTTGCTCTGCCGGTTGATCTTTCTCAATGTCCACTGAAATTCCTTCGGCTAAGAAGTCTGCTAAAGCCTGAGCCTTTATAGCAGTTCGGGGTTGGAAGTCCAGGTCATCCTCTGCAAGCTTTATGGCCCACTTTGCTAATCGTCCAGATGTATCTAGTCGAGCTAGTAGAGGTTGAACGGTTACCACTGTTATCGGATGCGCTTGAAAGTATGGCCTCAACTTCCTCGAAGCATGCACCAAAGCCAAAAATAGTTTCTCTGCATTGGTGTACCTGACTTCTAGGCCATGTAGAGCCCTTCTCACATAGAATACCGGTCTCTGGATGTTGTCCTCATCCCTAATCAGGACTGCACTAATTGCTTCTGCAACAACTACTAAGTATATTAGCAGAGTTTCTCCGTCAAGGTTGGCAGCTCGGCCAGGTAAACCTTGAGGTCCTTGAATGCTTTCTGGCTGTCCTCGTTCCACTGGAAATGACTTGTCTTTCTTAGGACTTTGAAGAATCGTAAGGCACGTTGTGCCGATCTTGACAATAACTTGTTCAGGGCAGCCATACGCCCTGTCAGCCTTTGGATTTCTTTGATGTTCCTTAGGGGTGACATTGACCTTAATGCCTCGATTTTTTTTGGATTTGCTTTGATTCCTTCCCTGGAGATCATATACCCCAGGAATTTACCCGACATGACCCCAAACGTACACTTTTTGGGGTTGAGCTTCATCTGGGTCTGTCTGAGTACACTGAATACTTCTCTGACATCTAACATGTACTGATCAAGAGACCTGCTCTTGATCAGGAGATCATATACGTAAACCTCCATACATCTTCCAATTTGTTTATCAAAAATTTTGTTTACCGCACTTTGGTATGTGGCTCCAGCATTCTTGAGTCCGAAAGGCATGGTGACGTAGCAGAAGGTGCCCAACTCTGTTATGAATGCAGTCTTTTCTGCATCTTCAGGGTCCATGGCTATTTGATGGTACACCTTGTACGCATCTAGAAATGCAAATATCTCAAAACCCACAGTTGAATCAATTAACCTATCAATCTTAGGGAGCGGATAACAGTCCTTAAGACAAGCTTTGTTCAATCCGCTGAAGACCACGCACATCCGCCAACTTCCATCTGACTTCTTTACTAGTACTGGATTGGCTAGCCAGTCCAGATAGAATACCTCCCGTATGATGTTTGCCTGGAGCAACTTTTCTACCTCTTTCTAGATTGCCGCCATTCTTTCCTTCGTGAATTGTCTCTTCTTTTGCCGAACTAGTTTCATGTTCGGGTCGACATTGAGTCTGTGCAGGGCCAGCTCGGTTGACAGGCCTGGCATGTCTTCTGTTCTCCATGCGAACACATCTCTAAACTCTCTCAACACTTTGATGAGTTCTTCTTTTTGCTGCTCTGGGATCCATGACCCCACATTCATAATTAAATCCTTATGATCTTCCCATAGACTCACTGTCTCGATCTTGTCTTCTGAAGAGACCAGCCTTCTTCCTCTTCCGAGTGTAGTTCTTCAACAGAGACCTGCTGCACCATCATTTTTCTACTAACGGTGGCTGTGTAACAGCTCCTGGATGTTTCCAAGTCACCTTTGACCTCCACTGACCCCTGTAATGTTGTAAACTTCATGCTTATGTGAGCTGGGGAGATTACCGCTCGAAGATCTATCAGTGCAGGTCGTCACATGATAACATTGTAGGCTGAGAGTGCTTTGACTACAACATAATCCACCATAAGGGTCCTGCTACTTGGTCCTTGTCCAAAAGTGGTCGGCAATCTGATCATGCCCATGGGATGGAATGGGGTCCCGCTGTCTCGGATTTTATCTAATGAAAATAAACAAGTAATAAATTTATAAATCCGGTATACCCCAAGTGTAGGGATCGTAGCATAGCGATTAATACCGGAGTCGATCTCAGGGAATCGGGGTATCTAGTTCATTAATTTTCCTAAGATTGATACTATTATTATTAAAACCTAAAATAACAAAACGAAAAGATAAACTGGACAGAGGATTGTCAGTCCAAAGCCAGGAAAGATCGTTGCGAAAAATAAATCTAAACTACAAACTAAGAAAATAAATAAAACTAGTAAAACCATGACAATGACTATGGTGATTCAACAAAGAACAAGCAATGATCCACCGTCCCGCAACCCTCGCTTTCTTTCTAAGGTTATCTTATGATGATTTAATTAAACTTGTGATTCACCTAACAAAGGTATGAACTCCTAATCTCTTAGGTAATTCGCCTATCAATCTTTTATCTTTCGATCTTAAAGATTAACGCTTCCAATTCAAAGGTGTAAGATTTATTCAATCTAACAATCTAGATATTCAACCTAATCAACTCTCGTTACTTATAGGTTAAAGATCCAATCTTTCCTATGGTGATCTAGGTTTACACCGACTCTCGTCATATGGTAAACATCAATAGCAAAATATCTCTCGATATAAATTTGCATAACACAAAATCATAGAAAAGAAACAACTTAATTAAAACTCACGAAATCATCCAAAGAAAGAAATAAAAACGCTGCAGAAAAGTTTCACATGCTTGCCCCAAGTTTGATCAGCTTCAAGCCATCCTCATGAATCGAACAAGAAGAAAAACGAAATAAAAAAACTAACTAATCTAACCCTCGGTCGACCAAGCACCAAGGCTTGGCCGACCGAGCACAACTCGGCTTCAGAATTTTGGGTTTCTGCGGCTGCTGTCGATATATGATATTTAGGGTTGAGAATGCGCTGCTATTTATAAGATTTTAGGTCGGCTATGCCTAAGTCGGCCGTGGACGCCCGTCCACTCCTTCTGGACGCCAGTTCAGATGCTTTGAAATCTTCGAGTCGGGCCGAACTTGATCAGACGCCCGTCCTATAGGTTTTTGAACGCTCGTTCAACAAATTTCGAAAACTCGAATCAAACGCTCTCTTGGACGCCCGTCCCTTGCATCTTCCGCCTTCCATTAAATCTCCAATTATGACATGTTTATGCACCTACAAAACCACAAAGACATGCAAAGTGTAAAACCATAGATAATTACCAATAAAATCACGAAATTAGCTCAACTTTACACTTAAAGACTTTTAAAACTCATTTGCTCAATAATTCAATTAAACCCTTAATTTCTATACAAATAATACGAATATGGAGGAAATCATTATAAAATATAACGTTATAAATCATATAAAATCACCCTTAACACTAACACCGGTGCTGCCACTCGATCCCATATTGTCTTGCGTTTTCTATCCGGTCTGTCGTCGGACTTATCTTTCTTGGAGCTTTCCGCCTCTCTCTTTAATCGGTTGGCCTCCTCACCCTAGCAGTGCTTGTAAGCCAGGTCCATGCACTCTTCCATAGATCTCGGAAGTCGACTGTTTAATTTAGCGTATAATCAACCTTCTCGTAGGCCTGCTACGAAAGAGGTGATTAAAAGATGCTCCTCTGCGTTCCTGACCTGCCTGGACTCTTCATTGAACCTCTTCAGGTATTGCAGCACAGTCTCCACCTTAATCTGCCTGATGGTGAGGAGGTAGGTGGCGTTTCTCTGGAACGGTTTGGCCGTGACAAAAGCTTGCAGAAACCTCCTTGCCAAGGTTTCAAAGTTGGCGATCGACTGATGTGGAAATTTCCTGAACCACTCACCGGCCCTGCCCATAAGTAAGGCCGGAAAAGCTTTGCACTTCATCTCTTTTGTTGCACAGTCCAGGTTCATATGTGTCAGGTATTGAAACAGATGATCTTGGGGATCCTTAGTGCCATCATAAGGTTCCAACTTGGGCACCTTGAACCTCTCTGGACGCGGGTAATTCAAGATCTGCTCTGAAAACGGCGACTCGAACGACAGATCATCTGATTTCCGACCTAGGATTCCATCAAGCTCTGCTTGGGCAGCCTCCTGGGCTTGGGTGTTGACCTGTTTTTTCCACGCACTGGAGGTGGAGGACAGGGTGTCCCCTCTATCATCCTTGCGCAATGGGTTGTTCTGAGGAGCATTGTTTTCTGGAGTTTTTTCCTCTCACCCCTTTAGGGCTAAACCCATCACGCTTTTAAACGCTGTCATGTCAAGATTTCGTAATGCCTCCAGCAGGGCTTGTTGGGCGGGGTCTGCCAGTACCTCTTCTTGCTGATGTTGGTGCTGGCTAGTGGTAGCATTGGGGTCTTTTTTTCCACCTTCTGTCGTCTGTCCAGCAGCTGTTGCAGTGGGATCGGTTTCCTGGATTAAAGGATCTTGAACCTGGGTCTTTTTTCCTGTATTTTTTGGTGGTGCCATCGCTTGTTCCTGATGAAATCGCTAGAAGAGACCCTCCTTCTAGCGCCAATTGACGATGTTGGATACCGTCTCTTGTATGATCCGGCCTAAATGACTCTTAGAACGATTTATCAAGAACCTTTAACAATGGGGATGGTGGTTTGGATTTGTTTTAGACTGAGCCTGAGAGTTAGTTTCTCTCAAGTTGCCTACGTATCCAATGTGTGTAATTGGAATCAAGTCTCTCGTAGTACCTTAGGGTTTATTTATATAGGGGCGTCTCGCCTCACATTCCTTGCTCTGCAAGTATTGAATTTATTTCTTGGTCCCTTAGGATTAATTCGAGTAAATCCCTTTGATAAGGGATAATTAATACTGTACTTAAACCATAAGATCAATGTCCTATAATCACAGGATTCTTCCCATTGTTATCCTATTATATAGGCACATGTGCGAATTATCAGCATAAGGAAAGACCCGACGTCCCTGTCTTTGGGCTCCTCAGGTCGTCTCGACCTGGGTCGTCCGACCTGCTATCCGTTGTGATCGAGCCGTCCTGCGGTGGTCCAGTCGGGAAGGTCCAGGTCAGACCTCCCACCTGGGGTTAGGCCTGATTAACATGGGACCTCTGGACTCAACGCTTCCTTACTTATTTACTACAATGTCGTTCTCTGAATGACACGTGACTAGGTCTACCCCGGCCATCGTCAAAGTTGTTTTGTGCTTTACTCTATGAAATTAACGTATTTGTTTGTATTTGTTGAGGGAAGTTTTTGTGTGGTATATCGGGTGCACCCAATAACTTCCCATTTGTTGAAGGGTTCATAAATCGTTGTTAAGAATGGAGGTGGGCCCACTTCATGTAATGTGCAGCTGCCTAGCTTCTTCGCTGGGCTTCAACCTATCCAAAAGTGGTTTGATGGTGTTGGAGGGAATTGAAGAAGTCAATTCGGAAATCGCGACATGGTGTTTGGGTGAAAACGCAGAGAAATTTTAGGGTTAAGACATGAAAGAGAAAGGATGCGTGCGGTGATGTTTCATCGGAATACTGGTGGCGCCGCTCACGATGGATGCCGGCGAGGGAATGGCAGCAGGAGAGGGAATGTAGAAGATGAATAGCAACCACTGAATATTGGTGGGGTATTTGAGTTTTTCGCGAGTCGAGTATTGCATTATTCGGGTATCGTTCAATTAATCTTCGAATCAAGTAGATTTCGATTTCGAGTTCAAGCTGAGTTAAGTCGAATGGAGTTGAGTTCTGAGTCGAGTCGATCTCGAATTACTCACGAGTAGTTTTGCTCACTCACGGCGCCCTAGGTTGGCGCACACCAAACAGAGGCGTCTACAATCCTCTGTTTTCCTTTCCTCCGTTTTCTCTCAATCCAAACAGAGGCGTCTACGATTAAGTTTAAAGATCAAAATGACACCCAACCCAACAATTTGTTATTAGGAATATTTAGAATGATGAAGGTGAACCGGTGAAGAAGTAGTGGTTTGTTTAAACTAAATATATCGCTTTCACCGAATGTCGTTGTAGATACTGTCACTAGTACACGTTTCTCACCTCAGACCTCACCTATTTGTGAAATTCATCATTGCCCACTCTGTCACTCAATCCAGTTTTATTTCTACTTTCTTTCTTGTTGGACTAAACAATCCTATCCTCCAATCCATATTCTTTTATTTAATTTATTTGTTTATTTAGCTGTATGTATGTATGTATGTAAGTAAGGTTAAACTATAACAAAGTGATATATAATTGAATTTATTGTGTGTATTATTATACTCTAGAGCGTAAGTGTGCTTGTTGTTTTATGCAGTAGTAGTATATTATATATAGTGTGCGAGACTCTCGTTGTGATTGTTTGTGAGGATTTTTGTTTTCAAAGCAAAAGCAAAAGCAAAAGCAATAGCAATGGATGATGATGAGGTAGTAGTAGTGGCAGTGGGTCCTCGTATTTACAGCTGCTGTAATTGCAGGAATCATGTTGCACTTCACGATGACATAATCTCCAAGGCTTTCCAGGTATGCCGTGGAATCTTTGTTTGTGTTGGTTCTTTTTTTTTATTATATTTTACCTACCTCTTTTTTGTCAAGTAGAGCAGAGCAGAGCAGAGGTGTTGACTTCTATTTCTTGTATTGAATCCATAACCTTAATCCGGAATGAGGTTTGTTGTTGTTGTTAACTTGTTAATTGCAGGGAAGGCATGGGCGAGCATTCTTGTTCTCTCATGTGATTAATATGAATATTGTTATGGGCGTCAAACAAGGCAGGCATCTTTTGACTGGCCACCATATTGTTGCTAATGTACACTGTCGCGATTGCCGTGTGGTTTTAGGGTGGAAGTATGAGAAAGCTTATGAGCAGTCTCACAAGTATAAGGAAGGCAAATTCATCCTTGAGAAGTCCAAAATCATTATACTTAATAACTGGTAGCCATTTATTAGCCCATCATTGTTAGCTTTTCCATCATCAAGTTGTAAATGTTTGCCTTTTTTTTAAAATATTTATTTTACTTCAAGCAGCTTCTCTATCAACTTGTAAATGGCTGTTATTGTCCTCCTTCACTAACTTCTTCTTCAGCTCTTCGTGATCCTCCTTTTGAACAAGTAATCATCATTGATTAAGGGTCTCTCATTTTACCACACCGGAAATGGCAGATGCAGGTGCTAAATGCAGCGATTTGAATATTGGGTTGTT
Source organism: Gentiana straminea (assembly GCA_036785695.1). NCBI lineage: Eukaryota > Viridiplantae > Streptophyta > Magnoliopsida > Gentianales > Gentianaceae > Gentiana > Gentiana straminea. Next base: position 419,076 of record JAVUPR010000107.1, read on the forward strand.
GCCAGACTCGCTCTCTCTCTCTATATATATATATATCTGTGTGAAAAAAAATTTGTTATATTCCATATGTGTGTAAGTGTAAATATACATATGCTCTGCCTCTGTCCATGTAAATAAGATGGTTTGGATAGTTTCATTTGAACTGCTGTCTGAAACATTTATTCTGCTAATGTGCAGATATTGTTTGTACTACTGTATTATGTTACAATTGTATTGAAGGGATACTAACATTGTTTTGTTTTTTGGTCTGCTACACTATATGTGTGTATGTAGATACTTTTGTTTAAACCGCAGTCTTCAACAATTATTTGGCTAATCTTTCTGTTACAAGAGATAATTACATTTTTTTTTTTTTTTTTTGTATTGATTTTTACCCTTCATGCAATAATAGAGGCTGTTGTTATGCCATTGTACAATATAAAACAGCTTCTGCATTACACATTACACATACCTAACATTTGTTATCCTGTTATCGTGTTGTCCTGTTTCAAACCCAGGCTAGTGTTTACACTAATATTTTTCACAACAATCGGCCAATGATAAGAAATGCTTATATGGATTAGCAGCTGTAAACGTAAAAACCAATTCGCTTATCAAAAAGCCAGCATGATGGAAATCACATTACACCATCCCAATATCCATGCTACATTAGCTCGCTCTTACATACATATTGTATTATTCAAAGGTTTAGCTAAACCCTGCATTGGGGGTGGTGGTTGGGGTGAGAAAGGGGCACACTTCAATGCTGTTTAAGCTGAAAACATATACATGTAAAAAAAACACAAATCACAATTGTTCTTCAATAGAAAATCCTAATAGACTATGAAAATACAGTCACCACTCCTTGATAAACAGTTTTCAGATTATTTGACACCAAAATCTGAGCAGCACAATCTGCTTCTCCACCAGCCAGCCTGCCTGCCTGCCTGCATCACAAATGAAACTGTATAAGTTTATCACTGTACGCCATCCTCTCATCAAAAGGAAATAGCCTATTAACTTACAAGTATACAGCATTGAGAAGAAAATATATATATATATATATATATATATATATATATATATATATATCAATGCTGACAGGGACTAGCAGTAATTAAGATAATGGATTGATATCATCTGCTGTATTTTTCTGGAAAAGTAACTAGGATGGCCTAACACAACATCTGTTTCCACAAGTCTTATGCTCAAATGGCTGCATGTAAGGAAGTGAATGAAACATTCTTCAGACGGTGCCACTCTTACGGAAACAAAAGTCATTTTAATGTCAATACTTCAAAACAAACACTGGTTTGTGGGACACGTTACTCCTTCAAAGTGTATCACCTAAGGCACCGTCGCACCGATATAAAATGACTCCTTTTATTGCTTTATTTGTTCATCCATATTTAATAATTGGGCTCGTCGAGAGTTAACAGCTACCAAAATATTGTAAATTCCATCCATGAAAAGAATGTTCAGCATCAACTACTCAGTCCATCAACAGTCATAGATGTAAGAAAACAAATTTCAAGTGTAAGCTCCTTGTACACTCTTCTCCTGCAGAACTAATATAGTATCAAATTTAAATCACTTCTTCAGCTTTCGAATTATCTTATCAGTCTTTAGGTCGTGTAGTGTCATGTCAAGCTAGCATTCCCATATCGAGGAAATTTGCAGAAGGATAATTACCATCTGTCACCAAATTCTCGGTTTCCAACCTGAAATATCACACTTAAAAGACATAACTGTCCACCTTCACTGTATACTAGGATCCCTACACTAAAGTCACATATAAACATGAAAATGGATACTATCAATCCATCATCAACAACCATGTTGAATCCAATATTGATAATAAGCGTGGGCAGACCCAAATCCACACATGTAAAGACTTGTATTTGAGCCGGCTGTATGGTGAACACTAACTCCTATCAGTCCTATCCCTTTCCGTGAAGTTCTCCAAGAAGGATAATATTTCCAGAGCCTTAACACCCATATACTTGTTATTCATAGCTAATATATTATATCAAAAAGTAGGAGCGGATGCAAATTCTACCGTGTCAATAACACTTCATTGTTTTGTTAGATGGTTCTAACACGGGCTTACCTACTTCAGTTTAGGTAACGTTTTGGACATCACATAAGAATAGAATTAAGTAGTGTTTCCTTTGTCTATGCATCCTATAGTAACTCTAGATTTCATAAACTGTGTATGCATATGCATAGTTAATTCATCCTCAAGAAACTATGCATGCATATGGAAGTTTACAAGGACACATATACATCTCAGGCAGCATGAGCATGGGAACTGGGAAGGGGAATTTCAGGCAAAGCTTGTTTTAGCTCTTGGGCTAGAACAACTATAAACAGATATTTGCACCTAAGAAAACTATGCACGCGCATGAATGAAGGCGATTTCATCTTATCTCACGGAATTGTCTTCAATTAGAATAGATTATTGATGACGAGAACAACAATATAACATGTAAAAGCACATTAAAACAATCACCTACTTTCCCCATGTCCACAACCACAAAGGTGGGGTTTTGAAACCGTAGCTTATTAGCTGGCTAATCTCACTTATAACAACGCGTATTCTATGAATGTTTTGATATGTATGACCAATTAATTTTTATTTTTTATGTTTTTAATCATACAAAAGTGACAAAACACATGCATAAAACTCGGGCATATAGATTGATAATAGTGGTTATTAGTTATAAGGACAATCTGATCATTTTTTTATTTGTTATAAGGACAATCTATTTTTTTTTTTTAATTCAACCTGTTCTACGCCGAGAACCTCCTCCATTTGTGGCCGACGAGAGCTTTTCTTCGGTTCTACTTCCCGCGATTTGCGCTCGACAATTCGTAAGCACCTTTTCTATTTTCCATCGTCGAAATTTCGTCCATAAAGGTGCGAATTATGCAGGAATCGTTTTAATTTTGATAGCCTTTTCAGCTTTTTCACTTGTATTTGATTCGTAGTAGGATCGGCGAAACGGGACAATACAAACAAAGATTTTGATATTCTTGTCGGACGAATCTTTCGTTTGCAACTCGTCGGAATTTGTTTACTCTCGCTTTGTTGATGTCCGGGTGTTTTCTTAGTTCAAGCTATTTCTCAAGTAGGTACATACATACATTTGAATCCTTTTCATTTCTCTTTCGAGTTAAATTGCAATTCGTGCAACCTTGTTGATGGAATTATGTATCATCATGATCAATATGTAAACGCTTGTTGTAGTTAATTGTTGTGATGATTCTATTGTGGAACTAGCATTTGCGAAAAGAGATTCCCGATTTTCGGGTTTTGGTGAACTTATTTGCAGCTTGTTAGCAACTGTAACGACTCAGCCTCGAAATCCGAACTTATTTTGGAAACGGTTTGTTGGACATGTGCTCTTGCATTATTTGACTAGTATACTATTTTTCATATGTTTGGAAAAATGAAAAATTAGTAGGGAATTGAGTGTTTGAGCAAGTGCCAAACAAACCGTAGCATCACAGTACCATACTTACTCTAGATAGATATCAAATGATGACGGATTTAGCTTTCGCGGCTAGAGAACAATTGATGTCAATGTCAAGTATAGTTTGTCGCTTATATGTAGTAGAAATGAACTCTACTCTGCTAGGCACTAGTAGAGAGAACGATCATAATGATATACAAATGCTTGGTATAATATGAATAAGACGACGGCAAGGGCCTTTAGATTTTTCACTTTATGATTATGCTATTTACAAGATATGCTCTTGGAGATCCAAAGAATGACCGTTGAACAAGTGACACCTACTCGTTTTCCCTTATGGTTCGCTTTTCCCTTCGAGGTCCAAGTCTTTTTCCACCGAACTTTTATTACTTCACCATTCTATACTACCATACTAACATGTTTTGGAATTGATGTTTCTGTACTTTGCAGGAAATGATTGTGCAACTATTTAAGAACAATACACATTTTTCGAAGACGGTAGCACGTAAGCATAGTTCATTTGATCATTTATTTATGCTGCATGTTTGTTTTCATTGTTACTTGAAGCTAAATTACAGAGAAGTGGGCATGAATGTGAATGAATTTTGTCAAAATTTGATGATATTAACAGTTTGAAGTAGTTGATTTGAGTATAGAACAATCATATGACTCTGGTTTTAAGTGATACCGAGTACTTCGATTTGGTTCTTTCTTTGGAAATTTGATATGTTTGATGTATATTAGTGCTTGTGTACAGTTCTTGTTTATACATGTGTATATATATGTATGTATTTCTAAAAGAAAAAAAGATGATCCTCATTTACTTACGGTCTCCCCTGTGTTTATATGCATTTTGACAAACAAGTGTAAGCTCAAGAACTACGGAATTAAGAAATATTTTTCTGATTTACATGCTACTTGATGGAGTGACATTGATGACTGATGCAGGGACATTGCTGACTTATGTAGTGACATTGATGTCTGATGCAGGGACATTGATGACTTATGCAGTGACATTGATGACTTATGCAGTGACATTGATGTCTGAAGCAGTGACATTGATGACTTATGCAGTGACATTGATGTCTGAAGCAGTGACACAATAACACGTCTAGGAGAAACATTCAGAGCATTCATAGATTGTGTTTTACTTATTAGTTGACAGTGTATTTGGGTGCTTATAATAGATGATATAGTCCCTTTTGCTTTCACAGCACAAGTACGATCTAGGAGGCTCTTTATTACCTTCCTATGGGTTTCACTCACCATGGTGGCTTACAATTAAGTCTTTTTTGGGTTTCTGGTGCTGCTTATAATAGCTGTGGATACTCATAGTTTGAGGTTGTTTTCCTTTTCTCTTATGGTTGTCTTTGTCCTGTTTCTTGGGTTGCAGGTCGATATAAGTGCTTTGTGGCATTTGGATAGCGTGGTTTCTGTATTGGAGCCGATTTGTGGGCTTGCAACTATGAAAAAAAGCTATCAGTTGTTAAAGGTCAGGACCATGATAGCTTTCAACCTTGTTTTTGTGTATATGGCTATTGTGGACTGATCACACTATATTCTCATCAGTTGTGGTTAATGGTGGGGATAATCATGGTGTGCTTACAACAATTATGGTTGGTGGATTCTTGGTTGGGTTGCTGGTGATAGTTAATATGGCTGGCCTATTAGTGCAGAGTGTGTTTTACTATGTGTGAAAGAGTTGCCATCATCAAGAGATTGACAAGAGTGCTGATAGGAACCAACTTTACAGTACATTTCTGTACAGTTCAGCACACGATTATCACATTTCTGGCATGTTTTGGGTGAGTTTAGACCCTATTTTGAGTATTAAATGAGGATTTATTGCACGGCGAGTGACTGTCGGTTTTCCGTAAACTCGACCTTATTTTAGCATTTTATACTCGTTTTTCCCGAGCACCCGTAGTTTGCGGGGTTATGCGTTTTCGTGTTGTTTTCATATGGATGCAGGACTAGGGTGTCTCAAGAGCCTGAAAGACGAGAAGTATGAGTTTGGACGTGTTCGAGGCGAAACACGGAGGTTGGAGGTGAAAAAGTGAAGATTTGGGCTGCAAAATGGCTGTCCGGACGGACAAGTTGTTGTGTCCGGACGGCTAACTCACTGGTTTTTGGAAGATTATTTGATGAAGAACCCGTCCGGACGGACAGAATCAATATCCGGACGGACAGAGGAAGTATCCGGACGGACAAGAGCAAGTCATCCGGACGGACATCTATACATCCGTCCGGACACCTGGAGAATCAAGAACAGTCCGGCCGGACACTGATGGCATCCGGACGGACAGAGGTTTTTCTATATAAGGCAGCTCATTTTCTCACAGCAGCCAAGTAGAAAAAGAGGGGGCGATAATATTAGATAGTTTTGGAGATTTTGGGCGATTTTCTTCATCTTTTAGAGTTAGATCAAGTGTTATATATCATTAGAATCCTCTTTCAATCCTCTCTTTGATCTACTAACTTTTAGCTTCGATCCGTAACTTTTCACTTGGCAAAAATTCGATCTTTTGTAAGCACATTTGGTACCTTCTCCAAGTTGAATAAAGTAAGTATGTTCTTTTGTTATTCTATTGTTGTTGTGACGTTTTTCTTCCGTTTTTATTGCTTAGATTCGATTATGAGTAGCTAGATTCCTTGTATGGTTGAACTATGTGAAGGCGGGTGAAAAGCCGTTAGATCGATGAACCGGGAGGTAGTGTAGTGCGTAAATAAACGTTCTAATTAATAAATCCATATCTCGAAACTTGTTTGAATCGTTTTTGAGCTAGATTGATCACCTAGTTCACCATTGCACACACTTAGCTTATAAATGTATGTTGCGGCGACGTGTGGGAATGGGGTTTCGAGACCGTAGAAGTTTTGAGCTTGAAAGGTAGCTTGACACCTACCCGTGTACTAGATTGACGCCCTAGTCATCAAGTCCAATTCCAATACGGGGTTTGTTCTATGAGTTATCGTTAGACGGCAGGGTAGAGTAAGGCACATTTCCGGGGCAATCTTTCTGAGGGTAAAGTAATCCGCTGAAACGTAGTTCGGCCATACCTCTTTTAATTGTTAGAATTCCGAGTAGTGTAATCCTTCTTTTATACAATAGTATAACTTCATATATATCTGTTTGACCAGAACTGAGCATTAAGTCAACTGTGGTATTCAAAACCAATCTCTGTGGGTTCGACCTCGGACTCCTCAAGCACTATCCTGCAATCGACCCGGTCCACTGTCGGTTAGAAAGTAGATTTTGCTAAGGTTTCGAGTTTTTACTTGATCGACCGGACCTAGAAAATCCGCTTATCAAGTGCCCTCTATGATCATCTTGGTGGTCTGGGCTTATGCAGTGACATTGCTGACTTATGCAGTGACATTGACGTCTGATGCAGTGACATTGATGAATTATGCAGTGACATTGATGTCTGATACAGTGACATTGATGACTTATGCAGTGACATTGATGTCTGATGCAGGGACATTGATGACTTATGCAGTGACATTGATGTCTGAAGCAGTGACATTGATGACTGTATTTACAATTAGATAACTGATGCAATGATATTTTGATGTCACCGCATATACAACTTGATACACACATTTGATAACTTTGTAAAGTAACTTTATTTCTTTGTTATCTTTAAATATTTGATTGATGTTGGTTTATTTGATTAGCGTTGATTTAAATTTTCGATAACTTTGTAAAATAACTGTATTTCTTTTGTTTTTTTTGGTTTAAAGGCATATTTTTACAACCAAAGGTATGCATAAATTGTTACAATAACACGTCACTGCATAAATCGTTACAATAACATGTCAGTGCATAATTCGATACAATAAGACATCACTGCATAGATCGCTACAATATGAAGTCACTGCATAAATCGCTACAATGAGACGTCATTGCATAAATCGCTACAATGAGATGTCACTGATCAAGGTTGTCAATGGATCGCGGCGGTCAATACATCATGGTAGCCAATGAATCGCGGCGGTCAATGCATCGGGGTGGTTAATGGATCCCGGTGGCCAATGCATCCGGGTAGGTGGTCAATGCATGACGGTGATCAATACGTCACGTCGATTTTTATGAAGAAAAAAATTGATTTTATGAAATTTATTCGGAAAAATATCAAATTTGATTTTAGACTAAAGAAGACGAAAAATTATGAATTTTAGTGAAAAAATTATGATGATCCGAGTTTTAGATCAAAATATATAACCTTTAGAAATATGGTGCATTTAAAAAAAAAAAAAAAAAAAAAAAAGAAAACAAACATAGCCTGGGCGCTTCCTCTTTCTTTTGTTTTTTATTTTTTATTTTTTTTCCTTCCTTCATTCCTTTTTTTTTCCTTTTTTTTTCCTTCTTCTTTATCCACTTGAAATTAGAATGTCCTTATAACTAAATAAGTTTTCTTCTTAAAATTAGAATGTCCTTATAACTAAATAAGATTTCGGAGTGTCCTATTACCCCTAATAAGTTGAAAATCTGTCCTTTTAAATAATTGGCCCTTGATAATAATATGGTATAAATATTAAAAATATATACTAATTTTTTTTAGTGCAAATTAGTTATAAGGCCGTCGTTAGAGAATTAATGATCATTTAGGACACTCCGAAATCTTATTTAGTTATAAGGACATTCTAATTTTAAGAAGGAAACTTATTTAGTTATAAGGACATTCTAATTTCAAGTGGATAAAGAAGAAAAAGGAAGGAAGGAAAAAAAAAAAAGCGCTGGAACCAAACAAAAAAAAAACGCTGGAACAAACAAAAACAAAAAAAAAAAAAAAAAAAAACGCTGGCGACATTGATTTTTTATTTTATTTTTAAGATGCAGTGACATTGATGTCTGAAGCAGTGACATTGATGACTTATGCAGTGACATTGATTTCTGAAGCAATGACATTGATGTCCGATGCAGTGACATTGATGAATGATGCAGGGACATTAAGCTAAACATTCAAGATCGTGTTAAAGAATTGAGGGATTCCCCAATGAATCCAATTATCGGGAGGACACAAACAACGTGTGGCCATTACAAAGTCATCTTGAAAAGTCTTTGTAGTTTCACCAAACTTGTACTTCTTATCCATATTAAAAGCTCCACATTTGGAGAAATGCAAAACAAGAGCGAAGGCGATCGATGCGATTGTTAGGTTTTATGCGGTGACATTGACGACTTATGCGGTGACATTGATGTCGATGCGGGGACATTGACGACTTTTGCGGTGACATTGATGTCCAAGCGGTGACATTGATAACTTATGCGGTGACATTGATGTACGAAGCGATGACATTGATTTGTATTTACAATTAGATAACTGATGCAATGATATTGATGTCACCGCATATACAACTTGATACACACATTTGATAACTTTGTAAAGTAACTTTATTTCTTTGTTATCTTTAAATATTTGATTGATGTTGGTTTATTTGATTAGTGTTGGTTTAAATTTTCGATAACTTTATAAAATAACTGTATTTCTTTTGTTTTTTTTAGTTTAAAGGCATATTTTTTCAACCAAAGGTATGCATAAATTGTTACTGATAACACGTCATTGCGCATAAATCGTTACAATAACACGTCACCGCATAGTTCGATACTGATAAGACATCACTGCGCATAGATCGCTAAAATAAAAAGTCACCGCATAAATCGTTACAATGAGACGTCATTGCATAAATCGCTACTGATGAGATGTCAGCGATCAAGGTTGTCAATGGATCGCGGCGGTCAATACATAATGGTAGCCAATGAATCGCGGCGGTCAATGCATCGGGGTGGTTAATGGATTCCGGTGGCCAATGCATCCGGGTAGGTGGTCAATGCATGACGGTGATCAATATGTCACGTCGATATTTATGAAGAAAAAATCGATTTTATGAAATTTAGTCGGAAAAAAAATATCTAATTTGATTTTAGAATAAAGAAGACGAAAAAATATGAATTTTAGTGAAAAAATTTTGACGATCCGAGTTTTTGATCAAAATATATAATCTTTAAAATTTATTAATTCACTTAGTGTTTTTTTTTTTTTTTTTTTTTTCCACTTTCAGCGATGCTTTTTTTTTTCTTTCTCTTTTTTCCTTTCCTTCCTTTTTTTTCCTTATTCCTCTTTATTATCCACTTGAAATTAGAATGTCCTTATAACTAAATAAGATTTTGAAGTGTCCTATTACCCCTAATAAGTTGAAAATCAGTCCTTTTAAATAATTGGCCCTTTTTTTTATGCACTATATATGATACGATCATTATAATAAGGTTGTATTAACTTAAGTAGCTTTCATTTATATTTTTGTCTACATAGTAAGGATAAGTATGATGAAAGAACGTATTAACATACAGCGCACTCAATTTCTATAACAAAATTGTATCGTAAAATCTTTGTGCAACACCTCTGAAACAAAGTAAATTTCACAAGAATGGTATGTAAAAGGGTAGTATAGAATGCACATCCCACCAAAAAAAAAAAAAAAAAAAAAAAAAAAAACAATCATAATAATCTGTAATAATGCTTTAGCTTTGTTTGGAAGGGTAGGCTAAAAAGCAGAGACATGTCAAGAATGGCTTCCCTAGGCAGGCAGGCAGGTAGAAGAATGAATGAATATTCCTTTAACCTCCATACACTCAAATATATTTAGTCAAGAAAGACTCCCCCTTAAAGAAAAGCATATATGTGTTTTAGTTCAAAGATATCTTCTTCTGCATGCATTTTCTATCCTATAACATCATTTTCAATCAACAAAGTAAATAGAATAGAGCAGCAGCAATGAAGGAACAAAATGCAGGCACCACAACTCCATTTCTTCTTCTCATCTTGCTTCTTCTCCTGCCATCATTTTACATCCAAGGTATGCCTTCTTCTTCTTCTTCTTCTGTACTTTTTAAAAACCCATTTGCCTTTAAATCTTCAAAAAAAAGATAGAGGCACACCCACAAAGTTGTGTGCGCACTACTCATCCACAAAAAATGAAATGATGTAAATTTCCTTGCAGGAACAAAAGCATCAATTGGTATCAACTATGGCACAGTAGCAGATAACCTTCCTCCACCACAACAAGTTGCACATTTCCTTCTCAATTCCACCGTCATAAACCGCGTGCGTCTTTTTGATGCCGACCCAGAAATTCTACGAGCGTTTGCACACACCGGTATTGCAATCACCGTTTCTGTCCCCAACAATCAAATACCACACCTCACTAAGCTCAACCTCGCTCGACAATGGGTCCGAACCTTCATTGTCCCTCACATTCCTGCAACGAATATCGTAAGGGTACTCGTGGGCAATGAAGTCATTTCCTCTGCCAACAAGCAATGGATAACTAATCTTGTCCCAGCAATGCAGGCACTCCACATTGCGATTTTTGCAGAGTCTTTAGACCGCCGTATTCAAATCTCCACCTCGCATTCCTTAGCAATTCTAGCAAGCTCAAGCCCACCTTCCAGTGGAAAATTTCATCAAGGCTATGACACCCATATTCTTAAACCTCTTCTTAGCTTTTTAAAAGCCACTGATTCGCCTTTCCTAATAAACCCGTATCCATTCTTTGGTTACTCGGCTGAAACCTTAGATTATGCACTGTTTAGGCCAAATCCAGGAGTTGTTGATGAAAAAACCAAACTTACATACACCAACATGTTAGATGGACAGCTAGACGCAGTATTCTCCGCGTTAACGCTCCTAAATTCCTCAGACATTGAGATTGTCATAGCTGAAACCGGTTGGCCTTCGAAAGGAGACGCAGGGCAGGTTGGTGTCGATGCAGAAAATGCTGCTGAATACAACAGAAATTTGATGGAACATGTAACATCAGGTGTTGGGACACCTCTCATGCCTAATAAAGCATTTGAGACCTACATTTTTTCCCTTTTCAATGAGGATCTAAAGCCAGGGCCAACTAGTGAAAGAAATTTTGGTCTTTTCCAGCCTGATATGACCCCTGTCTACGACCTGGGGATCCTAAGGCCAAAGGTAGCAGCCACAGCCAATCATCCTCCTACTATTTAGACTACCTCTCTGTCTCTCAATATCAGTCGCGCTTCAAGTGTTTTCACGCAAGATTAAGAAAAAAGGGTTAATGTCATCGATTTTAGTTCAACAAGTTTAAAACGAATCTTTGGTTTGGAAAGTTGTTGGATGGGTTGTAAATTGGTCTATGGTATTCTAAAGTTGTTAGGAAAAGGCGACAGATATTGAGGGACCGGGTGTTATCTTTCTTGTTAATAGTGGCATTCTTGATTATTTTGTGCAATTGGCATTGGCAGGCTAAAGAAAGCTTCCCTACCAACCCTGCACCAGAAGTCCCCACGGCGTCTCCAAAGGGAAAACAATGGTGTCTTCCCAAACCAGGAGCTAAGAACGAGGCGCTGCAAAGTAACATTGATTATGTTTGTGGGTTGGGATTGGACTGCAGGCCAATCCAGGAAGGCGGCCTTTGCTATTTCCCCAACACGGTTCCAGCTCATGCTGCCTATGCCATGAATGCATACTTTCAAGCAACTGGAAGGAATGATTTCGACTGTGATTTTAAAGGGACCGGAGCTATCTTCAACATTGATCCAAGTATGTTGTGATTATGTATTCGCCCAAAACAAAGAAAACATATCTGTTATTCAGTTTTTAATGATATGTTTACGATCTCCAAATTTTGCAGGTTATGGGAAATGCAAATATTAAGGGCAACAAACACTGGGACAAGTGAATGTTTAGTTTTCAGATGGTAACGGAACTTCAGTCCATTTCATGGTTTTATGGCATTTCAAGCTTTGTATCCGATAAAAAGGAGAATAGTAGTCGGGGAGATGGTGAAGATGCAGCTTCCATTCCGGGCAACTGTGTTGAGAATATATATTTCTATGGGCCGTTTGTTTACGAATCATTTCTCTTTCAACTTAGACAAGAGTAAATAAAGCTTTATTCACAAGGGCGGATCCAAACATACTTGCATCAAGTGCAGCCGCCCCCAGTGATTTATATTTTTTTCTTTTGTACCGATACATTTTTTGTATAAAGTTTGTGTGAATAGGTTTTTTTCGTTACGTATAGCCTGTTTTTGTTCCTTTTTGGATCCACTAATGAGCATTAATGTACAGTACCACGAAGTAAATGTACATGTTGATAACCACAGCAGAAGGATAAGAAAAGAAAACTGAAGATCAAAGATACTCTATTAGTACCGTAAAATGAACTAGTAGTCAATCCAGTAAAGGTTACCCTTTTCACGATTGCAATTTCAGTCTTAACTCTTAAACAACCAAACAAGGAACAGATTCGTTTTTTTTCCCTCAATGGATAGAACTACAATCATATCCAAACATTACATGGAAGTCTCATAACCCCCCATTTAGTATCTACATGGAAGTGCCATAACAGCAAAAGGTGAATGGGGAAGTATACAATTTTCGCTTCCATTAATGTTCGGTGAAATCAAACCTCAAAAGCTTATCATCAATATGTGTGATATGTAAAGCACTCACATTATGAACCAGAGAGAGAAGACGGCAATATTTCAAGAACTCGGTGTGTGCTGTATCCAGGGCCATTCCGATTCGCACACGTCAGCTGGAGACGCGCCATCATTGTCCTTAATGTCTAGGCCAGCATTATTATTAACTAGAAATTCAGCAATCTCTGCTCTTCCACATACTGCAGCATAGTGCAATGGGGTTTGACCTTCATTGTCCTACAAACAAATAAAAAGGAAAATTATAGGTCAATGGCATGTGCAACAAATTCCACTAACTAATCACGCGTAAAAAAAGAATTTAGAAGAATAAAGCATTTGTGATATGATATCAAGGTAATGAAAGGATAAAATCATTAGTGTAGATCAACAAATCGGTCCTCAAAGATGACATCACAACTCATTATTACCCAACCCTTCAAATCTATTCACGATAGCAATACATAACATTAGCACACCCTTGAATGTGGTCAGCGGCATAACTGGTTGGAATGTCACAATGGAAGATCCTCCGTAAATGGCAAAATCAGTCGGTGTGCCCTATACACAAGTCCTTACGCAGTCTTGTCATTTTCTTAGCCATGAAACTAAGTCTATATAGAACATTAATGAAAATAAGAGTGACAATGTGGCATTACTATCTATCTTAGGAAATCATTTATGATATTAAAACGTAATGAAGACATAACATCTACATAACCTGATAACCAACCTATCTTGAGGGAATTAGGGTTTGAGAAGTGGAATTGATGATAGCTTTTAAGGTCAAAAACACTTAAGCAGGTATTTCTAGATTAAAAAATTTGAATGATTTGATCATTAATCACACCAACAATGAGGAACATACCATAAAGTGGGATAAGCCCAATAAAAGATAAATCGCTTGAAATAGAAAGAGACTAGAAGGATACAAAGTCCTTTTACCTTAGCATTTACATCAGCATTTTTGCTTAAAAGCAATTGAGTAATGTTCAAGTGGCCACGATCTACAGCCCAGTGTAATGGGGTTCTACCCTCGCTATCTGCAATTATGTCACGGGACCTCTCTAAGGATAAAAGATAGCAACTACCTTTAAACAATGACCAATTAGCAAATAAAAGGTATATTAACACAAAATGAGAATCTATTGAATAGTTTAACAATAATCCACCTAAGGAGTACCTACTTATTCAACACTGGAAAACATGATATCTAGTCTTTTTGTTTTAAACTAGAGATTCAGCAGAATATATTGTGAATTGTTTCGAAGGCAAAAATGGCTTTTGTTCTACTAAGTTTAGAATTATGTCGCTAGTATTATGTAATAAATAAAATAAAATAAAATAACATCAAGATTTCATAGAAATCACGCAAACTAACCCTTCACGTCTACTGAAATATCACTCTCAATGCACTTGTGCAGGTTTTCAGCATCTCCTTCTCTTGCAAAAGCATGTATAGCATCCAATTTTCTACAAATCAAGCACGAACGTTAGTTAACAATTTATCGCATTAAGTTAATCCAAATAAGTTTACAAAACCTACCACTGGATCCATAATGATCCAAATCCAGAAAAACTATTATCAGTATTATGGTTGCAAAATATTCACTGAAAACAACTCACTAATGAGTAACAGGAGTGAGCAACTAGAACCAAACACGATATGAATCAGACACCCAACAAGAACAAGCATAGGTGTTGTTGCACAAGTGATACTACAAAGAGTCAGGCCCAAAGTTCCAAGTATAACTTACATCCAGTCTCTTATAATCTTCCTAAAAGCTATAAGAAGCTAAGACGGAAGCAAGACATGAATGCAGAATGCTGAAGCTCATCACTTTTTTCTTTTGGCCCAAGCCCCTAGGACTAGTTAAACATTGAAAGAAAAAAAAACTTATGAACCTTACAGCTCATTTTCTGGTTCATCCTCATAAGTAAAGGTGCTGAAAACAGGTCCCATTGGTCCTTTAGATTCAAAACTTTGACTGCCGCCTATCTCACTTCTCTGTTTCTTCTGTTACAAATCATATTTATGAGAAACGGCAGAAAAATGGGAGACAACATGTAAGTTACAGATTTGAACTCATACACTTGAGGCACCATCAGCCCAGGAAGGATACAAATCGGTAACAATGTCAATATACTTCTCCATTGCTTCTTCAGGTGGCATAGCGCCTAATTTCTGCCATGCTTGCCTATAAGATAAAAAGGAAATACATGTTTTTGCTCACTAGAGCTCAGATACTTAACCGAGTAGTAAAGAAAATAACAGTTTTGTAAATAAAACAAAGAAAAAGGAAATAAACAACCAAGATTGTGCAAGTCAAGACTTTAATCAAGACGAAGCGAGTATGGCAAAGAGTTGGCCAGCATAAATTCTACTAAAATCAGGCTGCAATGTCAGTAATCAGCGTAAGCAGAGTTGAACACAGTCAGCTCACACGGGATTTAGGCTAAGCCAGTGTCACAATAAACAAAACAGAAACCGCATGTTTGTCAACGAGAAATTGAAGGAACCACCAGCTAAATAAATCCAAGGCCCCTCACACCAACCTCAAACTACAATTTCAGTATACTAAATTCACGTGGTTAAAATATATGTATGCGACAAACAGGAGGACAGTTGGGTACAACATAGCCACTAAGCTAAGATTTAGTGAAAGTAGAAAAATTTACAGCAACAAAGAAGAAAACAGCAACAAGAGGGCATAAATACCACTTAGCACGAGCAGTCATTTTGAGAGCGGATGGCTGAGGTGAAGTGCAAGGTCCCTCGGTAGCAATCTTATAAAGAGCATAGAGCTGCAACTGCACCTCATTAGAAGCCTTGTGGGAGGACCTATCAGCCGCCGTAGCAGCAACAAACGCCGTGGCAGCACTAAATGTCTCATCTAGCTCGGTACTCTCAACGCCCTCCCAATCACTGTCACTGTCGTCCTCGTAATCATCGGCATTAACAGAGCTACCCCGATTGGCAGCAGCAGTACCAACACTATCATCCCCTTCGACATCCTCTGACGAAGTCAACGTCTCCTTATCTACCGAAACCCTAGGTTCAGATTCCGGTGAGTCCGAATCAAGCTCGTCGTTAGGATCAGCTCGGGTAATACGCAGATTATCATCGCGGAAAGCAAAGATGATAGCGAAGAGCTTGGCAAGAAGATAGGAAAATATAACACCAAAAATGATTGATTGGATGATTTCGTACTTTTCAGCCATACTTATATTCAAAATTATATCAATATCTCTCGGTAAGTTGAAAGAAAGTAGGGAGAATGCGAGAGATGCAGCAAAGGCAAAAGCTTGTGGATTTGGAAAATTTTAAAAAATTTGCAAACTACTAGTAGCAAAATAAATAAAAAGTGGAACTGAACTGCCTGCCTAAAATATAATAATAATTAAATAAAGCTAAAGAAGTTCTTCAAAAAAAAAAAAAAAAAACTGGCATATACGTACATGATTCCTATCGCCCTTTTAATAATGTTCCACAAATATCCTTATAAAATACTTATTCGTTAGACAGAGGGAAATTTGGGTAATTCCGTCATTTCCCCTAAAGAAATGGTTCCGACGGGTACGTAACAACAACAACAATATAGATAAAATGAATGAAGTTAGTTACGTTAAAATCAATGTAAAGAGATGATGTGAGTGAATATACAGTTTGTATGTATGATATTTGATATATACACTACAAATGAATATTCATGGCCGCCGATGAGAGTTGTCAAATGATGATGGTATTGATGTCTTGACACAGTAAAAAAAAAAACTCCGGAGATAATGGTAGTAACTAAAACGGATGGTGATTTTTTTGATATGGAGATTGCAATCATCAAACCCTATATAATACAACATTTTCACATGAAGGTAAATATAGTTATCAGATTGCAAAAGTTATATTTCTAGTGAAATAGGCTGTATATAGAGTTTAAAAGGTAAAAACATGAGTGTTTTTAACTCTGTTTTTTTTTTTCCCGGTATCCTCAAACTTAAAAGTTACAGAAATGGATCACAAACATTTTCCAAGGAAAGGAAGGCTTGCGTTTGTTTTCGTTGGAGTTTTTTTTTAAAGTTTTTTTTATATCACTTCATCAATTATTTTTTACAATTCTTTCACCAATCATTATTTCAACTACAAATAAAAAATATTAAATTATTTTTCACCATTTCACTTTATCTACTTTATTTTACCATTATTTATTCATTATGCTACTTTATTTTAATTTCTCTCACCAATTATTTATGTATATATACAAATTTCAAAAAACATTTTAACTTTCTAATCATTAATTCGATCATTTTTATTATATTTTATTATCCACTAGGGTCTTTGCTTCTACCAATATTAGCGATATATTTTAGCTTAGCTTAGCTTATATTTTATTAACACATGTAGTGACTGTCCTTCTCAATCATTTAAGTTTAAAACATGTCCTTATGAACTCTGACCCCTAAAATAATAATAATAATAATGATATAGTCGGATATATCATGTTTGCGGTAACAGTGATATAAAGAGGATATAAGGTTGTATAATTGTGATTTCTCAAGTGAGAAGCAGTGGATATCAAGAACAGCGGTGGTCGGACTGATGCTTATGAATGGAAACACAAGTGAATCAACAAATTGACAGAGTAGCTATGTGTATATTAGTTCTTGAATCATTTTTTATTACAATGTGATTCCATATATATATAGGCAAGGACTAAGTAGGTTTAGTCTAAACATGACAAGACATTAAAAGCATATAATTAAGGATAATTAACTATAAATCGACTAGACATCTGTCAGAATGAGGTAGCGGACAGCGGACTTGATAGGATGTCGGACTTATGTCTTCGTTTGTCTTGATGTCATCAACTCGAAGCTTAGCCAGCCTAATAACATGAGTAGCTTCTACTGTGTCCGAGGTATCGGAATGGAGATGAGTCCGGCTTACTGACCGTGGACATGCGGGATGTAGGCCCAAGATATATGGTTGTGCTTGGATTTAGGCACAATCTAGATGTTTGGGTTTCATTCCGGATCGGGTATATCAAATAATAATAATAATACAATCAAAAAAACTCTACTGTTCCAGAAAACATTTTAGTTGTTTGTGTCTCCTTAAGTTTGATACATTTTGCGTCCGTTTCTTGCTTTTGTGGGATGATCATAGAATATACTATTGATTTTTTTTTTTAAATTTTTTTTTTGGGGTCTTCTTCGCCCACTCTAGAGATGGATCAGCTAAGGGATGATCAGTATGATTTGATTGGAACCATCAATCATGGCTTTTGGGGGGCTTAGTCCTCTATAGCAGCATATATAGTTGCAGAGGTCTGCTGTTTTTTAATGTTTTTGTTTCAGTTTTTAATGCAATCCTGAAGAAAGAAAAGAAAAGAAAAGAAAGAAATGGGAGGGGGAAATAACAAAAAGAACTCAGGTGTAAGTCTGATGCGAAAAGTCTAATACATCACCTTCCAAACGTTAGGGTTGCATCATCCAAGAGAACACACCCACAACTTCAAAACCGATTTTGCATCTACAAATGTTTAATCTCCCATTGATCAAACCGATTTACTACTACACTTGTTTTTGAAATCCTAAGGTAAATAATAAACCAAACTGAAAAAGTATACAAAATGGTCATCATAATCATCGAGTATGGTAATCCTCCAACTCTCTCTTCCCTGCTCTGCCATACTTAACCACCAACCAACTCCAAAAATTTAAAACCCAACGAGGAAATCACGGTGAGGAGACTTCTACAGCTCATCATGATCTTCTTCCTCTTCTTCTGATGCACCACCACCCGGTGCTCCCCCTGACCTCTGATAAACAGCTGTAATGATTGGGTTGCACACTGCCTCCACCTCCTTTAGTTTCTCGTCGTAATCCTCTTTTTCAGCATTCTGATTCTCATCCAACCATTCAAGTGCTTCTTTTGTGGCGGTCTCGATCTTCTCCTTTTCATCTCCCTCCAATTTGTCTGCAAGCTTGTCCTTGTCAGTGATTTGATTCTTCATGTTGTACACATACGTCTCCAAGCTGTTTCTAGCATCGATTCTCTCTTTCACCTTCTTGTCTTCCTCCGCAAACTCTTCTGCTTCACGAACCATTCGCTCGATTTCCTCTTGGCTTAAACGGCCCTTCTCGTTAGTGATTGTGATCTTTTCTGATTTTCCAGAAGCTTTGTCTTCAGCCTTCACATTTAAGATGCCATTGGCATCCACTTCAAATGTCACCTCAATCTGAGGAGTTCCCCTGTTTTATCATATACATTTAAACAACGTTTTCAGATTTAAGATAACCATCAACCGATGCATGAATCAATCGTATAAAGGGAGCCTTTAATAACACTTGCTCATTATTACAGAGAAAATATCGATTTGATTCTCTATGGTCTAGAGTCTATTTTGAAAAATGTTGATCATGTCATGTGTGTGGTGCCATAAAGACTATAAGTTGTACTGTATAAAATTCTTACCTTGGGGCAGGTGGTATTCCAGTTAAATCAAACTTCCCAAGTAATCTACAGTCCTTTGTAAGACTACGTTCACCCTCATACACCTGCAAACATCATTAATCAATTTCAGATTCAACGCACAATTCACCAAGGGCATGCCATAACAAAGCAATTATACCATTTTTCTAGGTTTTTTCACAAGGCAAAATAGCTATAAGTCAAGTACCTGGATGGAGACAGTAGTCTGCTGATCTTGGTAAGTTGTAAACACTTGAGATTTTTTAGTTGGAATGACGGTGTTTCTAGGTATCAACTTTGTCATCACTCCGCCAACGGTTTCAATACCCAAGGTCAAAGGTGCCACATCCAATAGTAGAATATCTGTTCAATATATACACAAGTAGAGTAGATAACATAAGCTTTTACGTTTTCTATACCCCACGTACGTGTACTATCAAGTGTTTAAACAGTAAAGAGAGCTGTACCTTTGGTTTCATCACCTCCCTCTCCACTCAAGATACCTCCTTGTACAGCAGCACCGAATGCAACCGCCTCATCGGGATTCACACCCTTGTTAGGCTCCTTACCATCAAAATAATCCTTGAGAAGTTGCTGAACCTTGGGAATCCTAGTGCTTCCACCAACAAGAACGATTTCGTCGATCTGGTTTTTTTGCAAACCAGCATCATCCATAGCCTTCTTAACAGGGCCCATAGTCTTTCTGAACAAATCATTGTTCAACTCTTCAAAGCGTGCTCTTGTAAGTGGCTCGGAGAAGTCAACACCATCAAAGAGAGATTCAATCTCAACACGGACTTGGTGCTGGCTACTCAATGCTCTCTTAGCTCGCTCACATTCTCTTCTCAGCTTTCCAAGAGCTCTATGGTCCTTAGAGATGTCCTTGTTGTGCTTCTTCTTCACCAACTTAATAAAGTATTCCATCACCCTCTGATCAAAGTCCTCACCTGCAAGGGGTGGAAGTTCATCAAACCTTTATGTCCCTAATGGCCACAGTTCACTATGTGAACCACAAGGATATGCAAATACAAGAAAGTAAAAGACACAATAGAATTTGACATGTGAAGATTACCTCCAAGATGTGTATCACCATTTGTGGAAAGAACCTCAAACACACCATTGTCTATGGTCAAAATACTAACATCAAAAGTACCACCACCAAGGTCAAATACGAGGATATTCTTTTCACCGCCCTTTTTGTCCAATCCATAAGCGATTGCAGCTGCAGTAGGTTCATTTATAATTCGGGCAACATTCAATCCAGCAATTACGCCAGCATCCTTTGTAGCTTGTCTCTGGGCATCATTGAAGTAAGCTGCAGAGTACATAAGAACCAGGAAGACAATTATCTCTATAATCATACTCCGATGGTAATAACAACGATAGAAAAAGCAATGAATACTAACCAGGGACAGTAATGACAGCATCCTTGATTTTCTTTCCAAGGTATGCTTCAGCAGTCTCCTTCATTTTCGTTAGAATCATAGCGCTAATCTCTTCAGGACTGAAAACCTTGGTTTCCCCTTCTTGAATCTTTACCTGTATATAAGGCTTTCCATCTTTGTTCACAATTTTGTATGGAACAAGCTTAGCGTCCCTCTGAACTTCCTTATCTTCAAACCTAACAGAATTGAAAGCATCACGGAATGAGAATCCCATTCCGTGCACAGGAACTGAATCTACATATAAGGAACACAATAACAAAGAATTATGTCTTACTTCCTTCCTATAAGCCTTTTAACGTCAAAAATTGTCCTCTCAGGATTAACAGCTGCTTGGTTCTTAGCTGCCTCGCCAATTAATCTTTCACTATCCGTGAAACCAACCCAAGAAGGGGTGATCCTGTTACCTTGGTCGTTGGCTACAATTTCCACATGACCATTCTTGTACACTCCAACACACGAGTAAGTTGTACCAAGATCTATCCCGATAACTGTCCCTAATTTCGTAGCTTCTTCTTTAGCAACCGCAAATGCAAATAGACTCCCTGTATACAACAATTAGTCAGTACAGCAGCAGGTGACATCCCAATAATCCAGGAGTTTTTTTAATTATTACACTATTACTTCGTTCCATAAACGCATGAACAAAATTTACAAACTGCATAAACCTATAACCAGTAATTCTTAACAGGTTTCAAATGTTCAAGCGTGAATTAACAAAGCAAGGGAGTAAGCTATTATGTTATATCCCATCGCAAACAAACGACGTTTAGAACATGGACAAGCAGTAGATCTACCTCCTCTCCTCGTAGTTCCTAAATGTACCGCAATATCAACCGTCAATCGTCACAAAAATAATGACAAACTATAAATGACAATACTGCATCATAAACTCAACAAAATGAAACTAATCTTAACCATGCGCTGTACTATTACCAAAAAGATTTCCAAAAATAAAACAAAAAAAAGACACATTATTATACATAAACTTATTCCATATAACGCTAAAAACATAGATTCACGTTGCAGAAAAAGCAAGAACAGATGGAGTCACATACCGAGAAATAAGATGCCGAAAACGACCAATGATGCGTGTTTCTTCCACGCAGTAGCCATGGCTAGAGCGAACAATGATCCTCCAAGCCAAGAAAAGTGAAATTGTTCGCTACGGTTTCTGTGCAAGATGAAAACGAGTATCGTATTTAGCTTTTTCTGCTTTCAGCTCAGATGGCAATTGAGATCTGAGTCCGACCGGTATATATATCAAATTATATAGGCGGCATGTGAAATGTGTCATTAATGATGAGTTGGACCAATAGGATTTCATTGTGACATGACCAAACCAATCGGTTTCATGATGCCGATGAGCTTCTGGTTGGGATCATCCTGGCCGTCTATTCGCGTTTTTCACCTCATGTTTTCTTTTCTTTTTTTTCTTTTCTTTTTTGTTTGAAAGGCTCATGTTTTTTTTTTTAACCTCATGTTTTCTTTTTTACCTCTGCTAGTACTGTACTACCAGTATATGTTTATCCATTGTTTACTTTGAATAAATTAAATTGAATATATAGTTATCGTTTAATTTAAACTAATTAATTGATAGTTATATTTAAGGGCCAATTATTTAAAATGACTGATTTTCAAGTGGACATAACAAAACAAAAAAATAATTACTTTGCGGGGTTTTTTTCTTTTTTTTTTTGTTTTTTTAATTTATAATTCACCATATTTCTAAATGTCATATATTTTGATCTAAAACTCGGATCATCATAATTTTTTCACTAAAATTCATAATTTTTCGTCTTCTTTATTTTAAAATTAAATTTGATATTTTTCCGAATAAATTTCATAAAATCAATTTTTTTTTTCTTCATAAAAATCGACGTGACGTATTGATCGCGTACATGCATTGACCACCTACCCGGATGCATTGGCCACCGGGATCCATTAACCACCACGATGCATTCACCGCCGCGATTCATTGGCTATCATGATGTATTGACCGCCGCGATCCATTGACAACCTTGATCGGTGCATCTCGTTGTAGCGATTTATGCAATGACGTCTCGTTGTAGCGATTTATGCGATGACTGCTTATTGTAGCGATCTATGCGATGATGTCTTATTATATCGAATTATGCGGTGACATGTTATTGTAACGATTTATGCGGTGACGTGTTATTGTAACAATTTATGCATACGCTTTGGTTGTAAAAATATGCATTTAAACCAAAAAAAAAAAAAGAAATACAGTTATTTTACAAAGTTATCGAAAATTTAAACCAACACTAATCAAATAAACCAACATCAATCAAATATTTAAAGATAACAAAGAAATAAAGTTGCTTTACAAAGTTATCAAATGTGTGTATCAAGTTGTATATGCGGTGACATCAATTTCATTGCATCAATTATCTAATTGTAAATACGATCATCAATGTCATTTCTTCAACCTTGACATCAATGCATTTGTAAAAGTCATCAATGCCTGCATCGACATCGATGTCATCATTGCGTAAGTCGTCAATGTCACTGCGCATAATACCTAACAATTGCATCGATCGGCTATGCTCTTGTTTTGCATTTCTCCAAACGTGGAGCTTTTAATATGGATAGAATTACAGGTTTGGTGAAACTACAAAGACTCTTCACTATAACTCTTGTAATGGCGCGTTGTTTGTGCCTGCTCACGATAATTGGATTCGTTGTGGAATCCTCGATTCTTTAACACGATCTTGAATCATTTGACGATCTTGTTTAGCTTAATGTCCCTGCACCATTCATCAATGTCACTGCATCGGACATAAATGTCCATGTATCAAACATCAATGTCCATGCATCAAACATCAATGTCATCGCATAAGTCATTAATGTCCTTGTATCGACATCAATGTCGCTGCGTAAGTCATCGATGTCCTGCGCATCGACATCGATGTCATTCGCTAAAATCATCGATGTCATTTCTTCGACATCAATGTCATGCGCATCTTAAAATAAAAAAAAAACAAATGACAAACATCATTTCCGTCGCTTTATCTTCTTTTTTTTTTTTTCTTTTTCTAGCGCTTCATCTTTTTTTTTTTTTCTTCCTTCCTTCCTTTTTCTTCTTTATCCACTTGAAATTAGAATGTCCTTATAACTAAATAAGTTTCCTTCTTAAAATTAGAATGTCCTTATAACTAAATAAGATTTCGGAGTGTCCTAAATGATCATTAATTCTCTAACGACGGCCTTATAACTAATTTGCACTATATTGAATTATTTATACACGTTTATTATTATTTTAAGACCAAAAAAATATTAATTT
Source organism: Gentiana straminea (assembly GCA_036785695.1). NCBI lineage: Eukaryota > Viridiplantae > Streptophyta > Magnoliopsida > Gentianales > Gentianaceae > Gentiana > Gentiana straminea. Next base: position 443,202 of record JAVUPR010000107.1, read on the forward strand.
ACTGATACAATTTTTATACATTCTTTAAATGATGAAACCATGACTTAATGAATAAGTTAATGATGAAAACCAGGATTGCTTTGGATATGTTTATTATTTGCAGTAGGATATGGGTTTCGTTTGTTTCGGTTCGATTTACTCAATTTTAACCATCAAAACACAAAAAATAAGATGATAAATTATATATTTATTTATATAATGAGTCAAGATCGAGCTGGAAGGAAACAAAACGTTTAACGAGCCAGAATCGAACACGAGTAAACTCACGACATAAGCTCGAACAACAGATACTCAGTTTGTCTCGTTAACAGCTCTGAATTTGACGTAGAACAAAGGTAAAAATAAAAAAAATATTAAAAAAAAAGGTATGAAATTGGTTTTAGTGAACCAGACTTTTGACATAGAGGTGTGTAGTATATCTTCTTCATCAAGATGGATGGTTACTGCTTATGTTGTCATTACAAGTTTGAGCCCAAGAAAAAGAAGAAGAAGAAAAAAAAAATCAAAGTCTTTCCTATTTTAAACAGTGACCTATTATATATATATACAAAATAAAAATAGTTGTATAATCACAAGTGAAGTTGGTAAGACATCCATATCCCAAATGAAACAATCCCCATTGTAGCTAGAGCCTGACCCATCTCGTAGACAAAATTTTCCTTCTTCACAGGCAAGTTTTTCCAATCTGTCCTCCTGTTCACATAACTTCAATCACTTATCCTTTCTTTTATAGACTCAGGCATCACTTTCTCTGTTTTACCGATTACGGAATCGCATCATAATCTATACACCACCTAATTTGAATAGAGATTTTGCTACAAATGGTTCTTTTTTTAGTGTATCTGACTGGTTTGGATATCAATTTCACAAGTTTACCTTGTTTATCTACCGCATGTAAGTGCTCTTTAGTTTTTAAACCTCATTTCCTAGGTATTGGGTTGCAGCCATTCATGCATGCATGACAAGAAAAACAAAAGAATATTTGTTATCGGCACCACACTGAATCTACCGTAACACCACACTTCGGGCAAAATTCAACTTTACAAAGGTTGAAATAGACATTCGACCTCTTCAAAGTCGAATTAATTTGTCTCTACACAGGTCGAATGTCATTTGTGGTGCCTCTAAAGTAGATTCGATGTGGTGCGCCGTTAACAATTGTCTTCTATTTAAAGAACTGGGCATACCCCAAGTCAGCAATGATGATGCTAATGTTATCTTGTGATCCTTGATCCTATAAACAAAAAAAAGTTTATTATCAGAACCCAATATTAAATTGCGGAGTTCAATATAGCAAAACCCACATGAAGAGAGGACAGACTATTTCATTACCAGTGCCATCTGACAAAGAGCTTCACAGGCAATCTGCTGACGATAGAAACCAAGATTACAACAATACCCCGTATCGACTAGCAATTATGAGAAAATAATATTTGCTAACCTGAGCATTGCCATGTTGGCGAAGTTGATTTCTAATAAATTCAACCACATCTGAACTGAAAACAGAGGAAAAATGAAATGAATATGCATATATACTGACTGACACACTCATTTTGCAGCGATTCAGCAAAAAAACGTAGAGATCTGCATGCAATAAACCTCTTCATGTAATCCCACAAGCCATCGGATGCTAATATTATAAACTCTGCATCTTTTCCAAGAAGCACTTGGGAAACATCAGGACAAGCTGAAACCAAGTCACCTTTAAATTGGATCCTGCAATAAGAAACAAAACACATTTCCCCGTTACAATCTACACACCCTACGTTTGTTTATCTAGGCTTCTGTTGCCTATATTTCTCTGATGAGGCAGCCATTCTTTATAATCAACAAAAAAATGGTATGCTCATAAGTCCATAAAAGTGACGAGGCGATGATAGAATTCTGCTTTTTGAGGAACAAGTGAAATAGCCTACCGAGATATAAACTTTTCAGTCCACCTGCCCTCCTCAACTCCCTTCTCCAACATCCTTCATAGAATCATGGTGAAACACAAAAAGGATTTTAAAAAGAACCCACTTTTAGCTAAAACAAAAAGAAAAAGAGAACATGTATGAAACAAAACATACTCCTTTTTCTTTGTCTTGAATCTCATGTCACCAAAAGCTCGTGATACAGCAATGTCACCACAGATTCTTCCATTGTTAATCTATACATGACATATACAAGAATTCCAATTATTTCTATCAGGTCTGTGTATTCAAGCGAGCATCACAAGTCTCGTAAACTTTAGACAGTCCAAAGTTTCAGTATGTATAAAGATGAAGCAGATTAGAGGAGGCTTCATCCACTATAACATGATCTATGACCCTAAGTCTAGATACAAAATGACTAGCTCTTACGGAACAACTTTTCATCAGACCCTTAGGCTACAAGCAACTAATTAATGTTAAATATTAAATGTATACCCAGACCCTTTTATCTTTCTTTTGTAAAATTAGAAGACAAATCCCTATCCTTTATAACAATCCCAGAAGTAGAATAATGGTCAAATTGAAAGAAAACCAACAGACACAACATGACCCAAAAAAGAACTTGTGATTAAAACAGCCTAGTCATTCAACGTAGAGAAAGAGGAACAGAATCAACACACCCATCCGCCTGCCTCTCTAATACGCCTTATTTCTTGGAGAGAAACTTTGTCACTGCCATAAGGTCGATGAGAATCGGTTAACTTTTCTGCCTTTCCACATCGTGATATGACCTACATTCAAGTGAACAAAAAGCAAGTAATCTATATGCCTTTGTTTGTCTCTGAAACAGAATAATAAACAAATTTCTGGACGTCTTTAGGGGTAAGAACTCGGATCTAGCCTAGTGATAAAAACCGTCACACTTCATTGTATCAATAATCATGATTCAATCCCCCATCCCCTCCCCTAATAAAATAAAATTAAGAAAAACGGTAACAACTCACCACAGACGAATCACCAACATGTGAGATGAACACCATATTGTTCTTAATGAAAATGGCGGTGGCTGTTGAGCCAGATTCGACATCCTCACCGATTGTTGTCTCGAGCCTTTACAAAATGAAACAGCATCTAAACCTTCAACGCATCAAGGATTATAAAACCACATTGAGAAGAATGCTTAACCAGTCCAACATTATCTACTATTGATTGGACAGCATGAGATGACATTAAGAATTCACTTACCAATTCATAAGTTTGAGATCAGCACTTATGAAAGCCTCTTGTAGTGCCTTTCTTATCGTGTCCAAGTCCATATCGTTCCTTAAAATACCTCCTTGTAATGCTGCACTACATTCTCTATACAGCTCATTCCTGTCAAGTATATGAACAAAAGCAACCAAGTTGCCACAACACGAGAGGATTTGAACTTGTAATACTATTATCTTCGTCCTAAATAGGAGATGTTTTCAATGATTTTCACACAGATGTCAGATTAAAGAAAACAAATATATATATCGATAATGCAATGATTAACATTTACAAAGTGGGCATAAGGTCTCTGCCTTTGTATTCTAAAATGACTAATAGATATTTTTGTTTTCTGAGTAAAGTAATCGTGCAACTGTGCTGAAGTAGGCATGCAAAAATGGAAAAAGAAAAATAAGACAAAAAATTAAAAGATCGAATGACTGAGAAGAGAACCTGAGGAATTTGACGGAAGAGAAACCGGCATGGCCATCAAAAACAGCAGCAAAAGCAAAACCATCAGAATCCTCTGATTGAATAACAAGGAGATCATCTTCCATCTCTTCACGGGGACCTTGGTGTCGAGCTGAACCCCATCGAATATCGGAAACATGGCTCAAAGAAGAAGGAGCTTCAATAGCAATGGCGGAGCAGCCGCAGCTGCCACCGGAGACTCCACCTCCTCCTCCGCCTCTGATTTTAACGTTGTTGATTGTTATAGGAGGCTTAAGGAACACATAATTGCAACACACACTCTTAACTAAAAAGGTTTGAGTGATGTTCCTAAACAAAGCTGCCATTAAAGCCGGAGCTCAGTCGTCTCCTATGTGAGAATGTTGTGGAAGGTGTAGTAGAAACGGGCAGCGGAATTGTTTGGCTCTTGTTTATTCCATTTTTTTGTTTTTTTTATTTATTGATTTGTTTTCCTGGTATATATGTATGTATAATTTCACTATGTATATGAATGGCCAAAGAAGAGATAAGGCGCAAGCTGAAAAAGACTGCACCGATGTGCCTAGTGAAAGAAGTCCCAGGAAAAAATAAAGTAGTGACCGACTGAATGGAAAATTGATAGGTATTTGTAAAAATTATTGTAACATTAATTATTATTATTTTTTATTTATGACCAATAATAAAGGCTTCAAACTATAGTCAATAATAATAATAAATAAATTTCATCATTTTTAATTCCCTTTAGTATAATTTGATCCTCTCTTATTTCATAATGATGATGTGTAGTACATAACAATAATACCAACTAATTATTTATCTGATCAGAATTCCCAAATTGTAAAAGGGAAATTTGCTCCGAAATGGGATTGGAAAAGCATGTGGTTTATTATTGTTGAGAGGATGTTGTTACAATTACATGCCACCATTCATGATTAGTGATGGGGGGGGGGGGGGGGATGGAAAGCAATGGTTTATTATGGTGTTTCACTTAGAAACACAACAGTGCAGGGGTGTAGTGCCCCCAATGCTGCGATTTGTGATTAGAGTTTATAAAACCCAGTTTTTGAAGAAGGATAGGGTGGGTGCATATGTGATATATATATATATATATATATATAGGACACTCATAATAATGACTAATCATTACAAATGAATGAAACATCATGTTGAGAATCACAGTCCAAGAAATCCCCAGACAGCCAAAGCCAATACCCTGGCTGGAGTGGCTGGAATTATGTAATTATCTAACAAAAGTGGAAGCTATTTTGAAAGCTTCAAAAATTACTACTCTAGTGTGTAGTAGATTAGGTTGTTCGAGAGCAGTGATACATCCACTACTTCTTCTATCACAACATCTTACACAACACACATTTTGTTGAGACCCATCACAATAAATAATTAATCACTTTAATCAATGGATATCAAGCATGTAGTAGATGTGTAGTGCGCTTGCGCATATCATTTTCCATTGGTAACACTCAAAAGGCCAACAGCTATTCCCTTTATCTCTACTAAAACCTACCACTGTAGTCATACAATTCCGATGACGACTAGGTTAATACTACTAGGATACTAAATGACCTTAAACCTGCCATTCAACCTCCCCCCCCCCCCCCCCCCATACACACTGGACAGCTGGATGACATATTTATACAAAAACAAAAAAAACACCATAGGCTGTCACTTATCCAAGCAAACACAGCCTCTACACCTCCTTTCGAGGGCAGAAGATTTAGTTTTTCCATGTAATAATAAAAATCTAACAGAGGTCATAGGCAACCCAACTAGGTTTCATCAGTTTTCATTGAACAACAACCAATACCACACCTAACAATCGCGATTCAAGCCCTACACCAATGGATGCTATACTATACAATTGTTGACCATAATACCTACCTGAGTATATCACATTCTCACCCTCCCTTAAATCTTTCCTCTTCTCATCTTTTGATTATAAATCAATCCAGACTGTGATTGAAGCCACACACACACACACACACAAAAAAGGACTACCACCTTAGTACACAAAGCTCAATAACACGCTTCCCGAGTCCCCCCCCGTTCAAGTTATGACCGACACCCTCCCCCCCCCCCACAAGCATCAAACACAAGGCTGAGGAATTCTATGCAGAATCAACAGAGAGAGCAGCGCTAAAAAGTACAAGCGCATCCCATTTGTTTCGGTCTGCATTATAACGTACAAGCATCCCCCATGACAAAGCAGCCTATACAATCAGCATCAAATACATTGCTATACTCCACCAAACTACTCAACTCTACATCAATTTTGCAGGCAGCATGAGATTAAAACACAAGCGCATACGTTCAAATATAACAAACACGAATACAAACAAACCAACAGTATGATAGAAAGAAGTGGAGCGTTTCTGGCACCCCTACTCAACTCAACTTACAACACTATCGGTAAGTATATGTTTTCACGTATCCAGTGGATCTAAACTAAAACAAAATATCTCCATTTATCAGTTTATTATGCCTGACAATATTTCACAACTGCACAAATTCAAATTATTTGGTAGAGGATTTATAGGCTTTCCCTCCCAGTGTACTTAACGTACGTAAGGCCTTTCTTTTGTTTAAATCACCCAGAAAATATGATCAAAGTAAACCCATGAGCATAGAAAATAAAAGAAGCAGATTGTGATAGTTTAAGAGTAACACAAACAGTCATATATAACCAGGTTTGAAATTAGTGTACAGTGTTTGTTTCAAGGAACACAAACAGGTAACTCGAAAGACGGGCCAACTACATCTGTTTCACTCAGTTTACATATGTGTATCAAACGTCGAATATTTGAACCGAAAACCGAAGCATAACATTCGGATTCTAACATCGCAGACTCCGATAATAAACATAGCTACGAGCCTAAAACGTCAGCAGCCGCCATCACAAGATTAATAGAAACGAATATGATTCAAGCTGGTCCAAGGGATCATCCACGCATCATATCGTTTGTAAGTTGTAACCGTAACAGATTGCACGAAGTCGAAGAATCCTACACGATTTAGTGCGCCCCTATAATCGTCCAAGAGGACCTAATGCCCATAAAACGAATGGATTTAGCAGCTAGCGTCACCTCACCTGTGACAAAGTCATTCAACGTTTTCCACGACGCCCGCCACCTGACCTTGCACCAGGATGGCGAGAAAATTGCAGCCTCAAACGGAGAGAATCACGCTCATGTTCGTCAAATTTATAACCTGCAATATTAAGTTTGACTATTTTACCCCTTTTGTTGCGAAAAAACATCCGAATGGCCTTGGAATCTACATTGTCAGGCGCCCCACCAACCATCACGATGTCGTAAAATCATAAGCTCAACAAGGGGCAAGACTATTTACTAATTCTGTGCATGTTCAACTCTTTTAATCGATCAAGAAATAATAGCTTCTGTGTGTGTGTGTGTAAAACATTCGTCCTGTTGCTGAAAGAGTAAAAGCGTAGTTTATATCGTATTGTCATGGACGCATGCATTAAAGGGAATAACCTCAGTCCGGTGAACTTCCCTGGATGAGAGATGAAAACATCAGTGGGCATCTCGGGACAAACGGGGAAGTCAGTATTAGAAACTAGAAACCAACAGCTCCGCGCATATAAGAGACCTACTGCTGAGCTATGAAGCTGCTGGCTCTCGCTTATAAAATAGACTTATAATATCGAAATTCTGGCAGCAACAAGCCAGATAGCACCACTCCTTCGTTTACTTTAGCAGTGTCGACAAAGTACGAACACTGACACAACGTGAACATTCAGAAACGTATCCTTCACTTCCCTCCTCCACCTCAAAAAGACAGGAAGAACACGCTCACAACCACCCACACACCCTTTTTTTCATCTCAATCATGCTGCAACGCTATATTGGATACTTACAGTCAACCATTTCAGCTGCGCAAGTGCCTACTGACTCGTAAACTATATCATGTGGTTTAAGCAACAAACCTTTGTCAAAAAACGAAAAAAAATTGAGAAGCGTACTGTAACCTGATTAGACCCATTATTAAAGTGAATTTAATAAACTACCACAGTAACCAAATGCCCCCAATAAGCTGCAAGGCTTAGCTTTGTATTCCAGATAATTTCATGAAGCTATGGTTTTTTTCAACCTTTCGATCGCATGCTAGCTTTTGACTAGCTTTAGGACGTATGAACAAGAAAGAAAGACAAGTCAACCAACCAAAACCACAATTTGGAACTTCAAAGTAATTTTCAAATGTATTAGTTTCTCCCCTGTTGATTAAAAGATTAAGGTTACAAGTGGTGCACTTTAGAACTATGTAACTATTAACCTCACCTTCTAGAGCGTCCATTGCAGTAGCTGCATGTGCAGGACTGATGAAGTCAACAAAACAAAGAACCAACGGATCGCCTCCAGACTGCAAACATTATCGGGAAAAAAGTTGTGACAATGTGACAATAATAATCAACGAATACCCTAACATGTCCTTGTCCCGTTAAAGAAAAGCTCACAACGGAGTCTTACACGTTTAGAATCTTTGGTGACAAGCCTCACTTCCTTGTAGCCAACAAAAGGACGAAATATATCTGTACAGTCTAGTTAAGGACATGGTACAATAATGGAGATAGATAATAAGCAAAAAGATTTTGCAGTTTCAGGTAGCACAAAGGATACGGGACACTTCTCTACGAGTGCAATCTGCAGGTAGGCCCTCCACAAAAAGCGTGCTAGAAGCATCAGGTGGAAGAGGAAGTTCGTATCTTCCACCATCACCCATTATCATGCCCCGACTATTCGAGGCTAAAGCTGGATCAGATACCCCAATGCCCGGAAAACGTTGATCAGATACCCCGATGCTCGCAACACGTTGATCAGATACCCCAATACCCGCAAAACGTTGATCAGATACTCTAATGCCCGCAGCACGTGGATCAGATACCCCAATGCAAGCAGCACGTGGATCAGATACAGGATGCCCACTCATCCCTCCATTCATTGGTCTAGCAGGCTCATTTCCAGCTTGAACTTGCATTTGCTGTTGGATTGCCAAGGTTAGCACAATTAACAGAGAATCGACTTTAGAATTACTTTATCTAGACTGATTTCAAGAACAAATTTATCACCGTGCGACGCAGGTAGTTGTCATAGGATGCTCCAATGGGATCGTTATCCGTGATGATTCGTTGTACTATCCTTCCATCTTCAGAAGTATAGTACTTTGACATGTCATTGCCACCTGGTGCCTCTGCAGGTGTAGCAATATAAATTGCAAGTCAGTTGAAAAGGCCTGCACAGAGATAGTCAAAGTAACACTAGAAAAATGGCATGTCATGTCATGGCATGCATATGAATGATGTAAACGTGCTTTGTTAAACCAATCAGATGAAACCAATCAAATTCCCAGTCAAGTTATTTAGCCACAACATCAAGATTCTTCCTGAACAAAGGAATGTGTGGGTGGAGCTTTGTGCTTCAGCTCCGCCACATTTCATACATGTTTAATGCTAATAACCCAGATAATTCAGGTCCCATGCCTCCCTGACAGTCCATAATACTTGGACTCAGCTATTAGAGATCAAAATGAAGTGTGTATGTACTGTATATACATATGTACACATATTTGATTCTAGACAAAGAAAAACGTAATCCTACCCTACCAACCCCTCGATCCCCAATAGACTAAAACAAATCCTGCTAAAAAAAAAGGTCTATGGGTGTATGTCAAAATCAAGAAGATGTAAAATAAAATTAAAAAAGCAGGGATTGATAGAAACTATGAAGATACCCATATCGGTTCGAGGACGTTTAGCATCCGGAACAGGAAGAGCGGCGGTTGCAGCAGCAGCATTAAGCTGTCGAGGATCGGCGTAGCTCCAGTAGGCATCGGCCATTGAGTAATTGAAGGTGGATTATGAAGATGGAATTCCTTATCGGCAAGTGAAGATGCACTTTCACGGTAAAAGATTCTAACCGCGGTAAGAGATTCCGCTCTGCTTTATATCTATTTCCGAAGGAACAGCCGAACAACGACACAGAAGGTCCTGTCAGAAAACATTCAAACGAAGTCGTTTCATGGCATTCTTTATTTCTTATTTTTTTTATTTTATAATTTAATAAAGATATTTTATTTTAAACACAAAACACTCTATATTTAAATATTAAAAAAAAACGTATAAAAATGTTGGAAAAAACTACTATGAAGAACTCCTATATAAGGAAACTAAGATCAAGCAAAACGAAGCTCTCGAGCTTTATGAATCTTATTTGAGATGAAGACTTTGTTAGGGGTCGTTGCATTCCATTTGTGTAGAATTCGCTCGTTACGTCAATACCAAACATAAGTTTATTTCCCGGAAGAGGCACATTTGGAATTCAATGTGGTTATGTTTAAATGTATTCATATCAAGACATTTATCAAGCCATCTATGGATCTCATGAATCGACTTATTTTCATTCCAAAGTAGGTTGGGTGTATCACGACTTTCCACATTCTATTATTGTTGTTGTCTTAGCCTATTATGGAAGAGTAATGTATCCAATGCATAGCTTTTTCGCTAAAGCTGTTTTTCTCTCACTTGGTATCATACCTCTCGTGGCAAACGCCAATAAAGATGCCGCGTCACTATCTTTTACCACAGAGACCACAAATCATGCTTTTTTTGTTCCACCCACCGCACTTTCAAATTTTACTCAAGTTCTCTCATACGTTTCAACTCCTTAGCACCTTTAAATTTCCTCACCGGATTTGGAAGAGTTAAGTTTTTTCTTCATGTAAGTTTACCACATCCATCATCCTTAGTTGTTTCTCTCTTCCATGCCACTTTGGCGGCACCCCATTTCATGGAAGCTTGCATCAAAACGATCAAGTTGGGTAAGTTGAATCACTTGCTTTGGAAATCTAAACCTTACCCGTTGTAATGGGTCACAAGCTTGATGACTTTCTTCTAAGAACAAGGCACAGACGGCTAGACCACGTCCTTTTTTGTCCATCTTACTTCTTGTAAGCTTAATCACTTAAAATTTGGTCATATATGCATGGATTCAAGCAGATCAGCTGCTTATGGGGTGGTTGATGAGTTCGATGATTGAAAGAACCTTAGTGGAACTTGTGGTATGCACAACCTCACATGAGGATTAGAAAACTTTGAGGCTCTGTTCAACGGTCAAATTGAGGAGTTCATGCTTGAATTTAAGGGAGCCTTCGGAACTAAGAAACGAGCCTCAAGTATGATGGATTATCTATAAAAAAATAAAATCCTACTTTGATGGGCTTGCAGTTGCATGGTATTTAATCAGCACTTCAACGTTAGTTATTGCTATCCCATGATGTATGAAAAGAGACTGTGAATATGTGATGAGAGTCAACTTTACTATGCTTCGGTGCATGTTTTAACCCCCATTTATGACACTTTTGGCTTGTATTGGGTAGTTTTAGACCATTTATAGGGCAAAATGCATTGCACACTCACTTTGAGGCAAACCGTCAAATAGATGGAAAACCTCACTATTAATTTACGGTATTTTGACCATTTTTGAGCCCTAGTTATCTTGCGAAGTTATGCTTGGTATGTGCTTGAATGTTGTGATGAAGGATCTAGGTGAGTTATGAGCCCGGAATACAAGGCATGAGCCTTAGAGTGGCATAACCGAAGCCCGGGGATGGAAACGGATCAAATATAGTGGGTGTTTTCGCCTTACATTCACTTTATCTGCAATTTGAGCTATGTTGGAGCCATTTTCTGGACTTACGGTATTCATCAAAGTTGTAGATAATTGAATGAGCTTTCCAACGCACTTTGAATCACTCAAATCGGAGCTCTACACGCAAAGATATCGCCAAATTACTGAAGGCCATCAATGCTGACAGGGCAATGCGCACGCATTGAATTCTATGCGTACGCATTCCTGGAGCAGAATGTGCGGATTTGGGGCATTTTGAGCAATGCGTACGCATTCGGACGTTTTTAGGCACCTATATATACATTTTTACACAGATTTTCAGCAATTTCTTCATCCTCTTAGAACCCTAACAACTAGTATAGCTTGACCCCTTCTCTTTTAGCTCCTCTAAACTCTTTCTTACTTTGATTTCTCTTAGATTAAACATAATCTAGCTTAGATTCTTTCTTATCTCTCTTGGATTTTGCATTTTGTGTTCTTCTTCTTCCCCAAGTGACATGGGTGTGGATGAAGCTTGATGTAATCCGACTCTTTGCTACGATTTTGGTAACTAAGCTAGTTTCTTTTCTTGTTTTATGGCATTAATCTCTTCCTTGCTTGTTATTTCTTGTTTTGTGATGAGTAGCTAAACTTTTCATAGCCAAATTATGTGAAGATTGAAGAAATCACCCTCTAATTGATGAAATTGGGAATGGGTAGTGTTTAATTGTTGTTATATTGACGAATTCATGTCTTAAAACTTGTTCTTAATGCTTGAATTAGCTTGTACACCTAGTTCATTAACTCACACACCACTTTTATAAATGTATGTTGCGAAGGGGTGTGGGAAAAGGGGTTTTAAGATCGTTATTTACAATTGGTCGAGTTGTTTAGATCAATTGGGTAACGAGGTTTGTCGGTGTAAATCGAGCGGCTCTAGTTCTTAATCTTGTTCATGTTAAATCCTTAAAGGCGGACTGTTGAACCGGGCGAAGGGTACTAGGTTGTTGCATGGCGTCTAGTACTATCTTAGGAGTTTGCACCCATGAACGAGTCGATATAAGCATTAGGATAGTTGGTTGGTAGTTTCCATTCCCAAATAATCGATTAGAGGGGCGAAAGTATTCAATTGGATCGTGGTTTGGCTATGTCTCTCTCTCTCTTTATCTCTTGTTTAAATAGCGTTGTAGTATAATTACCGTGAACAAACTTTGATTGACCTAAACTAAGTTGAGAAACGACTTTGGTACTCGATTGATTCCTCGAGGGATACGACATTGCTCACCTCTATAGTACTTCCGACCCGGTACTCTGCCGGTTAAGGTTGGTCGTTATTATTGTGGCCATCAAGTTTTCTGGCGCCGTTGCCGGGGAATTAATCGATATCTCTTAAGTCATTGGAAGACTTAGGCTTATGTTGTTTTATTTCTTTTGTTTTTTTTTCTTGATGTTGGATTTTTGTTGAAAAGTCACACCATCTATTGCGGTAGTGGTGGTGACTAGATATCTTGATTGTGTTCTTGTTTTTCCCTTGAATTGCAGTGTATGGATCCATATGGCCACGAGGGCTCTTCTCCCTACTCATTTGGAGGCTTTAATTTCGGTGCTATGGGTTTTGGATTCCAACCGTATTTTCAGTTCAACCCATACACATCACCATACAACAATGAGTGGGAGAGTCCTTCATGTTCTCAGTTTCAACACCCCGGTGCATATTTTCAATATGCTCAACCTCCACAAATACCTCTTCCTCCACAAAAGAGCTCAACCGACATCCTCTTAGAGCAAATCAATGAGACTTTGCAAGAGCAAGGCCGTTTGTTAAAAGAGCAAGGCCGTGAGATAGAAGACCAAGGTCGAACACTTCAAAATCATGGTCGGGAGTTGATGGGTATTAAAAAGAATGCTACTACTCTTCAATCGGCATTAAATAATTTTGAGAACCTGGTAGAGCAATTGATTGAGAAGAGGAAGGTTGAGACGAGTGCTAAGAATGATGAAATTCTATTTGATCCACCGTCAACTCTTGAGGTGATCACCCCCGATGAATATGTTATGAAGAAGGTACGAATAATGCTACTAGTGAATCATTTATTCCTTCTCCTTTGAACCTTGTTGAAAAAGTTGTGGTGGTGGATCATATTGAATATGTTGATGTTGTGGTTGAGCCAAAATGTTATTGCTTGGTGTTTGAATCTTTGCTACTTGGCATATGCTCTCATTCAGGGAAGTTGAATTCATTGTGTTGCATGATAAATTTCTTGAACCAATCATGGTGGTGGGGATTGAGCCCTTGTTTTTCTTGTCCCATTTTAAGGGTGTGCTCAATTATTTTGATTTTTGTAGGGAGACGCAACGGTTTGCTCTCCTTTGGTATACTTATCCTTAGCATTGTTGCGGGTAGAAAGTCGAACTAAAGACTTTAAACTTAGAATGTTTTAGGTAGATTTTTATTTATTTATTTTTGTTTGTTGTTGTTCTAAATAAAAGTAGATGAAAGTTTTTTTTTTTAAATTGCCATGTTCTTGATGCTATTGAGCAAAAGATGTGCAATTTTTTTCTTTCATTACACTCGTGCTTCGTTGCTTTTATTTTAGTTTCTTAATAAGTCAAGCCAATGACGTAAAACAAAGGCGCTCGGGGAGGCAACCCACCGTTTCGTTTTTGCTTTAGTTTTTGGTGCTAGGAGTGGTCTAGGGTGATACTTTGGGGGATATTGGTACCGTTCTTGAGTGGTTCTTCTTGGATCCGTTGTTGGCTCGTATTTTTATGCATGGATGTTGTTTTACTTGTTTGATTGTCTTTTCATCCCATGCGCCCCGAGTCGGTTCCCTCTTTTTGGTTTCATATGATCGTGTATGTGACTCTGCGCTCTTTTATTATATCTCGATATTTGTTGCTTGCTTTTGGCACGGTGGTTGTTCCCCGTGCAAGCGTTTTCTTGGTGTTTTTGTCTCATGGCTTCAGGTATTCGAGTGGAACTTTCATGGATATGTCACATACATGGTTTGCGCCTCTCTGTCGGGTTAAGCTAAGCCTCTTTCTCTTTTATCATTCACACACTGAGGATAGTGTTGCATTTAAAGTGGGGGGTGGTAGGCTTAGCTTTGATATGTGATTCATTGATATTTTAGCCATTGTGTTGTATGCTTTTCATTTGGTCACTTCTTTAGCAAAAATTTGAGCACTTTTTAAAATTTTCCAAGGTTTGGACGTTGCATTCGTGTGTTGAGCCTTCATGTTGATATGATAAATGGTTTAGTGAATGTTTAAATGCATGTTACTTGGCTTACTACCTTATCTTGGAAACGGGATTTTCACGCACATATAGCTTCGATTTCATGAACCATGGTAACTAGTGACCGATTATGGTAGACTTAGGCACAATTCGGCTACACAGAACTCATATCATTAACTTCGAGACAAAATAGAAAGGCCGACCTTGGTAGAGTTTGGGATGACAGTTATGGCGTTTCTTTGACCTAACTAGAGCCAAATAGCCATCCCATGACATATTCCACAGTAACCCCTCTAAGCCTTGGTAGGATGGTTAGACCCCCATCTGACGCTTAACCATTCGTATTTAGCCCGTAATTTCCCAACCCCGAGCCTTATTTGTGGTCTACATTCCCTTGAACACCCTACGAGTTAAGCTTAATCTTTTCTTTTGATCACACTTGCTTAGGCAAGTGTGGGGTGGTAGAGTGGTGTGTATGTTGAGAGGAGTTGGTGTTTTTACGAGCTATTTCATGATATTGGAGGGTAGGAGCTCGATTCATTTTATGTGTATGTGATGGCCTTTGACTCAAACCTAATAAAAATTCAAGTTCAAAATCAAAATCAAAAAAAAAAAAAGAAGAAAAAAAAATCATGAAAAGGAAAATAAAAGGGTGAGTCAAAGAAAGCCAAGTGTGTTAGGACTCTTGTATTCATTTGTATATGATGTTGGTGTTTAGGATGAGTCCTTAATGTGAAAACATGATTCTTATACATTTTTGCCTTGTTACACTTGAGACATAGTGCGATATGGCATTTTATTTCTTGGATCATGTTTTAGGGCACTACGCGTGGTGCCGCCCACCACGAGACATCGGGTGCAACCTATTGGTGGATCACACCAATAGCCACGGGCTAGTCCCGATAGTATACGTATTCGGTGAAGTCCCTCCGTACTTGGGGTCTTGTGAACCTACGGAGTTATTCAATTGTAAAGTCCTCTCGCTCCCGGTGCCCTCAATGGCCAAGCAAAGTTATTCACATGTGAAGTCCCTCTCGCTCCCGGTGCCCTTGGGGGCCGGCGAGTTATCCTCAACGAGTACCCTCTACTCCCGGTGCCTCAGAAAGGCGAGCAAGTTTACTCGTTTTATCCGAAGGCCTACACATTGCGATATAGTCTTGTGCGCTTACCAAGAATGACATGATGTTTAATCTTATTACTATGCAAGTATGTAATTATTAATGGTTATTAATTAGCCATCTAAGTGTTTTCAAGTAGGCTCCCTCACGGACTCGACTCTCTTTCCTGACCTACTGAACACGGACGAAGGCGCCAAGAATTACACGACGTTGATGAGCTTTAGTTCATCAAAGACAAGCCCTTTCATGCGCTTTCCGACGGTCCCGTCTTCAACTCCCTTTAAGAAAGACGTCCGGTGCCGGAACCAAACGCATCGAAACTCAATCGAGGCTTGTTCGTTTTCATTTAATCTTATTTAAACTCATTAACAAAACTACAACTCATGTTAAGCATCAAAATAACATAGCCACGAAATCCAATATCTACCAAACCATATATTAATATTGTTCCGAAAAAATAAAATAACACAACACAATACCAAACAACTACAAATTATAAATTTATTAAATAATCCTTTTTTTTCCCTTTTATTGCTTCTGCTTCGTCTTTTTATTTATCACGCTGCTACCAATTTTTTTTAATACAAAACTAACCCTACACTTTTTCCATTCCTTTCTACTAAGCAGCTGTTTTTTCCTACTATATAATACAAAGACAAGGAGGTTTGATATTGGGCCGCCACGTGTCGCGTCGTGATTGGTCCGCTTTGTTTTTTTTTTTTTTTTTTTTCGGCTTTTTTTTTTCCCTTTAATTTTTTTTAAAGACAAGGAGGTTTGATATTGGGCCGCCACGTGTCACGTCGTGATTGGTCCGCTTTGGTTTTTTTTTTTTTTTTTTTTTTCCCCCCCTTTTTTTTTCGGCTTTTTTTTTTCCCTTTAATTTTTTTTGGCCTTCTCCCTTTCCTACTATATAAAACAAAGCCCCATTTTTTTTTTTCCCTCTCCATTTCTATATCAAATATCATATATATATCTTTTTTTTGTAGTTCGAATTTTTAGGACCGGTAATTTTTTTGGTCATCATATATATTGTTTTTCACCGCCATCAATTTATTCGGTTGTTTATATATTCTCATTTGCTTTAAATTCTAAAATATTGCGTTTTTATCTTTTTCTGTTGTGTATCAAATTTTTCCTCGATATAGCTCTCTTATTTGGAATTAGCTACTTTTGTGTTTTTTTTTTTTTTTTTTTTTTTTGTGTTTTTTTCTGTTGGTTTTTTCCCTCCCCATTCCTATATCAAGCATCATATATATATATATATATATATCTCTTTTTTGTAGTTCAAGTTTTCGGGGACGGTAATTTTTTATTTTTTTTATTGTTCGAGGTTTTTTTTCCCGTCCCCTCACACACAACTTTCTCCTCTTTTCATTTGAACTGCCTATTTCGTTTCTTTTCATTTCCATTTTTCTCCCATTTGTGCATTCATTCATTTTGGGTGAATTGCCTATTCATTTTGTTTCCGTTTCCTTTAAATCCCTTTCGTTTCAATTTTTCATGTTGCTTGCTCACGAGGATGTTTTCCTACCGATTCGGAAAATTGTATGATTAAACCATATTATGATAAACTTCATCACATAAAATATGATACCATTTTTTTCTACGTTTTTTTTACGGTCTTTACTCGGTTTAACTTTTTAAGTTTTATCCGAATCTCATTTACAACAATGCCATTAATCAACGCATTAATCAAGCGAGCAATCTATATTATGTATGTATGCTTGTTTTTTAGAGAGTCATTGCCTATTTTAGGTACATACTTATTATTCGTTTTTCCTGTCATTCTTTTGTTTCTATATATTTATTATTTAATTTTTCTTTTATTTTTATTTTTGCTTTCTTACTTTTTGTTTATGTTCGTTATTCATAATATGATTACGTGATATTTCAATATCTAAAGTTTATTTCTATGTGTGTTTCGTTTCCATTCTTCTGTTATAATTCTTTTTTTTTTACCTGCTCTCCAAGATTAGCAAGTTTTACTACGTATTTATTATTTTATTTCGTCTGTTTTATTTATTTTCTTTGCTATATACATTGTAATATGGTTACGTAGTATTTAAATGTATCAGGCTTTTTTTTATGTATATGTTTTCTCCTCTATAGTGTATGTATATTGAACTTTTCGATATTCATCAATTTCTCAACTTGTTATTACATGTCGGTTTTTTTCGTTTGTTATATATATATATTATTCTTTTGATCTTCATTTGTTTATTTCTGCATGTATATTGTGTATGTGTGCCGGCTTTTTCGTTTAGCTTTCGCTTCTTTCACGATTTGTATTTTTGTTAGATTCATTTTTTCTCGAGTAATAATCAATACGTTTGTCTCGTTTAAAATAAGATTTTAAACAGTATAATAATATCATTTGTTTTATTGCGTGAAAATTAAGCAGTATAATTTAATTAATCTAACATATTTATTATTTTGTTACACAATTGTTGTTCATTAAAAGAATTGGGGGTAGAAGTGTACAGCTCGGATATGTACCAATTTGTCAAATGTAATGATCTAAATTTACCTACTGATTATTTTCCCAATGTACTTTAGCCAAATATTTCAAACTATGAATATATCTAGCATTAACTACAACGACCAACTAAACCTACCACTTCCTCTTCTCCACCGCATTTGCCCTCCTTCTACTTGTCCATCTTTCATCCTATTCGTCATGTCTCCGGCGAAAGTAAACAATCCGGCTTGTCGGACTTCGACCGTCTTTGATTTTAAACTAATTGTTTACACAAACAGTTGCAAATCGTACGCTCTTCTGACAAAGGAACTCGATTTTGTGTTGACTAAGGCTTCATTCCATGAATCGCTTTCTCTTCCTTCATCGCTATAAGAAACGGGGTAGCGAACTTCTTTCACACACGGTTTTATCTCCAAAGTAAATATCTTTTTGCTCCATATTTATAATTCGTGTATAATTTATTTATTTGATTTAAAATTCTGATTCATCTTCTTTGCCATTTTCATACGTTTTCATCAGGGTTTTCTGCAGGTATTTTACAATCGTTTTATCAGGCCAAAACAATTGCAACAGGTATGTCTTCATGTTTGTGATATAGTATTTAGATATGATAATCTACAGACTTTAACTTTTCTACCTTATTTTGTGAATCACATCTACGGCTTAGTCATGCATGTCTGCTTTCTAGCGTATCTAATGGCCTATTAGTAAAAAAATACTACTCAAACAATTTTAGTGCAAATTTGTATTAGTATTTCGTAGATTAGTGTCTTCTGTCTCTAGCACTTTGATAGGCTTAGTTTGATGATTTTAATGACGAGATTTAAAATTTTAATGCGATCTGACATAGTTTTAAATTTGTGTATAGAATTAAACTAAAAATAAGATTCACAAATTAAAACAAAAGTGTTGAATGTTAGATTTTCTTTCGTGTCTTACATTTTCACCAACTTGGTTTGATGTTTGCAATGTTAGATTCTCAGGTTCAATGATGTAAAGTTTTATATATAATTGACTGTTGTTTTTTTTTACCATTGGATTCAAAATAAAAAAACTACATGTTCTGTGTTTGTTTAAATGGATCAGATCGCAGTCCTAACTAATTTGTGTTTCTTACTTGATCATTTGTACTTTATTTGGATTGTTTCACCATTTACACATTAATGAAGAGGTGATTACTGTTTGCTTTAATAAGTGAGTGCGTCTTGTTGTGGTTACAGTCTAATTATCTGTTTGGTTACAAGTAAATGACTGCAAATTGCTTCTTATTATCGTTTGCTACGTGTTTAAGGTTCAGGGTTTGTAAAGGTAACATAAGTGTTTGATCATTTGGTTGTATTTGTTCCTCTGTTAATACACTTACTTGATAATTAGGGTTTTACACCTTCCTTTCCACTGTAATGCGTGCTCTGTTTAGACCTTAGGGTTTATAAATCAAGATCAAATATTCCATCTTCGAGCCTCTTTCTTGTGGCTTCCATTGTATGAACAAAAAATTGTGTTTTCCCTTGCTGTCCTTCTCTTTGACTCTTGGTGAAAAATATATGGTCTCTTTTAATGCCCATTAGTGTGTCCAGCTTTATTTTTTCCTCTTAAACACCTGCATAGATCCCATATCAATGCACTCTCTACTTTACTTTCCCATCCTCAACAATACCAATCACATACAATTGTTAACACTTGTATTAAAGCCCATTAGCTGAATGTAGGAAATATTGTCCCGTTTGCAGTTCATTTTTCCTCAAACATATGAGAAACCATATGCTTTTGGCTCTACGTGCTCTTTGTCATGCGTTACTTTGTCTAATTGAAATAGACCAAACTACATGTTTTAGAAGAAAAAAAAAATTGGAGTGCATCGTAATAAAATGTTTGTTAATGCTTTTCAATTCATAAGCGATTTCGTCGTTGTTTTTAATCGTTGGATTCGGAATAAAAAAACTACATGTTCTGTGTTTGTTTAAATGGATCAAATCGCAGTCCTAATTAATTTGTGTTTCTTACTTGATCATTTGTACTTTATTTGGATAATTTCACCAATCACACATTTGTGAATAAGTGCTTGTTGTTTCCTTTGATAAGTGAGTGCACCTTGTTGTTACAGTCTAATTATCTCTTTTACTACAAGTAACTCACTTTTATGACTTGCTACTTTTTATGGTTTGCTACATGTTTAAGGTTCGGGGTTTAAGAGTAAGACAAATATTTGATATCGAGTCTTTGTGTTAGACATTAGACTCTTCAAATAGAAGTAAGTGTTGCTTTTGCCCTTAGCCACATCAAAAGAACATCTATAAGTTGCTTTGGTTAGCGTCTAATTACCTTGTCTTCTGTTAATGGGTACCTATACATTGCTTTTAACCGTACTT
Organism: Gentiana straminea; assembly: GCA_036785695.1. NCBI lineage: Eukaryota > Viridiplantae > Streptophyta > Magnoliopsida > Gentianales > Gentianaceae > Gentiana > Gentiana straminea. The sequence goes on from JAVUPR010000107.1 coordinate 463,657, forward strand.
CATTACGTATTTAATCTTTTGAGTTTATTAAAGTGGCACATTATGTTGTACAATAACTATCTTCCGATTTGATTATCTTGTTCCTATACATAATGGTCAACTTTAGTGGAAATAATGGGAACTAAGATATTCCCTTCCCACCCAGTATTTAGGTTGTGAGAAGAAGGCCCATCATAACTACTCTTGGTACAGTTTGTGTAGACAAATTAATAAAAAATAACAGCTTTGCCTTTAGAATAGAAGTTATTAGATAGACCTACGCAACAACCTTTACACAAATGCAATGTAATACTCTTACCTATGCGAACTAAAAGCTGATTCGTGTTTGAAAATTTTTACTGTTTATTTGTAAATCCATTGTTCGTTGCCACTCGTACCTTTGAAACTTTGTTGCTTTTGATTCGTTTTAATTCCCGGTATATGCACTACAAGTATTGTTTTCTTCCCTTTCAAACCCCACTTACCTGTTGGTATTTTTTACGGTTTGTTTTAGAAGAAGGCATCGTGGTTTCTCTCGCCTCGCAACCAACGAAATTGCTTCGGGTCGGTGTAGTTAGGGGTACTACGCAAACTCCAATAGTTAGGGGATCTATTGCAAACCCCGTAGTTACGGGATCTACGGAAAATCTGCTTTCCTTGCACACATAAACGCTTCATACTTATTCGCCCCTACAATATATAAAATACTTATGCTTACGAGTTAATAGGTTCCTTATACGGAGCTTTCTTTGTTACATAATGCTATTGTAGAATCCCACTGCGGGTTATCTTCTGTTTTAGGGTTTAATAGATACACTAAGTACTTTTTCTGTCTTAGCACATATAACGGTTTGTACTTTCCTTTATGTTTGGTTAGGTTGTTTTTAGAGGTGTTCTAACTATGGCCCTTTCACCCCGTTTTAATTTTCCCCATGTTGCTCCACGCTACTTGACACGCTATACGAAAATTGTTCACAATACCTACACATACATACAACTTCCTTTTAGCTTTAAATTTGCATCTAAGTTCTTGTGTATATCTTATCTTGCGTTCTTGCCATGCCATCAAACCTTAGTTGTGATGACGTTTCGGCATGTCGTGCTTACGGACAAATAGCTATACACGGATGGCGTACCAAAAAAAATAGGAAAAAAAAGGTCCCCATCCGGCTCATAGCTCCTTTGACCCAAATCAATCTCATCTTCCTTGTTCTCCCCTACTGTTAGTGTACACAATGTGATGAAAGCTCGAAGATCTTTCACGGTACCTAACAAGACCAAAGTGCAAGTGCGTATTAAAAAACCGGACTCGCACCCCCACCATTTGCATGTGCACGACCTATTCCCCTTTGAATGTGGTGCCAGTTGTAGGCCCTTCCCCCACAGACCTGCATTCTGATTACGCAGGCGAGCATTCTTATATTGCTCCTGCTACTTCATCAGGTTGTGCTCAGGTGCTTCCTCCAGTTTTATACCCTGTCACGGACTGTTGCCCCCAGTCATTGCTTCATTTGGCTGACTGAGCTCATGCCTTTCCTGCTGTTTCTTGTCTCTCTCCTGTTATGCCTAGAGGTCCAGAACAGCCTCGTAAAAAAGCCGATAAAAAAAACACAAGCTAGATACACGCGCGGTTGGTACACGTGATGCTTTCACAAATATTGTTCCTGCTCCCGATACCCTGCCTTCGGTGAACCATTGTCCATCATGTGGGGCTATTAAATTTGCTCGTGAGTACGCCACCTTGTGTTGTAGCGGTGGGGATATAGTCACGATTAGTACTCCCTTACCTAGCGTCTTAGTCACTTTCTTACCGACTTCCGCACGATGAAACCACACATTTTAGGTCCCGCATTAGAACTACAACAATCATTTAGCTTTCACTTCTTTGGGAGCAACTTATGACAAGGATTTATCTCGCCGAAATAAAGGCATATACACTTTCGGGGTTCAAGGCGGGTATACCACTTTATGCCACCTTTGTTGGGTGATGCTTGATTCAACTACCAACTGCAGTTTACCTCCATGACACGAGAACATGAGGTTTCAACCCGGGTTACTACACTCGTGTCTAGATTGTATGAAATGTCCCTCCGAGAAAATCCTTTTAGTCCTTGAGGAAAACCCGTATGCACGATTTTTCGAAGCCTAAGGCATGAGCCTAACCTTGAGGAACATAACATTTTGTTGTATTGTAACCCGACTTTAGATCAGCGTATCTACAACAGGCCTTCAGTTAACCAGGTTGCCGGTATTTTGGTCGATGGGACTGAAAATCACCATAGGAGCATCAAAATTTATGCTATTAGCGGCAACTCCCACAACATACAGTACTACTACGCCTGCTATGATCCGCTTCAATATCCTTTGATATTTCCTTACGGGCAGCTTGGTTGGCACCAAGGCATTCCGAAACAAGGTATCACTAGGAAAAGTAGGAAGAGGAATCGATCGGTTTGTCGGTAGTAGTCTTTGTCTTAGATCCTTCATCTGCGTATGATGCTACCACTTTCTTGGACAATGAAGAACGAGGCTATGAATGCCACCATAGATAGTCCCGACTTCGTTTCAATACGTGAGTATTATTGTTACGGAGTTCCGGATAAGGCACTCGGACCAATCATACTTGCTCCACTTTGGTAGGTTGTTCCAACAATATCTTGTGGACATGTTTGTCAAATTGGAGACACAAAGGCTTGGATTATTTTAGATCCCGACAAGAAACTATCGGACATGACTTCCTACAAGGGGTTGCGATGCTTATGCCATAGGTGAAAAAGCTTTGTAGTCGGATAGGCCGGCGTGTTATCACACGCTACGTTCATAGGTGGTCCAAGGCACATGCGCAAAAAATACTTGGATGCTATGTCTTTAGTCCGAAATTTGGGAAGCGGATATATTCCTCACCATGACATGCAACTCTAAGCGGCCGAGATTAAGGAGCATTTAAGACACAAAGAAGCTGTCCCAAGATAGGCACGATATTGTACGTAGAGTTTTTAGGGCTAAACTAGAAGAACTAAAAAACGAGTTGTTAAAGAAAAATGTGTTTGGCAAGGTTGCAGCATACACATATGTAATTGAGTTTCAAAAAAGAGGTCTACCCCATGCACATTTCCTCCTTATACTTAAACCACAGTTTAAGTTGTATCGTCCCGAGGAATTTGATATGTTCGTTTTCTGCTGAAATCACGATAAAAGTAAGCATCCCCATTTGTATAAGGTGGTTCGAAACACATCTTTGCATGGCACTTGTGGTGCTAGCAATCCCTCCAATGTATGCATGAAAAAAAATGGAACATGCAAAAACTTCTACCCAAGGCATTTCTACGATGAAACAAATACCACAGACGATGCATACCCAAATTATCGTAGGCGAAACAATGGTACTCGAGCAAAAGTGAGAGGTGTACGGTTAGACAATTTGGGTTGTACCGTACGTACCCTTACCTACTTGCAAAATTTGATTGTCACATGAATGTTGAGGTTTGCTCAACAATCAAAGCTGTGAAGTACATTTACAAGTACATTTGCAAAGGCGGTGATCGAATTTTGTTCAACTTATCGAACAACGATCATCATGACCCCTTACACTCACTACAATGAAATAAATGAGATAGACCAATATAGAAGTGGTCGTTGGATTTCAGGACCTGAATCTTTGTGGCGCATGTTTAGGTTCCCAATTACCGAAATGAAACCCCCTGTTATTCAGATGCATCTTCATCTTGAAAACTATCAGCCTGTCACGTTTAAACACAAGCAGCTTCTTTCAAGTGTGCTTGAAAACCCCATGAATAAAAGAACCATGCTAACTGAGTTCTTTTTAATGAATCAAACCGACCCCAATGCCAGGTCAAGAAATTGTGTATATTCAGAATTTCCAGATCATTTTGTTTGGTTACCAGACAAAAGAAAATGGAAGCTTCGCGTTAGGGGAAATTCAGTTGGTAGGGTAGTCACGGTACAGCCAATTGAGGGAGAACGCTACTTCCTGCGGCTTCTCCTAAACAAAGTCCGGTGTCCAACATCGTACACGGACCTTAGGACTTGTCCATGGTCATGTCTTTGCCACTTACCGTGAGGCTGCGTTAGAACATGGCCTATTGGAACAAAACAATAGCCGGGAACAATCCATGTCGGAAAATTTGCACTATATAACATGCACGTTGCATTGCGAAAACTTTTCGCGGATTTCCGGTACACTTGTACTCCCAATAATCCTTACGCCCTATGGTCAAAATTTGAACCGGACATGTACGTTGACTTTGTTCGTTCCTCACGTTTGCCCGAACACATGATAAGGGAAAAAGTTACGCACCGATTAATTCATACTTGGTTGGTATGGGTAAAAGCCTTGCCCGTTATAATATTTGCCCACGCTCCTTCACACATGATTGTGATGAATTGCAAGACACAAAAAGAGAGCTAAGGTTAGAAAGATGTATCACTACCTTCGGACCTAGCATCGAGGCCTTACTCAATCTTTGAACAAAAAAACGCTTTTGCCACTTATCCTTCTTCTTGTTTACAAGAACAAACCGGGAGGGTTTTTCATAGACGGTCCAGGTGGCCTTTGGTAAAACATTTCTTTATCGTGCCCTTTTAGCTAATGTTAGATCACAAGGCCATATAGCCTTGGCTACGACTCTTACGGTATTCTTTGCCTCGTTGCTCCCCGGGGGCGTACCGCTCATTCCGGATTCAAAATACCAATTGATGCGGAAGATATTTCGGCATGTAGGGTCGACAAACAATCCTCTTTGGCTTTGCTTATTAAAGAGGCAAAGTTGATATTGTGGGATGAAGCTCCAACGGCAAAAAGAAGCGCCATCGAAGCCTTAGACGACTTGTTGAAAGATTTATTAGAATCCAACGCCGTGTTTGGTGGAAAGGTGGTTGTACTTGGGGGCGATTTCCGTCGGACTTTACCGGTGGTTACAAAAGGTACAAAGCGAGAAACCATCAACGCTTCACTAATTAAATCTCCACTGTGGCCACATCTCACACAAATACGCTTGTTCTCAAACATGCGCGCCCGCTTAGACCCAGATTTCACCGCTTTTCTACTGAACATAGGGAATGGTATACACCAGTCTAAAGATGTAGACATAGTTTCATTGCCACCACACATTTGTCATATCCAGCTGTCTTTAACCGATGATCTAGAAGAATTTATCTCGGTTGTCTATCCCAACCTCCACGAGCAAGCGACTATCAATATCCCGTTTCTGAATCGAGCTATCCTCACTACGAAAAATGTGTTCGTTGATGAAATCAACGAAACCATTATTGCCAGATTTCCAGGTTCACCGGTTGAGTACATAGGGTTCGATGAAACAACTAACCCGTCGACCGGGGTATTTACGAAGAGACATCTTGCATGCTTTGTCTCCAAATGGCTGCCTCCACACAACCTGGCCGAAACAGAATGCTCCCGTCATTACGTTAAGAAATATAGATCCAGGTGAAGGCACCGTGCAACGGAACACGTTTGATCGCAAGTCTTTCTCAAAAAATATTATCCATCTTTGAAATTGTTGTTGGAGACTTTGCGGGGAAGCAAGTCTTTATACCTAGGATACCCTTGCAACCAAACAAAGGTGAGTTTTGTCCTGTTCATTACAAAAGGATACAGTTTCCGGTGCGCTTATGTTTCGCAATGACCATAAATAAATCACAAGGGCAGACTCTAGATTTTGTAGGTGTCTACCTTAAAGAACATGTATTCTCCCATGGGCAACTGTACGTTGCATTGTCCCGTGCCCGAACTTCTTCAAATGTTAAAGTCTTCATAAATAAAAAAAACTCTGATGCATATGAACAGACAGAAACACGGAATGTTGTGTATAAAGAAGTGTTACAAGTTTGAACATCGATTGCCTTATAATTATCTGACTTACTAAAACTAATACACTCGCCTTTGCTTAAGATCTTTTACATACTAATGTAAAGCACACTATAAATAGCAAACACTTAAAAAAAAAACTGTATATTCTTTCGCTTACACACATGTCTTTGCTTATGTTGTACTACACAAAACTAATACACTCGCCTTTCCTTACGAACTCTTACATGCGATGTAAAGCACACTTGTAAATAACAAACACTTAAAAAAAAACCCCGTATATTCTTTCACTTACACCTATGCTCTTTATCTTGTGCTACACAACCATATTCCTCTCATTCGTCACTGTTCTATGCCCATTTTTAATAAGTTCAATAACAAAACTTGGAATACACTCCACATTTTACTTGTCCAAAATGTTTGTACGCATCGCTTTCGTACAAAAGATGGACGGAAGTTGCTTGACGCCCATCAAATTACTTCTTCAATGTCACAAAAATGGTGTGTGTTGGTTCAAGTCATTGAACGCCGTAACGCCAGGAAAAAAGATAATGGCCCTCTCTACGAAACTACGTTGTAACGGATACAAAGGTATATTAGTTTCTTGATAGTTTGCTACAATTGTAGGCTACTTCTACGAATTTTTCTTACTGTTGCATCACTTTCACGGGGAACCAAAGTTCCTATTATTGTTTTCGATAAAAACGTCGACTTCTTCTCCAACACACTTCGGCCATTTAAGAGGTATTACGTGTCGAATGCACTTGTCAAGGAAACACCACCTCAATACAAAGTCCTTGAATATCCATACACTTGGACCGCAACGTAGAAACCTTGTTGAGCCTCGTGGAGAAATAATTCCACCTCCGCTACCATGCGCATTCCGATTCGACAAATTTGCGGACTTCTATCTATATCTTGATCAAGACCGCACAATTTGTAAGCCTTTGTTGTCATCTAGCATGTATAGAGTGAATATTTTTATTGTGCATAAAATGCGAGTTTCTTTCGTTATAAGGCTGTTGTGTTTTGTTTAGGCATCAAGGCACGCGATTATCAAGGCTTTGCCGATAAAAAAGCCGACGAATCTTCGTCTACTAGGGACTTTGTTGTCGTTAACGAAGAGTAGGCTTAAATTCTTACTTTTAACATTTAATCTATACCTTTGTTTAGCTTTGTTCACCTTTACATTAAGAAGCTGTTTAACTCTTACATTTAATGTTTAACTACTTGTTGTTTCTTGCTGCGAAATATTTTTACAGAATGATTCCAATGTTGATGAGGGTGTGGGATGATCTGTTGGTTGACACCGATGTGAATGTCCATGCAAGATACAACATCCCCACATTAGTTATTGGGTGTGGATTAAAAATCACTACGCATAGCGGTACACTACCGATTTTATCCTTTCTAGAGGCACCATTTTAGTTTGCTTCTTCTTTACTTGAGTACGCATAAAACTAAATATTTTCAAAAACCAGCACTAAAGCAAACTACAGTAACATTGTACTTTGGCTCGTTTTTCCCGCAGTATAATATTAGAACAAATAGTACACATTTTTTAGGTGCCCATCAAATACACATACATAATGTAGAAACACATAAGAAGTGCATAATTAAACTGTAAACACATATTTGCCTAATCCTCTGCATGTTCTCCACCTTGCTTATATGAATTCAATGGAATACAGGTTTATCACTCGGGACTAAGCCGAATGCATACTTCTTAGAAAACCCGCATTATGAGCAATTGCCGTTAAAAGCGGTATGCTTATTACTATTATTAGCATAGCTTACTTATGAAATTTGGTCAAACTAATAGCCCACACATATGTCTAACGGGTATAGGACACATGCAACGAAATCACACAACTGCGGAAACTCGCGCTTATAGAGATCTTGCTAAACTTTTCCACCCACCGCGTCCTTACGAGATCTTGCCGTTGAATTTTGCTCTTGCAACCATTGAAAATGTAAGTTCTTAGCATCATATTTTCGTTACAACCTTGATTAAACTTACGGCGACATGAATATCATCCATATAATACAAGGCTAAGACGGCTTGGATTTGAAGGCACAATTAGTTACCGACCTGGTCCAAACAAGATTTGGTTCGAAGCATGTGAAAAGTGCTTAAGCGGCTTGGATGTCGATACAAATTGGAATATTATGTGCTCCGTTTGCCGGGAATTTACCAAAGTGATTGTGCGGTAATAACATTTTTCTTCCAAATTTCGATTCAAATTATCTCTTTGCTTCATTCTCTTGTCATGTTATTTCGAATTACATAGATACTAACACACGGCCATGACCGTTTCGGGATCGACATTGTCGTGTCTCTCCGCCATGACACCAACGTTATTGAAGCAACCATCAAGTCTCCCGAAGTTGATAAGCTAATGCCCTTCACGGGCAATCAACTAAGGCTAGCTTATGAAGAGGTATGCATTCAACAACCATTCACATTCACACTTCTACTATAACGAGTTTAACAATTACTTTACTCATATGTTCTGCCTTTGCCTACTAGAATAAACCATTGACCAAAGAAGTTGAGGCTGCTCTGAACAACAAACATGTTATTTGTTTCATCAAATACTATGACCGCGAATCTCGAGGGATGATGTTGCGCCGCTATCCTGTGCTTAAAATCTACACTGAAGCTGAAATGCACGAATATCATGCAGCTCAGCAGACCATTCCACCTGCTGAGAATATTTCTAGGGATTCTACCCCTTTGGAGCATATGGGAGCTTCATCCTCCACACCAAAAACTCCTGCTGAGAAACAATTCTTCACCCCTACAACAAAAACAGTCCTTGAGGAAGTTGCTACAGTACCTTCTGTTACAGAAGCACAGCAAGATCAATCAGCTGGCACTAAAAGGATGCTCACTTTTGAACCGGCTTCATCCACTAAGATGCTACCTTTGGGCACTGGCGAAGTTCCGGCTTCTCATCCCCCGACAAGTACCTGCTGCTTTGCATCGACAATCCATCCAAAGATCGAGAGCAAACTACTCCAACAAAGAAGCTTAAAGGCAAGGATAAAAAGACTTAGCAAGGTTATGGCGTTTTAAATGTACGGGCTTTCAAGGTGTAATATAAATAAGCCACGATTGCGGTATCTAATTAACGGCAACATATCACGTCATTAAGACTTTGGTCTAAAAAATCTTAATGCCTCATGATATGTAGCTTATTTTGTATAGAGCACGATAAACCATGTCACAATCACACTTCGAGACATTGTTGTGTTGTCCATGTTGTTTTATCAATCCTCAGCCCTAATGTTTTGTAAGACACATGATCAACCATGTGAGAATCATGTTAGTCACTCTTGTGTCGTCCATGGTCTTTAACAATCTCTTTTGCAATGTAAACCGGCTACATGTGAATGTTTTATTAATCTATGATACTGCTCCGGCTTCTTTTGTTGTAATAGACATATAAATTCTACCCAAGTATCCATTACTCTCATACCCTATACACAAACACACACTTCACCTTACACACAACCATGAAAATTGGCAACAATGTACACCAACAAAAACCACATTAACACTGCAGAGGGCATTCACCGTGCCTTGCACGGTGTCAGCCACTAGTTTTTTAAATAGAAAGAAAGAAAGACAATGCTGCTGGGAATCAACTAAAAGAGGGAAAGGAGAAAAAACAAAATAATAAAATATATTACACACTATACGAAACAGAAAGCAAACGAAAAGAAAAATACAAACTAATAAAATTGCACATCAAATATTCTGCAGATCTCCATGAATCAAAAGTATAGTACACATCTTTAATCAAGTTGGGAATATTTATGAATGACTGTAGCTCATGATGTATATCAAATAACACAGAACCGTACTTAAAATTTATCTTTCCGGTTTGTGCACATCTTTACTTTACCTCAACATCATAAAACACTAAATATTCAATATGAACCCTCTTACAAAACGAATCAAAAATACGATCTAACCTCTCTAAACCATAATTAATCTGTAGGAAGAGCCTCTTACCTTTTTAGCAAGATAAACCAACTTCAAACTCAGAATACCGCAGCAAAACCTTGATATTTTCTTGCAGATAACCTTAACAAATGTAACGCCCCCAGACCCCGTGTCTGTGTTAAGGGTGATTTTATACGATTTATTCCGTTATATTTTATAATGATTTCCTCCATATTTGTATAATTTGTATAGAAAATGAGCGTTTAAATGGTTTATTGAGCAAGTGAGGTTTTAAATGGTTTATTCGCAAAATTAGTTGAATTATGCGTTTTATTGTTGATTTCATGTTTATTTAGATATTATTACATTTTGCGATGTTTTTGATGTCATGTAGATGCATATTCTCGACCCAAAGAATGATCAAATGAAGATCAAGTTCGAATTATATGATAGAGAGGAGATAAAGTTGGAATTTGATAAAGGATAGATAAGGAAGAAAAGAGATAGAGATGAGAAGATCAAATTTTGATCAAGGCCGAACGCACGTCAGGCTCCGTCCGGGTTGGACGGGCGTCCATCAAAGTGAAGCGGCGTCCGAATATTGGACGAGCGTCCAAGACAGGAAAATTGATTCAGAGAGTTTGGACGCTGGAGTGGACGGGCGTCTGAAGCAAGTCCAAGGCACCTCGGACCGGCGTCCAACGAGGCGGACCGGCGTCCTTAAACCGACTTAGCAGCAGTCGCCTCAGTTTTCTATAAATAGCAGCGCGTATTTCAACCCTAATCATACATTATTGAGACCTATTGATACACAATCATTAGGAGAAAACCCTAGCGGACCCTTTGGGAGGCCGGGGTTGCGATTTTTCTTGTTTTTATATTCGTTTTTTCTATTTCTGTTTTTTCGCCATGCCGATGCGAAGCTCGTAACATGAATTTGTGAGATCGTTTATTTCAAACTTTCTTTTATTTCTTTTCCTTTGAATAATTTTATGAATGATTTCAATTTAAAGCTTGTTTCTTTTCCATGATTATATGTTTATGCAACGTATATCGAGAGATTGTTGTTATTGATGTTTACCGTATGACGAGAGTCGGTGTAAACGCAAGATCACCATAGGAAAGAATAGATCTTTGTAACTTAAAAATACGAGAGTTGATAGGTTAGAATATCTAGATTGTTAGATCTAATAAATCTTGCACCTTGGTTTGAAAACGTTAATCTTTAAGATCGAGAGATAAAAGATTGATAGGCGAATTATCTACGAGAGTAGGAATTCATACTTTTGAGAGGTGAATCACATCTTTGATTAAATCTTCATAAGATAATCTAGGCATGAAATTAAGGGTTGCGGGATGGTGGATCATGGTTTGTTCTATGTTGATTTGCTTCAGTCATTATCATGTTCGTTAGTTTTATTGTTTTCCTAGTTATAGTTTAGTTATGTTCGCAACGATCTTTCCTGGCTTTGGACTGACAATCCTCTGTCCAGTTTATTTTCCGTTTTAGTTTAGGTTTAGTAATAAATAGTAGTGACAATTTTAGAAGAATTAATAAGAACTAGATTAAACAACCTCGATTCCCTGAGATCGACTCCGGTATTAATCGCTATACTACGATCCCTACACTTGGGGAATACCAGATTTATAAATTTATTACTTGTTATTTTTCATTAGATAAATCCGTGACAGTCGGTAGCGGCTAAATGAGTCATAAATGTCCGGTCAACTGCTTAGACCGCCGTCCTCGCTTGGTCTAAAAGGGCTAACCCGAGTTGACAAGACCTTTATGTCTCACACTTATATGGGGGTGAACATTCTCTTATTTTACCGATGTGGGACTTTACATTCTTCCCCCCTTATAAGGGACTGGCGTCCTCGCCAGGACGGCCGAGACTGTTCCCGGATCGTCCCCGAGAGGTAACTAGAGGTCATCCTTACACCGTCTTCTTGTACGATGCAGCGCATAGTTCCGTCTGATAGTCGGCTCTGAATACCATTCTGTAACGCCCCCAGACCCCGTGCCTGGTAGCGCTAAATGAGTCATAAATGTCCGGTCAACTGCTTAGACCGCCGTCCTCGCTTGGTCTAAAAGGGCTAACCCGAGTTGACAAGACATTTATGTCTCACACTTATATGAGGGTGAACATTCTCTTATTTTACCGATGTGAGACTTTACAGTTAGACTTAACGCATCCATCGTTTTGAATCTCGCACGAAATGTTGCTCACGTGGATACCACCAAACCTACCGGTCCTCAATCTCAACATTTGGAACTAGGCCTCCATAAAACTCAAATTCTTACGGAGGGTGACGATACGATATGCCACCCTTCCACGTGGAATGATCTGAGTAGTCCAGTTGGAATGTGGAAGAGGTCCAGGTATGACAATGATGTCGAGTCGGTAGAGACATCTCGACATGATCAAGATTATTTACATTATGAGTTATATAGGAGGTTACCACATCGGCATGACCATGTCGATGTACATCGAGCTGATATCTAAGAGGTAACTTGGACAGGAGGCCAAGGTCATTTTTGTCAATAAATTAAACCGCCCTAAATGTAGGGCGAGAAGGGGGGGTGAGCCTATAAATACGAGCATCCAGGAACTACGTTAGGCTTGATTCCCGGATTGAAAACAGGATACGTAGGCGATTCAAGATACGTTCGAACCCACCGTACAACATAAAAACTACCATCTTTCCATAAAAGACACCATCTTTTTCACATTACATCCTCTTTGTATTTCACCCCTAGATTCTAAACAACCTCGACACATCACCTAGCTTAAATCCAAAGATCGTCGAGAGGGAAGGCAACAAAGCGAAACGTTGCTTGGTTCAATTTATCGGTTTATACAATAATGACTACGGCAAATAAAACATAATAACTAACACGGTCGAATGACACACAATTGCTCTAAGATGGACAATTTGTTTTTTATCTAGTTACATGGCTTGTTGTCATTATATCCTATTCAAATGTCCCAAGTCACATTAACAAAACAAAAAAAAAAAAAATTGCTCGTTAAAAAAAGTATATGCAACAAAAAAAAAAAAAAAAAAAAACAAAAAAAAAACAACAACAACAACATTCCCAATTTGTTATAAAAAACAAACGATAATTGACAAACCAATGATTAAAAATTCACTCGTACAAAAATGTCAACACGAGACGAGTTTCAACATACTGCATGGATAATAATGATTTCCTAAACAGTCAATTCGTAGCAGCTCGTACTTGTATTGGGATGTTTAGTTTTTGAGTGGTTATTGGGCTCTTTTGATCGCCCAAGTATGGACTTCCAACACCACATTTTAAGTATTATTTTTCTTTCACGAGACTACGAAATCACTTTCGGCTACACATATAAAAACGTCAATACTCAATGATATTGTCACCGTCACCAACGTTCTTTTGTAAACGGTAACATAACTTTCAACAATGTTCATCACCGTTGCCCCAAGACCGTAAAAATAACGTCATGGTCAATGATGTTAACTTTTGAAAGTAACGTCAATAAATGACGTTTGATTTTCGAGAAAAATAATCATGATTTTCAAAGTAATGTTTTTTTAAGGCAAAACCAACATTTTATTAATCAACCATGTCTGCTAAGCATGCAGCATGAACATCATTCGGGGGCTATGAGCCCCAAGCAATCACACCATGAACAGTAAGAGCACGTCGCGAAAGTAAATGCCCTGGGACTGGAAACCCTCCACAATAGCCAACGAGTAGCGCAAATCTCAAAAAACACTACCTCAATACCGGGGTCGAGGTGGAAAGAATACGAGGCCAAAATGGTCCCCCGATGATCTCGAAATATGAGACCCACTCCCGAAGCCAATCCTATAAGCGGCGGCATCAACATTGCACTTTACCTCCCCTTCGGTGAGGGCACCCGATGAGCCGCCAATAGGGGTCCCCGGCGTGAGGTAGGCGAGAACCATTGCATGCATCTCAATACTCACGCGCTGCTGTATGTTCACAAGACCATATCTGAGAGACATAGACAGCCCGATCATCAAACACCGTCTCACAACGTCTTTCATATATGCCATATGACCCACACAAACTCTGCCAACTCCTCCTGCGTCAACCGGTGATGTAACGGAACAAATAGATCTCAAAAATCCGTGGAAGCCACGGTCCGCACATTGATGCCAAAAAGTCTAAGTTCCCAAACCCAAGCTGCCATCTCGAAATGGAAGAGTACGTACCCCTACCGACTCATCCGACCTACCACACGCTAGGCACATGTTTACCTCCAACCCTCGGTTCTCCATATTACGCGTCACATGCAGACAATCATGAAACATTTCCACAAGAAATGCGTAATACGCAGCTGGATAGCCAGACCCCAACACTGTTTCCCAGGGACGGCTACATGACTTTTGACATGGGGAGTCAGAAATTTGTCAATTTTTTTGTATCACACGTATATTTGGATATTCAATTATATACATGCAATTATGGGGCAATAGATAAAACCGAGGGTCAATACATAAAAATAAGGGGTTAATTTAACATATATATGTGTTTATGAAAATAATCTCTACTATTTGTACATAATATTTTTGTTTTAGGGGGTCGGCCGCACCCCCATAGCTATATGCAGAGCCACCCATGCTGTTTTCACACACTATTCGAGCCCGTTGACGACGACGCCCCAACACCAAAGTGCCCCTCCCTATATAACTACACTGCCAAATGATACTGTAAAGTCCTATATCGGTAAAATAGTAGAATGCTCACCCCCTGTATAAGTGTGAGACATAAATGTCTTGTCAACTCGGGTTAGCCCTTTTAGATCAAGCGAGGACAGCGGTCTAAGCAGTTGACCGGACCATTTATGACTCATTTAGCGCTACCAGGCCCGGGGTCTGGGGGCGTTACAGAATGGTATTCATAGTCGACTATCAGACGGAACTATGTGCTGCACCGTACAAGAATATGGTGTAAGGATGACCTCTAATTACCTCTGGTAGGGACAATATAGGAACAGTCCTGACCGTCCTGACGAGAACGCTAATCCCTTATATGGATGATCCATGAACAGTCTTGGCCGTTCGGCGAGGATGCCAGTCCCTTACCCGAGGGGACGAATGTAAAGTCCCATATCGTTAAAATAGTAGAATGCTCACCCCCTGTATAAGTGTGAGACATAAATGTCTTGTCAACTCGGGTTAGCCCTTTTAGATAAAGCGATGACGGCGGTCTAAGCAGTTGACCGGACCATTTATGACTTATTTAGCGCTACTAGACACAGGTCTGGGGGCGTTACAGAATGATATCAAAGCCGACTATCAGACGGAACTATGCGCTGCACTGTACAATAATACGGTGTAAGGATGGCCTCTAATTGCCTCTGGAAGGGACGATCCGGGAATAATCTTGGCCGTCCTGGCGAGGACGCCAGTCCTTTATAAGGGGGAAGAATGTAAAGTCCCACATCGGTAAAAAGCGATAGAATGTTTACCCCATATAAGTGTGAGACATAAAGATCTTGTCAACTCGAGTTAGTCCTTTTAGACCAAGCAAGGACGGCGGTCTAAGTAGTTGACCGGACCATTTATAACTTATTTAGCGCTACCAAACCCGGGATCTGGAGGCGTTACAGATACCACGTTCGGACCACGAATTTTGGTTTTCAAATCATTTTTTTAATGGGTTAAACACCCGGTGGTGTAGTAGTGCGACATTAGGTCGCGTTGTAGTGCGGCATTTGACCACGTCTTTAGTGAAGCTTCGGTCAGTATTATTGTAAATGTTTTATTGAGCCATAAAAACTTTCGTTTTTGGTGGGGAAAAAAAAACACCGATGGTGTAGAAAAGTAAAAAAAAAAAAAGAAAAGAAAAAGTGTAAGTAGAACACGCAAAATACTATTGCATTGGACCGATTAGTGAAGCAAACTCAAGCAAGCCCATGAACACATTCGAAGCCCATGCTCGATATGTTCTCAAATCTATCTACCAGCAAGTACTCATCTGCAGGCGAACCAGGCACTGCTTTCAGAAAATGCAAATGGCCGCTGTATTTTTCCCTTCGTCAACTTCTCCTCTGCCTCCCTTGAGGTATTGCTACAAGTACTAACTGACTCTGTCTGTTTCTTTTAGTTTTTTTTTTTTTTTTTTTTTTTTTTTTTGCAGTTTTATTGCTTTGAATTTGTAGGTGTTGCATATGACCATGTTTTAGCTGAAGCTTGTGTAGTTTTTTTTTTGGGCAGTTTATTTCAGCATCCGGTATTTGTTTGTGACTTTCCTTATATCTTAGAGCTCGAGTGTAAGAATTTTCACCTACTTGTTTCTTCGAAATGATGAATAGTTAGTCTCTAATATGGTTACTTACTGGTACGCTTGGTGGTTTTTTCGCTGAACATGTTGCTTTGAATTTGTTTGATTTGTTTCCTCATCTTTAAAAATGGATACTACCGTCGAATGGTTTACACTGTTTATTTCAGCTGCATTTTATTTGGTGCAAGTCGCAGGGTGTATCCAGAGAGCTTATGCTCATGTTTTGGTCATATGCAAGTCGTTGTGAAGTCCTTTCCAGTTAGTTACACTGGCAGGAGATGCAATATTATGGTTTCTCGTGCCTGTTCTGGTCGTCGATTTGAAAGACGGTTCTCCATGACTGGTGCAGTAGAAGTGAGCAAAATAGGCACAGCCGATCATGGTGTCCTGGGATCAGACAACGTACAAAGGTAAAAACAGAATTATATATAAAGGAACTAAGCTAGCTCCTCTGACGTCATTGAAGCTAATTGTCCGTGTTAGTTTAGGTGACTTTGTGTTTGTGTATGTGTGTGTGTGTGGTAGGGGGTATGGACTATGGACATGCCATATACTTAAGCGGTTTCATTCTAGTTTTTGTGTGATTGAGGATATGACTGTTTTTCTTGGTAGCAAATATTTTCTGAATGAATGCCTAGGTAGGAGGTTCTCCTATGATAGACTGTAATGCTAGTTTGATTTGAAGTATAAAGTATACAGTACAAACTGGTACCACCTTAGCAAAGTGGCATATTTATTTATGCTGATGAATTGTTTTATGATCCATCTGGTTCATCTCTTTATACGTGTCTGTTACTAGTATTTGACGGTACAAATGTTTAGCATGTCATTGTATATGTTTATAGGATTGCAATTTACAACCATTCAGAACTGAATGCTTCTATTTGTCATCTGAGGGTTCTTTCTAGAGTTTGTTTCATGATATCCAACATGTATAAGATAATCGTAGGAAATATTTGAAGAAGATAAGATGTTATGTTTTTAGATCTTGCTTCTATGTTTATCTTGAATACTTTCTATCCCTGGTGACTGTTCAGGTTTCATGCTTAGATTTAGTCACATCAAAACTCCTTAAGATATGTCAGATTTGAGCGTAGTCTTTCTGTTGTAGAATTGTAATTCATTTATGATGGCTTGCAATTTTTCTGACAGCCTAAAAGATCTTGAAAAGCAGCTGGATGGCTTATTTAACGAAGTCAAAATGTTGATAAGTTTGGGAAAAGAAAGCGATGCTGCAGAACTCCTCGAGGCAAATTATGGATTGGTGAAAGAGCAGCTGGATGCAGGTGATAAAGGTATAGAAGAGGCAGCTATTCTGGATGTGATAGCTCTGGGATACATGGCTCTTGGGAACACAAAGGCCTTAGGTCCCTTATTGGACTTGGTTAGTCTACTTGGCATCAAGTATGTACCTTTGATTTGTGCATGTGTGAGGAGTCACCATCTATAAATAAAGTTAAATATATGGAATGGGGATTGAGATGAACTTTACGAAAGCATAAATTTAATCAGATCTATAACAGCCTAGAAAATCATGAAAAGATTTACATCTAACGACCTTTGTCTCTGCCAACCCCTCCAATGGAGGTGAAGGCCGTGTTTGATTTACCTGGACCATTCCGGGCAGTTCAAGTATCCTGCTCACACGGTTTTTCTCATTGTACATTCATGCCTTCTCGTTTTTAGCCTCCTTAGATTTTTGAACTTTTTATAGGCTGATGGTACATGTTACTGTTCTCATCCAGATTTTGTTTTCTCTTTCCAGTTAAACTTGGTTGTCAATGGCTTGGAGGACAATGAGCCTCATCTTGATTCAATACTCTCTCACATGGGAAATATGTTCGAGAAATTGGAAAAGTTTGAAAGAGCCACAGATGTGTACAGCAGAGCCATCAGTATTACCACGAGGAAATATGGTGAGCTGGGTTATGTTCTTGGCTAATTAGATTCTTACTGATGCCTGAAAGTCTTGCAATATTTAAAGACTTGTTGTCTCTGGGGACGGATCTATGTGTATTGGAGTGGGGTCATGTGACCCCATATTTTTTTAGTATTAAATCGATGTAGTTTTATTGTTAAAAAAATGTCGTTTTGTCTTTAAAAAAAATGTAATTTTAGGCTACTGGAACTAATTTTCAGTATAAAAATGTAGATTTTGACCCCGGTGACCCCAGTGAGATAAATTTCTGGATCCGCCGTCTGTGCTAGAGTTGCATGGGCATTTTTTTTTTCCCTTCAAAGTAACCATTCATTTAGATGAAAAAAAAAGTCACAAAATGTTAACTTGCATCAAACAAAACCATCAGGGGTTGCAATCCTCCTAACAAATATGTTCAGAAAGTACTTTAAGAGCTAATACATTATTGAAAAAGAAGGAAAACACAGATATAGATCAATTACCACCAGCCTTGTTGTAGACATAGGTAAGTCCACACTTGCCACAATAATGCCTATCAAAGTGATTCGCCATGGTTTTCCATTTTCTTTGTCATTTAAGAACAAAGATAAGGAGTTGCATGCACATAGATACCCTGGTTTTCCATTTTCTTGTCTTCGTTTTTTTACGCAGTTCTTCAACTATAAGCTTCAATTCTACCATGCCTAAAAGATATTCTTAGTCACTTGACACTAAAAGTACTCTCTCTCCCCCCTTCCCCCCACCCCCCTCTCCCTTTCTTTCTTCAGGAGACAGTAGTATGGTTCTTATCACTCCTTTATTGGGAATGTCAAAGGTTTTGGCTTCTATTGGGAAAACAACCAAGGCAATAGAAGGTTATCATCAAGTTATCAAGATACTAGAATCAAACAGAGGGGCTACAAGTGAAGAATTGGTTTTACCGTTCACTTTACTGGGAAATCTTTTATTGAAAGAAGGAAGAGCAATGGAAGCCGAAGAGGTCTTTAATAGGTTAGCCTTATGGACCTCATGCTCATGAGTAGATTGGTTTTGTAACGTCCCTGATAACTTACTTACTGTTTGTCCTTGTCATGACTAGAATTCTGAACACATATAAGAAGTTATATGGGGAAGGAGATGGAAGAGTAGGATTGGCTATGTGTTCCGTAGCGCAAGTGAAATGCGCAAAAGGTGAATTTAATTTATCTGCCCGTATTACCACTTTCGCTGTCAAATTTCTTCTTGCTCTGGATTTTCTTTTTCATCTTGTTAGTTATTTGAGTCAAAATTCGAGACCGAATAAACATAGTCAGTAAAAAAGGAATCTAAGGCAAGCATAAGGGATGTCTTCTTGATGGTGGCCACTCTTGGGGCTTCAACGTGCCTCTTGTGCAAAATATTTTGGATTGATTGATTGTATGTGCATCAGTTTTGGCTGCGAAGGCAGTGTGCTTATTACATTTATTATATAGATTGATTGTATTTCTGGCCATTGAAATTGAATTTCCCCATATTTAAGAGGCCTTGTACTTTGTACTGATTCACTTTTGAATCAAGCTATGCTGCTGGTAATTTGAAAAATGGGATACTTGCTGTTGTTGGATACTTTGAACTACAATCGTAGCTTGTTGCTACCAATAGTGTAATCATTTGTATTGATTAAGTTTCATACTAGTGGGTGGATTAAAGACAAGGTTTTATCCTAATGAGTTTAAATGAGCTTGTTTTATTATTGAAATTGCTCTCTAATTGCATCATTTGTTAAGCAATGTGAAACCTTCAAATTAATGCTATTTCTCTTTCCATTAGTTGCTATCTTGAAAAGGGTAAATTTGTGTAATTTGTTTGGACCAGGTAATGTGAATGAGGCCATTGACCTATATAAAAATGCTCTACATCTAATTAAGGACTCAAACTTCATGGCATTGGACGATACAGTGATGGAAAAGATGAGGATAGACTTGGCAGAATTACTTCATGTTGTCGGAAGGTAAAGATTACAAACCTATAGCCCTCTATATAAGGAGTCTATGTGAGAGGCTGATTTTGATCAAAATTACTTTCTTTGAATTAAGTTTCTGGTACGAAAAATGAGCGGCCTCATTATTTCTTCCCTTTTTCCAGAGCTGAAGAAGGCAGAACTCTTATAGCAGAAAGCCTGTGTATCTGTGAAAATAAGCATGGAAAAGATGATCCAATCTGTGTCACGCATATTGTGAATCTTGCAACGTCGTATTCCAACTCCAAGAATTTTGCTGAAGCTGAGCGCCTGCTGAGAATCGGTTTGCAGATTATGGATCGGAGCCTACCTGCTGATGATCAGTCCATTACTGTTCCCATGTTGCATCTGGCTGTAACTTTGTACAGTTTAAATCGTTTTGAGGATGCGGAAAAAATAGCTTTGGAGGTTCTAAATAAGCGTGAAAAAGCATTTGGAAAAGAATCTCCCCTTGTTGGTAAGCTTAGTTTGCAAACTAGTTATGTTATTTGCTATACATTATCTTAGAGATTGATTAAAGGGATAAAGACACACATGGTCCAGTTGTTTCATGATTTTTCTCTTGTGTCCCCAATGTTTCATCTTGACACTTTTATCCCTCATTTATGCATTTTTTAAACCTTTTCAGTCCATCTTTGGCACATGTCAAATTTTTATTGGTTGACATGTAGCTTTTTGGATTGAAAAAATATATAAAAAAATGCGTACATAGGGAGTAAAGGTGTGAAGATGAAACATCGGAGATAATAGTGAATTACCGTGAAACAATAGGAACTATAAGTGTCTTTTATTTATTGATTAAAATAACTCTTTTTGTTGTTCCGCCATTACATTTCTCTTCATTATCTTTCACTTTAGCAACCCAGCATCTTATGAAAACTATGCTGTATGTCTTTTTTTTGTTTTTTTGTTTTTGGGAAGAACGATTTGGATGGTAATTTTATTTTTGGAAATGTCCTTTTTGCCCTCCTCTGAGCAAAATCTGTATTGCAGGTGAAGCTCTAGACTGTTTGGTATCGATTCAGTCCCGTTTAGGGAGGGATGACACTGAGATGCTGAAACTGCTTCAGAGGATTTTGAAGATGAAGGAAAAAGTTTTTGGCAGTGATAGCATGGAAGTGGTGGAGACCATAAATAAAATGGTGCATTGTATGGACAAGTTAGGAATGAGGATTGAGAAGTTACCTTTGAAAAGAAGACTGGATATGCTCAGAAACAAATACAAACAAGCAATTAAGTAGTAATCTCTGCTTATGGACTGTAGCGAGTTAACTCATTCTTTCCTCTTGGGAAGTGCTTGATCACGGTTTGCTTGATCAGTTACTGACCCACTAGGAGCTCGGGTCTTCTTCAGTCACCTGCTGTGGGGGGGGTGTATATCATCAAATTACGTCATTTGATCTGGAGTTGAGGGGCAAAAAAAAATCTTGTAAATGGTTGGATATCCTTCACATTATGAATGTGTGGTTGGATGATCCCCACAACACCGGGTCACTGCAAAGGATGAGAGCTCATTCAAGTGGAGTAAGCACCAGTTGAAGTAATTTCTGAATGATAAAATTTCTTGTTCATCATCGCGTTGGGTTTGTTAAGCTCGATTTCTGTAGATGATACTTGTAAACTGTTGAAAAAATTATTCTACAGTGCTGATCGATGACAACATGATGGAGGAAGGAAGCACAAAAGCAAGTGAGTGTGTGAATTAGAGCGTTGAACATGAGGGGGGCAGTAGATTAGGGATTGAGCAAAAAAAGGCACTAGTTTTGATCTAATCCTTGCTGCATTTGCTTGCGGGGGGGGGGATGACTTCAAAGGCATCGGGAATTTGAAGAAGTAGTAGGTATTTTGGGGGTGTGGGGACTGTTGTGTTGTACTATATGTAACCAACTTGGGAAAATCAGGGATAAAAAAAGGAGAGATTTTCTGTGGCCACATGGCTCTTGCTACAAGCCGGTTCTCTGGGGATCACAGGATTACATCATTTTCCATAGTAATGGAATGGAGATGCCTGATTTTGTATGGATTAATATAGTAAGATGATAATGTAAAGAATACAGCAATAGGAAAGACATCCAATTCCAGAGTAGTATATACATATATATATATTAGGGTAGAGAGCTTTATTCGGATGAATATTGTGCTGTGTTTTGACTTTTTTTAAACGCACATGACATGATCATAGTATATCTAACAGTCTGGTCTGGTCTAATAATAGAAAGTTTTCACTCCGACCGATGGAAAGGGTCTAAAAAAGAGAATATGCCAAATCCAATTTACTTCAACTAAAGTAAAACCTGCCATTTTACACGACCATTGATGGTTGCCTCTGCTGGTGTAACAAAGTTATTAATACAGCACATGTAAGAACACACACACAGGGCGACATTCATTGCATCACACGACATCCATCATCTACATACATTTATCAATCCATTTTTCAGATACAAACATGACACAGAAAGAGAGGTATGCATATACAGTACTAGTTTTCGCCAAAGAAAAAAGGATAGAAACTACTCTAATGATCGAGTTGCGTATGCAAAGAAGAATTCTTCTACTATTGAAAAAAAAAAAAAAAGCCTGTGAAGACACCAAATACTGTCGAGCATTAACGACTTGTTACCTAACTTTTAGACTTGGATATGTATATATACATTTAATATTCATCCAAGTAAGTGTATAGCATGTCGTCTCTCTTCGATTTCCTTCGACTCAACAATGCCTTGAGAAGACGCTTACTTTTGCTGCCATGATTGTTTTCAGATCCTTTAGGTTGAAATCTTTCAGTGTGGAACCGCATTGAAAACGACCTTTGAGGCTCTGATGGTTTTTGCTGCTGCAAAAGATGCAACACTCGATATAATTCAAGATCAAAACGTTAAGGCTACAACAGTTACACTACCGAATCAATGGACATGATGCAACTACTTGTATTCTCTTTCACATAGTAGACGTGAGCGTGCGTGCAGCAGCCAGCAGGGGTTAGTAGATCACATCATTTCACTTGCTACGACTATTGATACAAAACGGTTGTACCATAAAAAATTTCATAACAACGTACGACTTGACATAAAGGCATGATCCTCTCTTTATGTTTTCGTTTCGTAACAATTAAGATCCCCTACGGTGAAAATGGTGCTATGACCTAATTTCAACATAAAAACACGAGTAAGGACACTCATGTTTTGAGTCACTGAACATATATATATATATATCCCTACACCATTTTTCACAGTTTCACAAGAGGGGAGGGGAAGGGGGGGAACTTTGGTAATTTCTTAAACCGTGAAGTATGGCAGTTTGCAGCTTAATCAATGAATCATAGCTGCTTACTTGTTTCCCAATCGAAGAGGGATTCAGAGTTATTGGTCGACTCGGGTTAGGAGTTGTAGGCCTTGACTTTTTTGGTGTAGTTCGTTGGCTTGAAACAGATTCAGAGCGCAACAGCGGAAACCGATTAGAAGAAGCTCTTCCCTTTTCTGATAATCAAATACATATAAAAAAGAAAAAAGAAAAAAAGAAAGGGATTACTTCACAGATTGCAGAAAAGACAAGGTAGAGATACTGAATGGAAGGAAAGTAAAAGTACCCAATTCTTTTCTATGCATGGGTATGGAGACCGAATAACTTCCCTTTTGTTGGGGAAATCTTGAAGATGGTGATGGCAAGTGCCTGTTTTTACAATAGCAGCAATTCACTTAGTTAATACATTCATAAAATAAATAAATAAAAGATGGTAATTTAATATGGTATCAGAGCAGAAGATCACAAATCACAAACTTACCCAACTCTAGACGGTGGAGTGCCTCCAATTGAAGCAGCTGATAGAACAACAAAATATTTGGGAAGCAAAAATTATTTTATGAGAAATAAGCAACAAGGAAAACTACCTTTGGCTTTCTAGGAGGTAAAAAAAAGAGATGAGAATTTTACCATGCTTAAAACGATTACATTCATCTTCATCTTCTAGGCTACACCCCCGGCTTGTGGACTCAACACCGTTGGCACCATTCATGGTCTCCCCAACTGAAACACAAGTTAAGAAACGTTAGAAAGAGATTCTTAAAACCCTGAAACTTGAGGTTCCTATCGTTTTCTTTTTTTCAAAGATAGAACCGTTGTAACAAGTGGATTGTGTTAGGGTGAGTTGGATGCATCAAATCCAATCACTCGTATAACCATTATTGCTACAACAATTATACGAGTGATTTATGAGGCCAATGGCCTCCCCATAAATCACTCGTATATATACAATCATTCTTAAATCCAACAATGGCCCCCCTATGAGGCCAAAAAAAAAAAAAACATGAAAAGAAAGTGATGGAACATATAAGAGAGAGTTAAATTGCCTGGTAGGATATATCGTTTGTGATATTTCGGGATATTCATCACCGATGACTGCTGTGAAAGGCCCTCCCTATCAATGAACTCCTGGCAACTTTTTACTCTCTGGCGAAGCAACCAAAAAAAAACAAGAATCAGAATCTACGCAAAAACATGTGGTGGCTGTAACTTTCTGAATAAATCTATTACTTAATCTTAAACCTCTCCAGCAAGGAAAGAAAAAAAAAGAATATGAAGCAAAATTAAACTTTGGGCGGGAGAGAGAGAAAGATAGAGCACCTGCTCAATGCAGGACACGAGTAGCTCAGTTCCAGAAACTTCATCAACCTTTTTATCCAAAAAGTCACTGACTTTAAAAGATGCAGAGCCCAAATGATCCACGGTATTTACAATAGCTTTCATAGCATAATCCTTCAAGGTGTTCACCACTCTGTACACCGATAATAACGTTTCAAAATGGCAGCCAGCCAAAAGAACAATGGTATTCTATCTTATTAAACAAATGACAAGGGCTGATGTCCTACAAATTTCTTTAAATGCTCACATGTTCTTTTGGTCATCATTCGTATACGAGAGCTCAAAATATTCAGCTGCTGAGTATAATTGCTTCCTCAGATTCTTCAAATCCTGAACAAACGTTTTGTGAGACAGAAGAAAATACCGATTACTCTTAAGATCACCATCCTAAAAAAGAATACCGACTGACACATGATTATATGTATGCATTCCTCCCAATTGTCTACACCCCAACACACATGTATACACATGCATCCGTGTCTTATGCATAAAACATACAAAGCATAAGCTTTATTTCATGTCTTGATTTTCTCTGATTCGTCGTGTTAAATGACAGTCCAATGCATAGAGCATCCTGCCTATGACATTCAGATCCTCTCTTGTGCGGTGGACAGGCTTACTTTAGGCAAAATAAGCTTACTAGGGTATGCAAATCCAACGGTTAAAATCTATCCGGGCTCCTTGACTATGGGATGAATGGAGATACGTCAGGTTATTTAGGCCTATTGTACACCAGAGCCTTACTCTAAATAAACAAAACAGCTTATCTAATCTAACAGAGAGCTGGCTTCCTCAAACCTCAATGCCATACTGCTAGAACATAGGCCATTGACAAATAATAATAATAATAAGATCAAAAAGTGAAGTGATAAACAATTAAACATACCTTCAAACTATCAGAGAATAAGACACTATCATTCATATAGATCTCATCACAGCTGGCTGATTCTTGCGGGAGCGGTATTGAAGGATTCAAACTTATGGCCTCCATTTAATAAGGATTAAACAGCAACTGCAAAACACCAATCCTCAGCCAAGGAGACCTGCCCAAATGAACATGGTATAAAAGCTAACGCCCGTTTGTACTTAGAGATTTCATGTTCAACCCTCAGCTTCTTACACTATGTGTTAAAAATGTTCAGTTTATATACATATATACAATACAGTAAAACAACAACCTAACGAAAATTTCATTACAGGACAACCTATAGCAGTTCGGAATATCATATGAAGGCTTATCATACACAAAAGAAAGATACGATAAAAGAGAAGGAAAAAAAACACCTATGTTTCTAGCTTTTGTGTTCCATCTACAAGCAGGATAGAGACAAAATCTGTGCGCAGATATGTAAAGCAGTATCCTCTGAATAGAATACCCAAAAACTAACTAACTTGTGAAAAGCCACACTCTTGTCTAAAACTTGACAGTGACACTAAAATGTTTTTATTGCTTCCTCGTACCAAGAATATTCATAAAGAAATGGAATATAGAATCCAGTTCCTTTTAAAAGGTTAAAAATAGCAATCTTTCACAAGAAAACAGAATTGCTGACCGACAACAGGACAAAGCAAGAAGAAATCATATCTTGATTCTTGAATGAAGCAAACGAACAAATGCACACTCTTATGGATTCAATCAGAAAATATATATATAAGTAAAAGCAAAGAGCTAACTTTACTGAAGAGTTTGGGCAAAAATGGGAAAAAAAACAGATGGGAATTGGGTTCAAGATTTTGACCAGACAGAAGGCAAAAAGACGATAATTTATTTGTTGGATGTTGGGATGTCAGTGGAAGCCCATGGGATTAATACTCCTCGTGATCGTGAGGGAGAGAGAGAGAGAGATACTACTACTACTGAAGAAGAGGGGAATTTAACAGAAAAACGGAGTAAAATCCAAAAGGGAAGAAGACAGCATTGCCACCAAGAATGTCAGTGAGTGGTAGACTGGTAGTGGAAAACAAGAAGTGGAAGCTTAAAAGTCCAACCCCCCCCTGTTTGAAAAGCCTTTAAAGTTTAAACTGGGTCGTATCATTTTGTCTCATGTCTGCTGCTTGTCATGTCACACTCACTTCTATCATATAGGAAAGGCAGTAAATTGGTAAATCAGGTCAGTGTATGTTTTGATATTTTTTTTTTCAGATCAAACAGTTTTTGATATTTTTTTTCAGGTTCTCAGTCCAAATATGGACGATGTCGTCCAAATATTGTCAAACCGTCCAAATTTTCATTCATTTTCGTCCTAATTCATTCACTGGCTAAAAAGGATGAAATCCGTCCAAAATTTGGACACACCGTCCAAATTGTGACGAATTCCATCACAATATAGACGGCTAGCCCAAATGTTGGACGGATTCCGTCATTTTTAGCCAAAACACTTAATCCATCCAAATTTGGACGGATCCACTTGATAACTTCGTCCAAATAGATGACGGCTCGTCAAATTTGGACGGAAACGTCCATTTTGAAGCCCTTATCTTGTCTTATTTCTTATTTTCACTCTACTCTTTCGGCCTCTAGTCTTCACCATCCCATCACACAAAAAATCACCATTGCTTCCAAAAAAATCACCATTACTACACAAAAAATTCACCATTGATACCCAAAAAAAAAAAAAAAAACGGGTTTTGAACTGCGTTGTTTTATTTCACCGGTGTTGTATTTTTTTTTTTTTTTTTGAGTAGCGGTGTTGTATTTTTAAACAAATGGGTAAGCATTTACTTAAGTTTTGAATAAATTTATGGGACAATAATTGAAAAGGACACATATTGCACTTAATTAGGCAAAAAGGACAAACAAAACAAACACTTAGTTATAAAGACAAAAATTAGACAGATAGACCCAAATACCTTAATGAAAAAAAAAAAACAAAAAACATTTCAAACAGGCGCTTCAATATTCAGGCGCTGTCCATATTTTTTTTAATTTAAAAAGCAGGCGTTGTCCATATTTTTTATTTTTAGAAAGCGAGTCTTGAAACTTTTTTTTACGACCCATTGACCACCGCGATGGTGTGAGCACTCAGATGCATTGACCACCGCAATGTCGTGACCACCCCGGATGTAGTGACCACCCACGATGCATTGACCACCCCGATAATTGACAGCCTCGATGAAGTGACCATCCCGATCCATTCACCACCGCGTTGCCGTGCCCACCTCGATGCATTGGCGACCGCGATGCAGTGACTACAGTGATGCATTGACCACCCCGATGCAGTGACCACCTCCAATGCAGTGACCACCACCAATGCATAAACACCATTTTATGCAGTGACAACAATATTTTATGCAATGACATCAGCAATCATATATGAATGACATCAATAATTTATGTAGTGACATCGGCAATCATATATGTAGAGACATCGCGATGAAACGACACCGCGATGAAATGACACCGCGATGCGGTGGTCACCCCGATGCGGAGACACCGCAATGAAGTGGCCACCCCGATGCGAGAGACACCGCGATGTAGAGACCATCGGGATGCGGTGATCACCGGGATGCAGTGACATTTGATGAAACAACACCGTGATGACATTTGATATTTTTCCGACTTAATTTCATAAAACCGATTTCTTTTCTTCATAAAATCGACTTCAAATGGCTATATCTTTTGATATAAAACTACAATCAACAAAAATCTTTCACCTTAATTCATATTTTATGCAGTGACATCGGCAATCATATATGCGTGACATCAACAATTTATGTAGTGACATCGGCAATCAGATATGCAGTGACATCAATATTTTATACAGTGACATCAGCAATCATATATGAATGACATCAACAATTTATACAGTGACATTGGCAATCATATATACAGAGACATCGCGATGATGTGACACTGCGAAGCAGTGGCCACCCCGATGCAGAGACACCGCGATGAAGTGGCCATCCCCGGTGCAGAGACCGTCGGGATGTAGTGATCACCGGGATGCAGTGACATTTGATGAAGCAACAACGTGATGACATTTGATATTTTTCCGACTTAATTTCATAAAATCGATTTCTTTTTTTTATAAAATCGACTTCAAAATCTTTTGATATAAAAATACGATCAACATAAATCTTTCACCTTAATTCATATTTTTATGCAGTGACATCGGCAATCATATATACAGTGATGTCAACATTTTATGTAGTGACATCGGCAATCATATATGCGTAACATCAACAATTTATACAGTGACATCAATATTTTATGCAGTGACATCAACAATTTATGTAATGACATCGGCAATCATATATGCAGAGACATCGCGATGAAGTGACACCGCGATGCAGTGGCCACCCGATGCAGAGACACCGCGATGAATTGGCCACCCCCGATGCAGAGACACTGCGATTTAGAGACCGTCGGGATGCAGTGACATTTGATGAAGCAACAACATGATGACATTTGATATTTTTCCGACTTAATTTCATAAAATCGATTTCTTTTCTTCATAAAATCGACTTCAAATGGCTATATCCATTGATATAAAAATACGATCAACATAAATCTTTCACCTTAATTCATATTTTTATGCAGTGACATCGGCAATCATATATGCAGTGATGTCAACATTTTATGTAGTGACATCGGCAATCATTTATGCGTGACATCAACAATTTATGCAGTGGCATCGACAATTAGATATGCAGTGACATCAACAATCATATATGAATGACATCAACAATTTATGTAGTGACATCGGCAATCAAATATGCAGTGACATCAACATTTTTGTTCAATTTTTTGTCCCGAAATTAGGAAGATTTTTCAGGGGAAATCGAGCTTATGAGCCGCGTCGAGCTATATCGAGTACTTAGCCAGTCGAGTTTGATGTTGCCTTTTTATGGCTCAAGCGAGCCCGAAATTTTGTAGTCGATTCGAGCTCGAGCCTATGTAGTATTGACTCGACTCTGATCGATTACACCCTAATGTGAATGACACTACACTTATTTAACAAAGTTACCAATTTTTGTATGAAATTGTATATTCAGTGACATGAACACCCAAATTGCAAAAACAAAAACTTTGTAAATTGTATATGCAATGACATCGATGTCACTGCAACAATTCTCTAACTGTAAATGCAGTGACATCAATATCACCGCATCAATTTTATTCCAAATCATACACAAAGCCACCATCAACGTATAGTTTTTCTTTCTTTGTTTCAAGGTGATGCATGTTAAACTAATTGATCATTATTACATCATGATCAACGGTGTCGATACACGATGTGACACTCGTTGTGTCACAACGGTTGTGTCCGGATCATTACTCAAAAAAAAGGAAAAAATAAAATATCATCCAAAGCCTTTCATAATCATACCAAAGCATCCAACTTTTATTTCTATTTTTTCACATTTCCAATACATTAGAATTTAGAAAGCTTTCCGGCATAAACAATGGAAAACCATTAAGGTTGGTCCTAAAGCAAATGATGTGCTTGAGATAAGGCCTGAACAACTAGTTGAAGCTGATGGTTTTATATTTGGTACACCTTCTCGGTTCGGAAAACCACAAATGGGCCAGGATCCTAAATGAAAACTGTCAACTCAATAGCAACTACATCATCGTCAAAACTCGAAAAACAAACCAACTCATGTTCCATACAAATAGATGCCTCAAATTTAATGATGTAGTTCCCACCTTCCACTTTAAGCATGGGTTTTTGTGACTCTCTTGCCATTGCAAGGATGTGTTCTAACCGTGAACTCTTGGCTTTAAGATCTAGGAGAGTCGGTAGCTTCATGATAACCCCCAGCTATGCGTGCTGATCATCCCAAGCAGCCATGTACCCATATAAACACATATAAACCCAAGAAGCAAGGAACCAAGCAAAAGCACAAATACAGTAAACATAGACATGCTGATTCAAGGAAGTGATAGCTAGCATTCGTATTTCGTTAGTCTATCTTGGATCCTAATACATGGGAACAAGCAGATCCGTTCAATAAAAATCATCGAAACATAAGTGAAACATTTTCACACGGACACAAGAAATTCATTGATGGGTTCGGATTCGGAAACTTCGCATAATACTAAAAAAACGAAGAATACCATACCTTTACACCAATGCGCAACTCCATGACATCCCTCGGATTTACCAAAAGCTGAAATGTCTACTAACATTGTACTCATTCAATTCTTCAACCACCTTCTTGATATCATCATCACTATTGTTATCATAATTCATAAATGAACCACTTCTCAACTCCAAGCCAAGAATGGTACATGATCCATTCTCACAGCATAGCGGCTTGGTTCCAAACCATGAGATTTTCTTTAGATGTTTATTTTCTAGTCATTGTATCTTTCAAAAGTTACCAAGAGAGTATGACAAAAAATTACATCTTCAATTTTACATAGAGCAGTGGGAATTCATAACTTGAAGAAGGCAAGATGGAGGTGGATATAAATATAAATAGGCATCACAAAAAGAAAAAAGAAAAAATCATCCAAACTTCCACAATGGCCTTCACCATGTTTGGACAATGTAGCACAGAGAATGGTAATCCAGCCCCAGCTGATACAACCATAGTGAATTCACTTTGCAATATTCAGCCTTTCGATCCCACCGGCCAATTTAATGACAACTTGGCCGACATTCTCAAAGTTATAGTGCTTAATACTGCAAATGCCCAGGATTTTTATTTTGCAGGTTTTTGTTGTAACGAAGACAAAAAGTTCAATTGTGGTGATGATCAGGTTTATACCCACACAGCTTGCAGAAAAAAATCCGCCATTTAACGACTGCAAAAATTGCTTAATTGCTGCAAAAGATACTGTCGGAGCCGTTTGCCGGTTTAGTTTTGGGGCTATGCTTCAGCTTGTCGATTGTTACATCAGGTACGACAAGTATTACTTCGAGGATATTCCGAACCTATTTATGTGAGAAGAATCTCTACTTAACAATTTTCTCATCTATGGTTAATTTTGTCCAATTAATTTTATTTTGTCCTTATAACTAATAATCTTTTTTTTGGATGTCACAAGTGTTTAACTAAGCCTCAAAGCGTCCTTATAAACAAATAATACTAAATTTATTTATCGTATTTGTTTTTATCATTTACCCGGATAAAATAGACTTTACATTCTATCATTTTCCCTTTTTTTTTTTTTTTCTATCACAATATTTTCTTTTTCGTTCTATATAATTCCTTCAAACAATTATAATTCCTCTCTTGTCTTTCTATCACTAGTAGTATAAAACAAATCTTCTTGTATTTCAGCAATTAATATTAATTGCTGAAATGCAAGAAGATTTGTTTTATAATAGTGTTGTGTGTATACAACTATTAGTTATACATATATATATATACTAGTGGTGAGATTGTGCTTCGCACAATCTGCCCTGGTTTTGTGTATTTTCGCCGTGTCCTTTTTTTTTTTAAGTAGTTGTTTAGTATGGTGTTTGTTCGGTTAATAGGTTGTATATTAGTATAATGTGCTTAACTATATAAGATTTAGATAATGTATTATTCTTGATTCTAGATTTACATATGAACATATAATTAAAAAGTACGTACATTGTTGTAAAGTTTACAAAACATCTGCTGCTAGGGCTTTCATTTGTGTGCCTTTGTTATGTGCAGCACAAAAAGTTAGTTTGTGACTTCTTGTTTTTTTGGATGCATTGCATACATAAGATTTGCAAAAGCTACTTATGATATAGATTGTTACTTCCGATCCGGAAATTCAAGTTTGACTTTTTTCAAGATTGCATTGTCGTTTCTCGCGGGACTTTTGTGTTTGGAGTTGCCGTTGTTTCTTTCTTGGTTGTGTTGTGACCTCCCTTGGCCTCTTTTGCTCCTTTCTTTTTCGTAAATATTCGATGTCTTTATTAGGTCACGAGTTTAGGTGTACAATTGGTAAAGAGACAACTTCATTTTAAACGTGTTAGTTGATAGTACCTGGGGTGTCCTCCAAGTGTTTAGCGACCTTAGTTTCCTCCACAAGTGAATCATCCGCTATCTCGGTCTCGTTCCGGTCGTGTACATTGTACCTTGTTTTTTGATCAGTGTATTTTTTTGCAGATGCTCTGATGTCTGCTTTTATATTCTTCTTCAATGACTTCGATTTGCCATAGTGATCATTTCTTTTATTTCTGTGTGATTTATTGTAGTTAGTTCGTGGCGTGTTTGTTTATCTTTGTATTGTGGTAGTAATATTTTTGTACCTTGGAATCCATGTTATGTATGCGCACAGCAGTACAGTCCAGCAGCTTTTCAGCACATTTGTCAAACAATGTTGCTCCAATTGTTCTTGTATTATCTTCCAACTCTACCACTACCTTGCATCTGTTTTGATTTCAATCAGTATATGGTGTTAGCATCTTTTGTATTAAGTATAGCTTTATTATGTATCTGCGTATGATATTACCTTGGTACTGCGATCTCATCTTCATTGCATGTGTTACAGTGAAATTCTTCATTTCCTTGTGCCTTGGTTGGTTGTTGGCATTTTGGGCACGTCGAGTAGTGAATTACCGGGATGTATACGGGATGGACATTTTGCTGTGATCTCTATGTCCTGTAAATGCATTTGGCTATAATTTGTTGGCTAGATTTGTTTCTAAGTAATTAAGTTATTGTATTGTTTATTACCTTGTAGTTGTCTTGGGTGGTTTTGATGTCTTTTGTGGCAGTTGGTTTCTTGGTTTTAGAAGTTGTTTGTGCCCTTTTATTCCCTTCTGTCTTGGCCAGGGTGTTGATTATGTCCATATTTTCTTTCACCCTGCATCAGAATTGATTAGGCATTTTATTTTGGTGTTATTTATACAAGTGTATTTTGGAGTAGTATCTATTTTGTGTTTACCAAATTTGCATCTCTGTTGCTTCTGGTATATCAGGCTCCATTGTGATGTAGGAGAAGGGGACTGTTGATAGTGATCCACCTGCATGAAAGGCAATTTTTCAATGTTTATGTAGCCATTCTTAGTTTATGTATGTGCTCTCCGTATTAATTTGCATTGCAATTTGTTGCTATAAGTCGTCTACATAGAATGACGGGCATTTTTTCCTTTTCCTGATATATCCGTGCTCCTTGATTTGAGACAAATTCAGCCCACATTGTTAGTGGGTAGGGTTGAAGGTTTGTTTCGAGAATTACAATAATGTTAGAATGAGTATTGAAATTATATTAGGTAGTGCAAGTACCAATGCGAGAAAAATAGAAAACATCTTCGTACTTTATATGGTTGATTTTTAAATTTTATTAAGTTTTACGAGGGGTATTTGGTTCTTTTATGCTCTAACTTGTTGTAGTTAATATGAGTGTAGGTAGTTTGAGTTTGTGATAGGGATGCATATATTTGAAAGGTGTGCCTTTTCATTTAATTTTCTGTTCAGGTAGTCTGGTTCTTAAATGCATGTGAGGTCAGTCAAAGCTGACTTTGGTAATATGAATGTTGGTATTAAATTGTGCAATAGAAGACAAACTATGCCGGCCCAAATTGAATGTACCATATATTTTTTTGGGATATTAGCCTAGGTTATAAGAGGTGTTATATAGGTGCTGCTGAACTACTTTGAAACTAAATATCCATCATTCTTACTGTAAAATTTAGGCATTCCAAGATTAAGAAGAAAGATAACATGTCTTTTGTAAGTAACTTTCCAACTGTGCTTTATGAAAATGAAGAAGGAGTCTATGATGCCTATGCACCACCAATTCCAGTGAAATTGGATGGGGAACCAATTACGGATGCGGACATAGTTAAAGTCGGTACGTATCCAGATAATATTGTGAAGAGTCTGGTGAGGGAACGTGACAGAAAAGGCATCCTGCTACGCAACAGTAAAAATGATGAAGAGAAGATGTGGAAGAAAATGTACCAAGGTGAAGAAGAACTGAAGCAGCAAAAAGTAATTACAAAAGAGCAGATGAGGTTGCGACAATTGTGGGAAGGAAAATGTGCTTTGTTGGAAGCTAGGGAACAGGAGAATCGTGCTACCAATAGTGTGGGAGGAGCAGTGGAAGAAGATGATAGTGAGCTGCCTA
Organism: Gentiana straminea; assembly: GCA_036785695.1. NCBI lineage: Eukaryota > Viridiplantae > Streptophyta > Magnoliopsida > Gentianales > Gentianaceae > Gentiana > Gentiana straminea. The sequence goes on from JAVUPR010000107.1 coordinate 498,274, forward strand.
ATGGACATGTTGTTTAAGTATTTAAATTCCAGTCCTATAAGTAAGGTCATAGCTATATATGTGTTTATCTGTTGGAGGCTGATAACTTATAAACATTCTGTTGTAATGCTTGTTGGGGGCTCTTAATCTAGAAACTTTATGTTGTAAGGCTTTTTTATTTTTAATGAAATGTACTGTTTTTATTTATTTAAAATAAAATGCTTTTGCAAGATGACACAGGTAAATGATTAAGAGAATGTAAAATCATTGTGTTCATGAAAATTACAAACAACAGTTTGAATGGAAATGATTTGCAGCATACAGTGGTTAAAAACCGGTATCATATTTATGTAAATTGGAAAACTGCAATAATAGCTTCACATTTCTTAGTAATGGAGTTACCTTTGATCAACGACAATGAACTCTTGTAGTGATGTGAGATTTCCTCGTGCAACAAGTTGTCTTGGGGGTCTAATGTCAATGACTGTGGCTATGATATCTGTTGAATGGAAATTTAAATACTTATCACCAAATAAATTTATCTACAGCCAATTTATACAACAGAAAAAGCAAGCTAATTTGTTGAGGATTTGTGTATACCTATTGGGTTTCTTGTTCCAATGAGAGATGGGATGTTGTTGAAGGAAGTTGTCTGTACTGCTGGATACGCAAGTCTTTGTTCTGGATCTGTCATCGGTCGTATATATGTGGATGCCATGAATATCCATTCCAGTGTCATTCCAGGAGACAGGTGTTGATATGCTTCTTTAATTGGTTGGACCTTGGCCCCTCCAATTATATATGTTGAAAACGGAACCAATGTTTTGGCTAGCAACTCTATTGTCTGGTCCCACAGAATCCCCTCGACACGGTTGGTCTGTTCGAAATAAGTAAGAATAATTATAGAACATAGCAGATTCATAGAGGGATTCTTGGTGAAAGGAAAATAATTTAAAATGCACCTGAGTATCTTGCATAAGTATTTTTTGTGTACGGCGTCCATCTTTAGCTTTGTAGATATTTGTTTTATCCAGCACCACTACTTTGACTCTCCAATCGACCGTAGCTGTTGTAACTTCGGAAATTGTTAAAAACTTTGCTCTTGTGGCCATTCTGAATGCTGTCATCACCAGTATTAAATATCCAAAATGATAGGCCTATGTTAATCTATATTTCCTAAATATTTATACGGCAAGCTTGGTTCAATATCTATGTGTATACATTGTTAGGTAGAACTATTGTCGTAAGTGCTTTTCTCGTTATTTGGTTTATAAGCGGCCATGGGAAATCGGAAATGTAGATTGATGTAGGTGCATTCGAAATTTGTCTTTTGTTTGGATGCGAGGCTTGTTCAAAGTCATGGTATAGCAAATCCTTATTGGGAACTAATAGTATTTGGAAGAAATACAAAAATTGTCGCTATTTCTATTTCTATAATTAGACATTAACTATGGTTATCCGTAATTCGTGCTCTCGAATAATTTCATGGAACACGATGTTTTGTGTTTTGTTTGCACGGATTTCATCTGCTAAAGTTGGTGGGGCAATAAGTATTCTTAATGCATCAAAAGTTCTGACTCTTGAAAGAGCAACGTATAATTGACCATGAGAGAAGACAGTTCACGGAGGTATATTCCAACTTTGTCTAATGTTTGTCCTTGAGCCTTGTTAATGGTCATTGCATAGCAAAGTCTTATTGGAAATTGGTAGCGCTTGAACGCAATGCCAAATTTCTCGTGGTTTGTAGGTTGTAGTGGAATTTTGTGCAATATAGTAGTACGACCTTTGTAAGGTCCGGCTCAATTTGTGCTACTATCGTATGTGTGTTAAGTTCTTTGCAAATCATTCTAGTGCCATTGCATAATCCCTCGGTAGGGCTTAGATTCCTTAATAGCACTATTGGTGAGTTTATCTTCGGGATAAGCCGATAAGGTGGTAAACTACTTGGATTTAATGAATGTAAAAAATCTTCGTAATCTCCTTGGTGTTGAGGATTTAAAGTTACATCAATTCTTGTGTATGTTTTCATGGTACCTTCAACTTTATCTAGAATTGCTTGGTTTATATCATTAACACTATTTGTTTGTAGCGACTAGTAAAACCACGTTCATTACAATGTTATAATCAACATTAAAATCTCTCATATACGGATATACAAAATCAATCAATTGTTGTAATGATTTATCTTCATCAACAAATGGTATTGTTATTACGTAAGGGCGAATAATGTTTCTATCGTCATCCTCGGGTTACGTACCATTACCAATGCGTAGAAGGTATGCGGCAAACTCGGGATCATTAAGGGATCTCGTATTCGTGTCGGAGTTGAATCTTTGTAAGGGAAGGCCACAAAGGTGAATGGAATATGCTAGCATGTATTTGTTGTTCTTTGGTTCCCCTAGTTACTACGGGGAGGACTTGTCTGAAATCACCACCAAATATCACGGTTTTATTTCCGAAGGGTAGATCTACCTCTGTTATATCTCTAAGCATCATTGCAAACGCTTCGATTGCCTCACGATGTGCCATGGGAGCCTCATCCCAAATGATCACTTTTGCTTCCCTAATTAGTTGTCTTTGTTCTTTGATTGCTTACTTACATTGGCAACTTTTCCTTCATCACTATGTAAAGGCAGATTGAATCGTGAGTGTGCAGTTCTGCCTCCGGGTAGCATACAAGCTGCAACGCCAGAAGTAGGCGTGGCAAGTACAATATATCCCTGTGACCTTAGTGTGGCCATGATTGCCTTGTAGAGGTATGTTTTACTGTTCCACCGGGACCATCGATGAAAAACGAGGTTGGTTCTTCGACTAAGACACTGGGTTAATATTCTTTCATATGCATAGCGGCTTGTTGATCATTAAGTTGGTCAATACATAGAATGTCGTCCGGAGACACGTATATTCCTTTCGGACAATATCTCTTTTGCGGGGCCTTTTTTCCACAACAAGAACTCGCGTACGTACCAAGTTGGAAATCAAATAAGTTCCGGCCCATATTCTCAAGGAACATAGATATATCTGTAAAGCTTTTCTCCTTCCTTGTAGCCGAAGCATCTCATTGTTTCTCATTTGTCTTTATTATAATCCTCACACAACATATGCTTATATTTGTTCCACAAAAAAAGAAGGATTTGATGGGGAACAAAAAGCTAGAATGGATGAAAAAAGATGGCGTAGTTGTCTAGGCATTTGATACACTACGACTTCCTCTAAACACTTGTCTAGGTCGAATCGGTTGAGAGTAAATCCCAAGCTAGAGCTGATTCCCTAAATGTAGGATAAAGGTAGCTATTGAACCTTAATAGATCGTTGTATGATGTAGGTCCTTTTACATGATTCAATAATAATCGAAGGTAATATCGCTCGCCTTCCATGGGACTGGCAGATACAATACGTCCTATAACTGTACCTTTTTTCCGTTCAGTCCACAAATGTTTTCCAGAATCCCAAACAAAAAACTTCGGGAAATCACGATATAATAGTTTTAAAGACATTGCAGTTTGGTTAGTGTTATTCATGTGGAAAAATTGTGTAAGCATGGTCCGTGATAAGAAGGTGTTTGAGACAACACTGTGGAGATCTTTGTTGACTGGGAAAGATATATAGTGGTTATTTGGTAAATGTAATTGTAACACAATTACAAATTTGGATGCATTTCGAATAGGTCGAAAGAAAAGATACGCCACGCGGCCTGCGGGGGTGCAACCCATCGGCCACGTTGGTATTCTTCGATCTCATTATCGGAACCCAATTGTGACATACGGAAGGCAATTTTGTCTGGTCCTTTGTATATATATTTGTATATGTACTTAACTAATTTGATAGTGGAACAAATTTCGACATTAATATGACGAGTCATACTTTTCTAATAAATAAGGGTTATATGGAACAACGTGCCGGTTGTCAATGACGCAACGTCGCACAACGACGTGACGGTCCATTGTTCCGACGTACGTACCGAGGGTAGCTATACGCACCATGAACGAGTGTATTCTTGGTATTGTCTTGGATACCTATTTTTGCATTTCTTGTTTTGCATGCAAGGGCTTGTAGGATTTGATGATCCACAAGGACCATGGATCATGTGTTTCAATACCAATTTATGTAGGTTTGGATTTATTTCGGGTGCGGTAATTAAAGCACTAATGAACCGATCGTATGCTTCACGGTTCAAGAGCTTGCTATCCTTTGCCATTATGAGTAGTAAATGTGTATGAGGTAAACCACGTTTTTGGAACTCAATAGAATACACCGATGCAAAATTTGGTTTTCCAAAAATTTTATCCTGAGAAGATCCTTTTTTAAGAGTTCAAGTTTTGCTTTGAAAACTCGAGACAATGGTCCCAGATCGGGACGGTTTTGAGGTAATTCGTTAGGGAGTAAATGGTCGAAATTTCGACCAAGATGGATTGCATGTCATGGTTAAGAAGAAATCGGGTTTTCCAAATTGTTGTACTAAAGCCATTGCATCCATGTATCTTTTCTTCATATCTACGGGACCACCAACAAACGAAGGTGGCAATATCATTTTTTTCCCTACGTTGGAAGTACTTGTATTTCCGGTTGCAATCTTGTCAATCAATCCTTGTAAAGATTCGGTTCGCACCTCGTTTTGTTGTTTGTAGAAGTATTCTAAACGTGATGTTTCGAGCTTAACAAACATATCTACAATGTATTGTTGAAATAATCTCCCTTGTATGCGGGAGCATTGATTGGTCATCTACACGTATTTGCATCTTGTAGCAATAATATTGTACGCAAGAGACAATATTGCGTTTACGAATGGCCTTTTTGTACCGCAAACAAAGGAGTAAAAAATGGTTGGTGAATGCAAAAAAGGTTCTTCTTTAGTAAAAGTGATAAGAGGAGAAAGACTTCTTGCCTTCTTCTTCTTCGTAAACAAGTTGTTCTGCGGATGCAATACTTGTATCTAACGGTGGAAGTGCCATGTGACAATAGTTTTTATGCTTAGATAAATTGGGTGGCAATTTCTCAATCCCATAATGCCAACCAATTTCTCCCCGGGAAATATAAGCGGATATTGCAACGGATCATAACATCCATAGTTATGACAAATTTTAAATGGTGTAGTGTTTTCGGAATATATTTGGATGTGACATTTTGGATTGAAGGTAGTCTCATCGTCAAGAGATATTATTCCAGAAACGTCGTTGCAAGTTGGTTCATTGTATAATCTTTGATCAAGCTTGGGGTCATTGATGATATAAAACCTATACCTATCCAAAACTTCTAAGTCTTTAAGACGCCTCAAGAAAACAACATATGGATTCCGAGCTAGGACCTCAGTTAATTTCAGCATAGTATTGCGTGAGAACCGATCAGAAACCTTTAAACGTTCTTCAACCTCTAACTTAGGATCATAGAAATAAAGTTGAATTCCTGTTGATTGCTCGGTTCCGGACTACAGGGATTAAGAAAATGGTATATCTTACCTTGCACTTTGAAAGTATATACACCCGAACATTTTTAAGCAATTCCTTATCCTTGCGCGCGAGAACGTAGTAAATGCTAGGTTGTTATTGTATGTACGTGAGAATTTTTGAAACTCAACGGCTTCTTCGCGTCGGTTCCAATAAACAAATTGCGTAACGTATACGGCATTCTTTGTTACGACAATCCTTATCTCACCATACGAACGAGCGAAGCATCTTTGGCTCATGGAAGAAACGAAATGCCAAACGGTGACGGCATTTGGGTGCACTGGGTAAGGTTGATTCCACCAAATGCTCCACGACACCACTACTACGATTGGCTAGATAATCAGCACGCAACTTATTCCTCAAAACATTGGAAGGATAGAACGTAGGGTTTACATATGCCTTAGAGCATAATGTTCCTAGATTGGCTGATGTGTGAACATCGGAGACCACGGTGGGTGCACAACCGAGAAAAAGCGAGAGGAAGCGCAACGGATTCGAGTACTAAAGCGGTACTTGTCTCTAACTTTTGGGAAGCATACTTGTTTACGTCGACGGGTTAGAAGAGATTGTTTGTCACTCTCATTCATGCTTGCATAAGCTTTGTCTACGTTTCGGGTTTCTTAATTTCCGTTTCTCGGCATCCATTTTTTTACCGATACTAACAATTTAAGCGTTACAGATTTACCCCAAAAAAGAGAAAAAGCTGGATAACAAATAAAGCTTTGTATTACGGGGACAAACCTTAATATTCGATCTTATTAAGCGGATACAAAGACCCAAATACAAACCTAAAGTACGGTGGATACTAAAGTGTAGGTCGATCCTACAATATAACTTTCAAATAAAGTTAAACCTACAAAAGCAAGCTATTAACTATAATGCAAACTATTGTATAGATTCTATATACGAGCGGGAAAATGAGATTTTTTGTAGATCTCATAACTACGGGGTTTGCAATAGATCCCCAACTATCGAGGTTTGCGGTAGAACCTCTAACTACACTAACACGAAGCAATTTCCTTGTTTTTTAAGCCGAGTAGCTCCAATACCTTGTTCGAAAGCTGTAAAAAAAAAAAAAGTAAGTGGAGGCTGTAAGGTCATACGTACGACATACGGTGGCGAAAGTCAAAGAAAAGGAGCAACATCGAATATAACGAGAGGCGAGAAAACAACAATGCATAGTTTAGACGAGAAGAACCTACTACAACTATAGCTATATCATAAATAATATTGGTAAACAAACCTAAATAACAGAGAGCATGTGCTTTTTAAACAGTATACTACCTTGACCAAATAAAAAAAAATTTGTCTTTAAAATGGAGCAGAAGTACAAATGCCCCTGACAAGCACAAACTAATGGCTTTACAAAGAAACAGCACAAAAGACAGAAGCATATGCAAACATAGGTATACATGGTCTTAGCAAAATAAAGAATACAGGTAAGCAGGAAGCAAGTCTCAACACACATTTAGGTAGATCAATCTTGAAACAAACAATAACTGGGAATTAGCAAATTATCGGACGAGGCAACGTAGAACAAGACCCAAACCAATGCTGATCCAACTAAGCCTGCAAAGCAGAAGGAACATTAGTCCATCAAACTGGTAATGTAAAACAAAAAAAACAACAGATACACACAGAATATACAATACACTAAAAACAGTCTAACAAACTATCGATACGGGAAGGGGAGAAAAATATATCTCGGTTCATGTTTATCCAAAGCGGGAAATACACTAAAAGAACCATTTGTTACGGGGAAGGTTCAAAGGGAAAAAATATGAGCAAATAAACATGTGTAGAGTACCCCAAAACACACATGCAACAATATACATCAAACGATTAATGATGAAGTAAACATACTAAAAGATAAGCGACGACAAGAAGCATAAATAATGGTGTCTAAGAAGTCATCTTTCCCAGGAAACCAGAAGTAACAACGAAACAACTAAATTAGCCAACACCAAAAGAGGCACCCAAAAAAAAAAACAAGAACAACAGTCAGATGCAACAGAAACCGAACATCACATACAATGCCAAAAATAACCTAAGCACCCAACCAGAACTGAAAACAAACACATTCAACAGCAGGAACTGCGAAGTGAAAATGCGGTTAAAAAAAAGGAAAAAGAAGAATGAGAAAAATAAATCACACAATTGATAATTGCAAAATCAGAGAAGCCAATGACCATGAAATACGAGCAAAAAGAACAATATGAAGATGAAGAAGCCAAATTACCGAGTTGAACACTTCGCTCAACCGAAGATAAGAACGAGAGAAAACGACGATAACCATGAAATACCGGGAAAAATAAAAAGAAGAAAAAGAAAAGATGAACATCAACAAGCCAAATTAACCGAGTACAACAACTACTTGAATCGAAGGCGAAAACGGAGAGAAGAGCGGATGAAAATGGAAGTGAAAAATTGAAATGCATGTCGCTTATAAACGGTTATATGCCAAGCACTGCCGATAACCATGAAACGAAGGGAAAAGCGAACATGAAGATGAACAAGCCAGATTACCTGAGTAGAATGTTGCTCTTCCTGAAGGCTATCTACCACCGACATTCCCACTATGAACAGATGAAAATGGAAGAGACAAATTCAATGCATGTCTGATAAACAGATATATCCCGAGGCTGCTGCTTTCCATCTTTGAGTGCGCATTTCTCCTCAATATTACTGGCAGGCTGAGGCGGTAGTGGACCACGTGTCCATGGGTCTTCAATACGACGCCGTTTAAGGAAGAAGGAAGCAAAACCGAATAGGACAAAAACCGTCGTCCTGAACATTGGAAATTCATATATAAACCTAAGTTAAGATAATGACTAATAATATAGTTTTCATGCCATTTTTTCCATGGTAGTAATTTGTATCTCCGTATTACTGTTATGGTTACCGTGTATAAAACAAGTTGAGAAGCTCAACACGGTTATTGGAATATTTTATCGTGGTGGGCTTTTTTTAGCATGGCCCCAATGTATGAGTAATTCGGTTTCCTTTACCGTAAACAAACAAAGGCCGGGGCCCAATGTCAAGTGCAAGTAGTACTATATCTTGCCATGGTAAATGGGGAAATGAAACGACGACGGTCTTGCTTTTTGGTTATCTATCTATCCGGATAGTGGATACATTTGTGCACATCAAGGAAGGAAGGAAGGAAGGTTGTTTACTTTACACCAAGAAAATCGTCGCCGCCCCGAGCCTCTCTTCCAACACCATCTTCCTCCCAAACGAGAAGAACTACCATACCGGTAGTAGGTATGAATTCCATGTTTCTGTTTTTTTCTTCTTTCTTCTGTGTTTCAAATTTATATTTTTTTATCTCAGGTAACTAACTATACACATTATTCTTTGGAATTGATTTAGCATTTTTTTTTCTTCTTCTTTTCAATTTAGCTGATTTGCACAGATAAAAACAAGAAGAATCTCAATCTGAAAACGGTGGGTGTTCCCATTTGAAAAGTATAACAAGGAAGGAAGGAAGGAAGCAATTGCTAGCGGTAAAAAATAAGTCAGCAATCTGATTATAGTTAGAGTTAGAGAGTTAGAGTTAGCCCGTCCCTCGTTCCGTCGTCACTCAGACACATGCCACCAAGCTGAGCTGTCGTCGATACATCCTAGTAGTAGTAGACTACCCCCTCTCTATATTATTAGTAACCTTAGGGCATCCACAATGGGACCTTGATTCAGCCCCCAAAATGTATTTAGGGTGCCTTTAAACCACAATGGGACCTTGATCCAAAAATGAAAATCCCTCTACCCCTACCTTGAGTTATCAAGTGAAGCCTAAAGGAAGCTTTTGCAGAAAAAAGGGAAAAGATTATTAAAAAAGGGGAAATATATTGCAAGTGGGGTATATTTTCTTTTTTGTCAATTGATTGGAAAGAGAAAAGTTGTTTTTAAAGGATGTATAGAGGTTGTTTATTGGAGTGAATTATTTTTTGGGTGTTGGAAAAATGTAAATGAAACGAAAAATGATGTGTTTGGAGGGTGTAATTTGAGGGTTATCATTAGGGTCGCTCTTAAGCTTAAGCTAGCTGTGTTGTTTCAATCTCTGCTCCAGAGAGAGAGAGAGAAAGAAAGAAAGAGGGATTTGCATCTTCTAATTCACCTTCAGCACCCCAATAATTAAAATTTGATAATGTCGTCCTCCGATTGGCTTGATCGTCTCTGGTCGTCTAAAGGTTTTTCATCCACAAACCCCCGCCTTGATCTCGATCCATTCATCGCCTCCTTAAGTCGTACCGGTTCCAACATTTCCACGGCTCATCCCATCAGCCCTCAAAACCCTCCACCACCGCCACCACCTCCACCACCTCTGCCTATCAATGCACAAAAGACCTCCAACATTCAACCCTCCAACGCCTTCACCAGAATTACCAATGCACTCTCCGACCTTTTCTGTGTTGGTGACCCCATTCCTAAGTCCTCCTCCTCCTCCTCCTTTCCCACTGCTAGGAAATTCCCCCGCAAGCAACCTAACCCTATGCATTACCTTGTTACCAAGTCTTCAGATGATTCCGACATTATTACTGACTCTCACGGTGGTGATCAGATTGTTTCTAGGAAGAATGTGACCGTTTCATCCATGATGACTGTCAGTGTTGATTACAGTGGGCTCAATGAATCGACGGTTCATGGTGATCACGTGAAATTAGTTGAAAATTTCAAATGTGATCAAGAGGAGGAAGATGCTGATAAAGGTTGTCCTACCTTAGATGGCTTCTCTAGAACTGAGGTCACGGTCATAGATACCAGCTTTGCAGGCTGGAAATTTGAGAAATTCTTGTTTAGAAAGGATGTTACATGGAAAGCCTGTGATAAGAAGGGCAGCAAGGCTACAGTGGCTTTAGGGAAGAAGAAGAAGAAGAAGAAGAAGAAAAAGCGGAAGGCCCTTGCCATGGCTAAGGAAAAGAACGAAGGGAAAAAACTCAAGGTTTTGCACCAGGGAAGTAGTATGCTTAAGAAGGGGAGTTCTGGTTGCAATGAAGTAAGCTAACGCTTCTCTGATTTTGTTGCTTGTTACCACATTCATGGCTTGGTTATGTTTCTAGCTGATAGAGGGGTTTAGCTTTGGTAGTGTGTATTTTAGCTAGCTTATTGTGTTTGTACTACCATCTCATCCTTTTTGGGTGTTTGTTAATGGCTTATGTTATTTCTAGATTTTGCATTGATATGACTGCTTTCACATTTATTTTCTTGGGCTTTTATGTTATTCTTGGACACCGACTCTCTGTTTGTTAAAGCCTGCATAAACACCTAACGGTTTGCTCATTCCCTACATAGTATAAACCCAAAAAAATCCCAGCTGCACTCACTTGTGTTTGAACATGCATTAGTCCTCCATCATTTGAAGGTATGGCTCTTTGCTTCTAACATTTATTGGCAGCCTCATTCCTGATGTCAGCATAACTTTTAGGAATCACCTATTAATGCCATGTAGTGTTTTACAGTGAAAAAATGTTGTTTGTGTAATACTTCGCTACTGTTGAGTTTTATGAGAAACGTTGTGATTCTTAATGTTAACTGCATGTGCCACTTACTCTTTCTTATGATGCTCTTTGTTATGCCTTGAATGCTCTAGGAAATTACATTGTCCGTTTTTAAGGACTTCCATTTATTGCATGAAATCATTTTTTTTTCTTTTAATTCTCTTGCTGGAATATTTTTCTAGCGTCAGGTTGATTATGCTGTGAAAAATGCTCAGTGTCTCTTTACGTACCCTTTAATGGCCATGTACACACCTACTTCCTTAACCATATGTATATGGTAGACTTTGTTATGGAGTTATGCTGCTCTGTGCTATTTTTCAAGCTTGCTATTACCTCTGTTCAGCATGTTATGTCTGTAGTCTATGAAGATACATGTTTGTTAGTGAAATTTTGTGGTTATGGCTTCAAGTATGTTATAAATTTAATGTTAGGGTCTTTTGTCTACATATATATATACTTAAAATCTTTGCTTGTGTCTCTCCCACACCACAATACGTCAGTACCTTCACACTTGTTTATCTTTGCTTCCATTTGTCAGTAGCTTCACTATGCTTTGGGGGATATGATCACTAAATGGTGAAATATGTTACCTTTGTGTTTATGAAATGACCTATGCTTTTGGTCAGATCATTAAATGCTGAAATTTGTTACCTTTCATGGTAAAACCCATGCGCAAGTAACGACCATGAAACAACGTATAAGAGGTCTTCTGTTGTATTGCAATTTATTTGTGCTTGTTTTTGGTTTTTTTGTTTATGTCTGTAGTTATTCGTTTATTTTTGGGTCTCTCTGTTTGCAAGTTCTTTGTTGCTGGGATTAGGAATAATGTGTTTGTTGTGCTTGCTTCTGCTAAGCTTTTGTCATCACGGTGCAGGTTTCCTCCAGCATACTTGGCCAATAAAAATTGCATTTACACCTCCGTTGTCAACTCAGTGCTAATTGCCGATGCACAGGTACTGCAAGCTCATTATTTTTATTGTGATACTGGTTTTTCAATATAGTGCATTCATATCATTGTTTGCACGATTCTTCCCCTTTTGTTACGTATCCGAGAAGAATCGATATCATTGAAACTAGATGGAGGCTCATTGCTTGAATGGCTAGACCACTTGAATTTTTTTAATCTCTTAATTTCTCAAACTATAGGCATCTCAAATATTGACTGTGTATTTTTATCCAGGTAAGAAAAGAATTCTCAGACAGTTTCTACTCTTGATAAAAGACGAGACATGCAAAAGTACAAACGTGCTTCTGGCGCCGCCATCTGCCACAGAAATAGTGCCTCTTTCAGTTGTCATTAGAGAAATAGATTTGGTATGATTCTGATTAATTTACACGTATCCACAATGAATCTTTCAACAAATCATTGGATTTTTTTTTTTTTTCCCTCTGAAAGATGAGTGTCTAGCTGATGCGAGCTCGAAGACGCTTTGGTACACTGCGTGCGAGATGATGTAGTTAAAACAAAGAATTCCTGTGAATTGAGTATTTCATGAACTTTCTTGTGATGTTTTGCTTTGCATTATACTGTTAAGTGGATGCTATGCATATATATGCAGAAGGTTTCCTGGGTGAAGGAGATTGAGCTTGCTACTTTGTTACATAGAATTTTATGACAGAACATATATTGAGTGAGGGTATTTATCCGATTTTAAAGATGTGTCTGCAGTTTGAAGTAAAAAATGCAGGATTCACTTGGCAACTCTGAGGCTAGTTCAACTGATATAGCCAGGAAAGACACTAGGAGAGACCAGGTTTTGAGCCCAAGGACAAAAAACAAGTTGGAAAAAACTAAGTGATACTCCTCCTGAACATACATACATACAACTTGCGTACGTCGGCTGGTAGCAGTCAAATAGCCGCTTGTGTTCACACCTCAAACTGTGGCCGCCCTAGGCATATGCCCCTTGCAGATTCAAACTGCTCAACTTATTATTACTCTTGAGAGGTGATTGTGTTCATATGCTGTTACCAAGCCAACTGAACAAGAGTTGGCTGAGGCCACTGCAAAATATCATATCATGTTACAAGATATGTAAGTTCATTTAGTCCTCCATCCTCCATCCTCCATCCTCCATCCTCCATCCTCCATCCTCGGTCACGAGTAGGACTAAATGGGTCAAAGTAGGCATCACAGAGACGAACCGAACTTATGCATGTATGGTATATACGAGAATTGCACACAGTTGTTTTAGTCGTCTTTGATTACTAAAATGTATATATATGAGAATTGCGCACAGTTTTTTTTTTTTTTTTTAAATTTTTTATGGGGAACATATGTTTTGTCAGACAACTCTCAAACATGAGTGTTAAAAACCCAATCCATTACCAACGAAACAAATGCAATTGCAACTTATTTGACCGTCGTAACATATTCATTTATTTATGCACAACAAATAGCAAAATAATAAAAATATACATACATCTCAACTTGTTCCCAGTCTGTCTGACTATATACTACTATATCACAACAGAAGTCAAGTAAAATATCCATAGAAGCCAATCAACTTCCAGAATAAAAAAGATACTAGAAGCCCTCCTTGTCTTTCAAAATGCATGCAGCAATTCTATGGAGAAAAAAAGATTCTGTTGATTCCCTCCTTGTTTTTGTTCTTGTTTTTGTTTTTGTTTTTGTAATAAAAACATCAAGCTTGATGAAAAAAATACACATATATATATGTCTGATATCAAGTGGAAATCCTCCTCCCCAGCAGCTCAATAACTTAAGCATCAATACACTTGAAACCTCTGCATATACACAACCAAACCACAAACAAGACGACACAAATGATCAAATCCATAGATAAAACCACCCATACATGCTTCCTCCATACCTTGTTCGCCTTCTGACGTCCTCCTGTTTCACCCGAATACAATCCGTTGTTGTTCTTATTATTATGCATCGAAACCACCGAAAAATCCCTGCTCAATCTGATTGACATTTCATCAGAAGCATCTGACCCCCCTTCCCTTCTTTTCCATTTCCATTTCCATTTCCATTTCCACCACACCCCTTAACACAATCACCTAACAAAAACCTCTTCTTTTTCTTCAAACAACTAACAGCATCCCCAAGCAATGGCTTCCCATCAGGCACACTACCTCCTCTGGAATAATCCGAGCTTTCGTCCCTTTTGTGACCGGAATTGGGAGAATGCAATCCCTCCATTTCATCATGTGAAGCCAACAATTGACGGAAAACAGGGTTGAATTCACCTTGGAAACAATGTGAACTCATGCTCTCTAAACGCCGCCTCGTCCCGCAATCATCATCGATATCATTGAAAGCTTCTTTAACGCTCTTTAGAAATGCTAATCCTTCAACATTCTCCAGGTTTTCATCGAATATGGCAAAATAAGAAAAAGGGTCATCGATTAAGAAAAGATAGGTCCGATTGCGCACCGTATGGGAGAAAACCGTGTGAAAAGACGGCGTCTTATCCAGACATTTCAAGGCTATGACTCCAAGATCTGCATCCTTGGAATTGAATTCAGCAACAATTGTTGTCCCTTTTGCAATACATGCATAGTGGATCAAATTCCGGTCTGAAATCATCGTCTCTGACAATGATGAATATATATATTCAATAACATCCAAATCAATCTTCTTTCTCGGATCACTTTTCCTCTAGGCCAGCAAAATTACAAGACGATACATACCGCGGATGCTTTTTTATGCTAGGCAAAACAACGAACAAACACAGTATGCACGCAATTGAGCTCCAAAATCCCGCATAGAAGAATCTAAAGACTGTTTTTCGGGTAAACGCGGGAGATTGGGATGTCGTTGAGAGGATTTGAGATTTGCTAAGCCATCGGGGAAGAGGAGGGGGGGAGATACGGCTTTCCTTCCCCGGTCAAACCCAGCTCTTCTATACTAATCCAAAACAAGGAATATTTGGATAAGATATGGTGTTCTAATGATTGTCGTTTAGCATTTTAAAATAGAAAAATTAGTTTATAATTCACTTTTTCTCTCTTAATTAAGTGCTAATTCTATTTCGATTTTTTAGTTGCATTAAGTATAAATAAATTCCACCGGACGAATATATTCATATTCTCTCACGGCGTTGGACCTGAAGAGAGCATTAGCTGTTGCTGAAACATCAAAGCTTTATAGCTTCCGATCTGGTGTTGACGGAGCTTTGAAGCCAACGAATTAGTCGTCGACTGGTCTTCAAGAGAAGAAGCACCGCCGAGATGGGCCTGAGACAAATTGTCCCAAGGAGCCTGAGCCTGGTGGGGCTTATTAGTAGAAGTTCCGGCGTTGTTGCCGCCGGTAACGGAAGAGAGGTCTGGTGGCCATGAATTAGAGGGCACTGAAGACAGAATTTGGTCAAGGAATTCATCATGCGTTGGATCGAATTGTTGGTTCAAAATCGAGTTAATATATTGCATTTCTCTGCCACAAGGTTGCATTGGACCTCAAATTCTGAAAAAATAGATTAAAAACGAGAGGTAGGTGGAGAAGAAAGTAGGACGTGGAAACTTCTGGGTGAGAAAGGGAAGAAGGTGAGATCCTTCTGGTTCAGACGGAATTGGACCACTGAGATCCTTTAAATTACTAAGATCAAGTAGTTGAAGATAAGAAAGTCCATCTTTATCTGTTCAAAATTGAGTCCATCTTTATCTGTTCAAAATTTCCATGCGGGACATGGAAGCTTTACAGGGAAGGGTATTGTCATGTATAGCTGAGATAGCCATTGGTATTTGATAAAGCTATTTGGGCCATGAATATATTGTTGAGCCAGAACTATTTTGGAGTCCTCTTTAGTGTTAGTAGGATTATGAGTACATATAAGGATGATCAAGTTGAAATGAGTGGATTATCAATGAGATTTTGAAGCAGCTTGAGGTTTTCAAAATATATGCCATGTTTGCATTTCAGCCTAGAGTTTGGAAAGTTGAGCAATGTGGTTGCAAATAAGTGGCCTGAAGTTTAGAACAAGTTTTGGGCCTGAAGTTTAGAACAAGTTTGGGCTGGTAAGCATCGTTAAAGGGAAGAATGAATCATTTCCCGGTCCCTAATACTGGTTTCGACATTAGAGACACCAAAATGAGCTATCTCAAAAGCTTTTTATGCAAAGTTCATGGGCCAAATACAACACGGACCACCAATTCCAATAGCAAGAGTGGATGAGATCGTTTAGCACTACAAGATCATGTATCTCCCAAATATAAAGATTAACATGTAGTCACTTGAATTAAGCCTTAAATGAGCACGATATCTTGTTTTCGATCACGATACTTTATGACTTATATGATACGGTTCATGATATTGTATGCCTTATATGAGCCAGATATGATATTGTGTCTCTTGAATTAAGCCTTAAATGAGCCTTATATGAGCCAGATATGTGTACCTTGAAGTAGTTACTTGAATTAAGCTTTAAATGAGCCTAATACTGTTTACTAATACTGATACTGTTTACCGATACTGATATTGTATGCCTTATATGATACTGCTAGTGATATTGTATGCCTTATATGAAGCCTTATATGAGCCAGATATGATATTGTGTCCCTCGAATTAAGTCTTAAATGAGCCATATATGTGTGTCTTGAAGTAGTCACATGAATCAAGCCTTAAATGAGTCGATCGATATCGATATGCGATATGCGATCGATCTTGTGTTAGTGTAAATGCTGCGATTAAATTCGGATTTCAAATAATATGTCGAAAAGGTATCAAATGAGGTCTCAAAATGAAGATAAAAAAAATATGAACTTTGGTGAAACAATTTTGATGATCGGTGTTCTAAATCAAAAGTTATGGTTGTTTATAAGAAAAACACTTCGGTTAATACAAATATTTTTTCGGCTTTCAAAATTTACGTCGGAATGGTATCGTATTTGGGCTCAAATTAAAGAGAAAAAAAATGAATTTTGGTGAAAAAATTTCGATGATCGGAGTTGTAAATCAAAAGTTACGGATGTTTGAAAAAAAAAAAAAACCAATCCTGAAAGTCCAGCGGAAGTACCGAAGATATGCATATGCGCGCGTCCCTCCTATAAAGGGGTAATTTTGTCCGTCTGAAATTATTTGTCATTTTTGCAATTAAAAAAAGAAGTGTGTACTATTTATTCATTTTGTAATTTTTTTTTGTCCTTTTCCCTCAATCTCTCTTTTACAAAATATATATATAAATAAATAAGGTTTTGTATTTTTTATTTTTTATCATTAATTTATAATTTATAATTTATCTAGCAACTTTTGAATCTTTATAATTTTATAGTAATTTGATAATTTATGCATGAATCGGAAATATATATCCATCCATCAAGTAATAAATTTGATAATTGTATCTTCAGCTTTAATAATTCTTATATGTCTTGGTAATTATTGTGTTTTCCAATCTTTTAATATGACATTATATCTGGGCTTGGTTACAAACACCTCTTAAAAACACACAACGCGTGATATCAAAATCAAATTTTAACACATTTAAATACTATTACTTGGGTATCAAATATCCATCTTTAATAGGAGGGTTTAAAATCATAGTATCAATACTTTTTCAGTGTAGAGGATTACTACCAAAACACCACAATATATAAAACAATGGAATTAGCATTACAATGACACAATAATTAGTGGATTTGAGCGTTCTTTTTTTCGATTGGAAGGAAAATAGGATTTGTTTGATAGAAGATTTGTGTTGATACAGGAGAGAAGTTATTGTTGGCACATAATATTCTGTCATAATTTTTGGGTGTTAAAAGGATCATAAAATCATGGGTTGAAAATTTCGTAAACTGTTTAAAAAGAAAAGGAAACTGATCGAGTTTTTCCAGATGAAATGGTGATTGAGAAACTATAAATTAGGGGTGAATTGGTCTTTTTAAGTGTACTTTGTCATTTTCTACCTTTTCTCAACCCGTATGTTCTGCTTGCCATTTTCTACAATTTTTTTGTCCTGTAATACCATTACCCCATAATTTTTACGTAATTATAATTATTTTGAAAAATTATAAACAACGTCTATCGTGCATAAAATTTAGGGGGAATGAGGGAGAAGGACAGAAATATTTCATCAATTGAGTAGAAGGAGAGTTTTTTAAAACTTTTGCATAAAGGACAAAACTATTTATTCACTGTCAAAATTCACTTGTGTTCGAAATTCACTGTTTAAATTCATTTGACGAAATTCATTGTCGAAATTCACTAATTTTCAAAATTCATCGTCGAAATTCACTAATTTTCGGGATTCACTGTCGAAATTATTTGTCGAAATTCACCGATTTCGGAATTCACCTGGAGAGATTCACCGATTTTCGGGATTATTTGTTTGTCCTTCTCGCTATAAAAATTATGCGGTTGTCCTTCTCCCTATAAAAAATATGTAGGTAATGTCTTATTACTTAAAAATATTTCAGATTGTGTCCTTATCCCTAATTTTCCATAAAATTTATATTAAAATACACGGAAATGAATATTAATTTATAAGGTGTAGCTAGTAAATTTTTTCATTTAATAATATTTCTTAAATAATTATATGCTTTCCAACCATCGGATCTGGGTTTCAGCGTCATTTATTGAAAAAAAATATGGAAAATTTTGACAGACAATATGAGATTTAGATTTAAAAGAAAACAAGATGTGAAGAAAAAAATATAGATGTACTGAGTGTGAAATGTGGTATTTATAGTATGTTGTAAAAGTATATAGCCGTTGCATAATATATCCATTGTAAAAATATACATGCTGTATCAATTTTTTTTTTTTTAAACTCAACTAATAACAATAAAGAACAAAGGAGGGGACAAGGGGGGGACAAAAGGGGGAGCATTTTTTTGGCCAAAAAAATTTCCACTCGAGCGCGTGTATGGATGGGGGTATTAGCCAATAGATCAAATGTGGTACCTCTCCTGATATCATACTTAATTTTGATACCTATTAATTTTTTCCATTGAAGATGAGAATACCTTCCTATAGGGGTCAAAATTTGATTTTAGCCCCTACCATTGGACTTACCCAAAGGGAATCAAATCACATAATCAACTATATAGTGTGTGTTTTATTCATTTTTTTTGAGGGATCAACTTGAGTTGCATCTTAATACTAGCGGAAGGCCCAAAATCTTGCAAAACAACTAGCCCTCACGGCAAGTCCAACCTATGATACCAAATCATGGGTATCAAAATCAAATTTTAATACCTTTAGATATTATTCAATTGGATATCAAATATTCATCTCCAATGGGATAGTTTAAATTCATAATATCAAATTTTGTTTTTGTTTTTATTAAATATTTTGATGAATTGATAATAATATAAAATATTTATTATTGTACTACTTAATAATTTTTTATCTAATTAAAATTGTTTTGAAAAAACAACCACATAATTGATAACGCATACAATTGAACATGAAAATGCAAACACAACTAAATTTAAAATAATACGATACATTTAAAATGTTAAAATACAGCTACATAATTAAAATTCAAACCACACATACAATTTAATTTTAAAATGCAAGCACAACTAAATTTAAAATGAAACACAACTGAAATTGAAATCAAACGCACTATCTAATAATGTTCTTGCGAATCACCAAACCATTGAGTCTCAGAAGGTGCCGGAAAGAGATTCCTAGCCGTGTTTGCATTAATGGGAGTTGACGGTGTTGGACATGCGTTGCCCATTTCACAATCCAATATAACCTTCTGTTTTGTTTTCCAATATCGTTTTTTGTTTGGGGTGAATATGTTTGGATCCACTTGCATCATCATCCGATCTTAGGCTGCTTGCTCAAAAGCTTTTAATTCTTCCCATTGTTTAGCCCTATCAATAGCTTTTTGATTATCTCTGGCTTTCGTGTGGGCCAAAAAGTCTTCTAATTGTTTTGAACTTCCCATCAATTAGTCATTCTCCTTCGTTACTTTTTTTGCCCTATGTGTTCCCCAAGGCCTGGTCGATAATCTAATACCGCCTCCAAATCCGGGCGTGTCATCATCAAGATTCACCGGACTTTCATGTGACGGGGATTTTGATATTACGGATCATCTTTTAACAAAGCCCAATAATGATGTAGCTTAAAAGGCTTTTTAGTAACGTCTTGGTAATTGGATTCGACTAAAAGTGTACGAAATGAATAAAGTGACAAATAACGAGCATTTGGGGTTGATAAATGATTTTAGTTATGATGTTAAGTGATTGAATATCAATGATGTTTATTTAAACTAATTATAGTGTTCAAGAATGATTATTATAGAAATTGAAAAACCGGATTAACTGATTAAACTGGATCAAACCGGATTGAAAAATGACAAACTACAGTTTTATAATAGGACTTTTATTGTACAAAATTCGAACCGTAAAATCCGTTTGGTTTCCGGTTATGATGAAGTAAATTGGTATTCCCCGTATGAAAAACGTCTGATTGTTGATCTTAGCCTTTGATCTGCGATATGCAAATAACTTTTCTCTGAACTGCAATTTGTTATAGAAATTCAATCTATAAATGGAATGATAATGAAGCGTGCCGAAACCAGGTAGAAATGAGTAGAAATGGGTCGAAATCGGGAAGAAATGAGTCCAAAATAGTAGAATATGGATTAAAAAGGAACTTGGTATAATTTTACGTAAACATACTAGACATATCAACATTTCACAAAATAAATGTTATCCATTCAAATCGGCGAAGTCGGTCGTTAGAGCTAATTGCGAGCTCCGCTTCTACGCTTGTATGAGGCTCGTGCCGACCGTACGTATAATGACTTATTTCATTAAGCGCATATTCCATTAGGAGTTTTTGTCTTGGAAAGAAAGCCGGAATCAGGAGGTTTGGCAAGCAACACGTACGATAAGGAACCCTTGCAAGCTAAATGCGCTAAAGATCGAGCATTTGGGGTTGATAAATGATTTTAATTACGATTTTAAGTGATTGAATATCAATCATTATATTTAAAATAATTATAGTGTTCAAGGATGATTATTATAGAAATTAAAAAACCAGATTAACTGATTAAACTGGATCAAAACGGATTGAAAAATGACTAACTAAAGTTTTATAATAGGTTTTTTATTGTTAAAAAATCAAACCGTAAAATCCGTTTGGTTTCCGGTTGTAATGAAGTAAATTGGTATTCCCCGTATGAAAAACATATGACGGTTGAGCTTAGCCTTTGATCCGCGACATGCAAATAAGTTCTCTAGGCCTAGCTGCTATAGAAATTTAATCTATAAATGGAATGATAGTGAACTGTGGTAGAAATCAGGTAGAATTGAAAATAAATGGGTCGAAATTGGGTAGAAATGAGTCTAAAATAGTAGAATATGGATTAAAAAGGAACTTGGTATAATTTTACGTAAACATACTAGACATATCCACATTTCACAAAATAAATGTTATCCATTCAAATCAGCAAGATCGGTCATTAGAGCCAACTGCAGAACTCCACTTCTACGCTTGTATGAGGCTCATGCTGACCGTATAATGACTTATTTCATTAAATGTATATTCCATCATGAGTTTTACCATAATGGAAGGAAAGCCGGAATCGGGAGGTTTGGCAAGCAACACGTACGATAAGGAACCCCTGTGAGGTAAATGCACTAACGATCGAGCATTTGGGGTTTATAAATGATTAATTACGATTTTAAGTAATTGAATATCAATGATGTTTATTTAAAGTAATTATTGTTTTCAAGGATAATTATTATAGAAATTGAAAAACCGGATTAACTGATTAAACTGGATCAAACCGGATTGAAAAATGAGAAACTAAAGTTTTATAATAGGTTTTTTATTGTAAAAAAATCGAACCGTAAAATCCGTTTGGTTTCCGGTTATGATGAAGTAAAATAGTATTCCCCGTATGAAAAACATCCGATGGTTGAGCTTAGCCTTTGATCTCGCGATATGCAAATAACTTTTCTCTAGACTATTTGTTATAGAAATTCAATCTATAAATGGAATGATAATGAAGCGTGCCGAAATCGGTAGAAATGAGTAGAAATGGGTCGAAATCGGTAGAAATGAGTCCAAAATAGTAGAATATGGATTAAAAAGGAACTTGGTATAATTTTACGTAAACATACTAGACATATCAACATTTCACAAAATAAATGTTATCCATTCAAATCAGCGAAGTCGGTCATTAGAGCTAATTACAGAGCTCCGCTTCTACGCTTGTATGAGGCTCATGCTGACCGTACGTATAATGACTTATTTCATTAACTGCATATTCCATTAGGAATTTTACTATACGGGAAGGAAAGCCGGAATCAGGAGGTTTGGCAAGCAACACGTACAATAAGGAAACCTTGCAAGCTAAATGCGCTAAAGATCGAGTATTTGGGGTTGATAAATGATTTTAATTACGATTTTAAGTGATTGAATATCAATCATTACATTTAAAATAATTACAGTGTTCAAGGACGATTATTATAGAAATTGAAAAACCAGATTAACTGATTAAATTGGATCAAACCGGATTGAAAAATGACAAACTAAAGTTTTATAATAGGTTTTTTATTGTTAAAAAATCAAACCGTAAAATCCGTTTGGTTTCCGGTTGTAATGAAGTAAATTGGTATTCCCCGTATGAAAAACATATGATGGTTGAGCTTAGCCTTTGATCTGCGACATGCAAATAAGTTCTCTAGGCCTAGCTGCTATAGAAATTTAATCTATAAATGGAATGATAGTGAAGCTGTGGTAGAAATCGGTAGAATTGAAAATAAATGGGTCGAAATTGGGTAGAAATGAGTCCAAAATAGTAGAATATGGATTAAAAAGGAACTTGGTATAATTTTACGTAAACATACTAGACATATCAACATTTCACAAAATAAATGTTATCCATTCAAATCACAAGATCGGTCATTAGAGCCAATTGCAGAGCTCCGCTTCTACGCTTGTATGAGGCTCATGCTGACCGTATAATGACTTATTTCATTAAATGTATATTCCATCATGAGTTTTACCATAATGGAAGGAAAGCCGGATCGGGAGGTTTGGCAAGCAACACGTACGATAAGGAACCCCTGTGAGGTAAATGCACTAACGATCGAGCATTTGTGGTTTATAAATGATTAATTACGATTTTAAGTGATTGAATATCAATGATGTTTATTTAAAGTAATTATTGTGTTCAAGGATAATTATTATAGAAATTGAAAAACCGGATTAACTGATTAAACTGGATCAAACCTGATTGAAAAATGAGAAACTAAAGTTTTATAATACTCCCTCCGTCTCAAAATGTTTGGGACGTTTGACTTTTCAACCGCTTACGAAAAGTCTAATTAATCCTTCGAATTTCATCAAATGATCTAATACTTTTTACATTTATGTACTTTAAGTTTCACTTTATCATAACCCTAATAATATTACATCAATTAACGAAATTCCAAGGATTAATTAGATTTTTCGTAAGCGGCTAAAAAAGGAAATGTCCCAAACATTTTGAGACGGAGGGAGTAGGTTTTTTATTGTAAAAAAACCGAACCGTAAAATCCGTTTGGTTTCCGGTTATGATGAAGTAAATTAGTATTCCCCGTATGAAAAACATATGATGGTTGAGCTTAGCCTTTGATCTGCGATATGCAAATAACTTTTCTCTAGACGTAGCTGTTATAGAAATTCAATCTATAAATGGAATGATAATGAACCATGCCAGAAATCAGGTAGAAATGAGTAGAAATGGGTCCAAATCAGGTAGAAATGAGTCCAAAATAGTAGAATATGGATTAAAAAGGAACTTGGTATAATTTTATGTAAACATACTAGACATATCAACATTTCACAAAATAAATGTTATCCATTCAAATCAGCGAAGTCGGTCATTAGAGCTAATTGCAGAGCTCCGCTTCTACGCTTGTATGAGGCTCATGCTGACCGTACGTATAATGACTTATTTCATTAACTGCATATTCCATTAGGAGTTTTACTATACCGGAAGGAAAGCCGGAATCAGGAGGTTTGGCAAGCAACACGTACGATAAGGAATCCTTGCAAGCTAAATGCGCTAAAGATCGAGCATTTGGGGTTGATAAATTATTTTAATTACGATTTTAAGTGATTGATTATCAATCATTATATTTAAAATAATTATAGTGTTCAAGGATGATTATTATAGAAATTGAAAAACCAGATTAGTTGATTAAACTGGATCAAACCGGATTGAAAAATGACAGACTAAAGTTTTATAATAGGTTTTTTATTGTTAAAAAATCAAACCGTAAAATCCGTTTGGTTTCCGGTTGTAATGAAGTAAACCGGTATTCCCCGTATGAAAAACATATGATGGTTGAGCTTAGCCTTTGATCCGCGACATGCAAATAAGTTCTCTAGGCCTAGCTGCTATAGAAATTTAATCTATAAATGGAATGATAGTGAACTGTGGTAGAAATCAGGTAGAATTGAAAATAAATAGGTCGAAATTGGGTAGAAATGAGTCCAAAATAGTAGAATATGGATTAAAAAGGAACTTGGTATAATTTTACGTAAACATACTAGACATGTCAACATTTCACAAAATAAATGTTATCCATTCAAATCAGCATGATCGGTCATTAGAGCCAACTGCAGAGCTCTGCTTCTACGCTTGTATGAGGCTCATGCTGACCGTATAATGACTTATTTCATTAAATGTATATTCCATCATGAGTTTTACCATAATGGAAGGAAAGCCGGAATCGGGAGGTTTGACAAGCAACACGTACAATAAGGAACCCTTGCGAGGTAAATGCGCTAACGATAGAGCATTTGGGGTTGATAAATGATTTTAATTACGATAGAAGAAAATGCGTTGAGATAATATATTTCCTTAAATCATATGGATCATCGTGGAAGGAATCATGAATAAGATTACGGAGTAGTTTGCACAAGGGTGACTTAACGCTAAGCATGTCTATTATGCATACGTGTGAAGTAACATCACTGAAACAATCATAGTTGAGCTATAGAAGTTGCTAAGAGTTCAACCGAGGGTTGGTAAAGGTGTCGGTAATGACTTTAAACCACTCAACTCTCAACAAGCCTGTTAGTTTGAATGAAGACTTGTTTTTTGTTACGTATCAAATTATACTAATACATCCATGTCATGCACCATGAACCTTAACAACTCACAATGAACGTCAAATGATGATGTGTGATAATACATTATTTATCTTCAATGTGAGTGTAAATGTTTTGGAGTCTGTCCGGGGGGAAATTCTTACATAGGGAGTCCCTATTAAAACGGATCGTCGGATCGTTTGTCGCGTGTAGAAAAATACAAAAGCTGTTGTGTTTGTTTGTACACGTGTTACAAATCCGATGGTTGAGTATAATAGGGAGTCCTACTGTTGAATAGCACTTGTCCGGGATCCTTCAAGGCTTAAATTGGTTTTTGGGCCTTATACACCGACAAAGAGGACTTGAGACCATAGGAAATTTTTTTGGGAAAACCTTTTGACACATAAATTAATATAAGGTAGACGTTCAATATGTTTTGGTATGTAAAAGACAACGTACCTGACAATGGTAAATACAATAAGTATAGATAAATCGTGGACCAATGCAGAGTAAGGCCTTTGAGCTTGTGACTTATCTAAGTAAGTCGATGGTAGGCCAAAATCAAATTTTGACTTATAGGGAGGTATTAACATCTCCGATGGAAAGAATTGATAGGTATCGAAATTAGGTGTAGTCTCGAGAGATGTACAATTTTTTATCCTATGGCTAATACTCTCCCAACATACCACGCCGCAAGTGGGAGAAGAAACCAAAAAAAATTGTTCTCTGCAGCCACATGTGCTCATGTCCCCCTAGTCCCCCCATGGCCCCCCACTACCAAGCATTGACCCATGTGCAAATGCTGAAATAATACCCGACGGTTATATTTCCCAACGGCTACAACTGAATAAAAAAAAAATACTACACATCTTTATTTATAGGGGGAAGGGGCCAGAAGGACAAAAAAAATCATAAATGGGTCCAGAAGGACGTTACTACATGTTATGTGATTAAAAAGGACAAATTCATAAGAAATGGATAAAAATGCCCTTTTACACATTAAACACGTAGTAACGCTAGATAAAGTGTAGTGACAGCCCAGAAAATAAATAGTAACAGCCAAGAAACAAGTAGTAACAGCTCCATAAAATGTCGTAACATCCAATGAAAAGTAGTAACAACCAATAAACAAGTTGTAACAGCCTAAAAAATGTCGTAATAGCCAAGAAACAAGTAGTAACAACCCATAAAATGTCGTAACATCCAATGAAAAGTAGTAACAGCCAATAAACAAAGTAGTAACAGCATAAAAACAAGTAGTAACAGACTTAAAATAAGTAGTAACAGACTTAAAATAAGTAGTAACAGCCTGTAAAATGTGGTAACGGCCAATAAACAAGTAGTAACAGCCCATAAAATAGATAAAGTACATCAAAAAATGTAGTAACGTTATAAAATTAATAGTAACAACTCTAAACCCAAAAAAAAAAAAAAAAAAATAGCCTGTCTTCTTGCCCGGAAATTGGACTTGGGCGGAGCTGTGGTTGCAGCCAAAAATCCCTTATGTTTCCATCCTCAATCAAATCCTTGATTTGATTTTCGTTTTCCTTCTCTGATTCTTTCCTAAATCGAATCCCCGTTTCATCCTCGTGCCCAAAACTCTGTTATGGAAAGATTGAGTTTTTAGCAACATGAACTCTTAATTCGTGAAGGCCTCATAGCAGTTCGAATTTGTGAGTTGATTTCGAATCGAAATCGTTGATTGTTGCGACCGAATTCCTTGGCTTCTGGAAGGTTTTTCAAATCAGATTTTGAAAAGATGTGCAACCGCTGGTGTAGCAATCCATGTCCGTCATTGCCGTCTGTCCGTATCAACCGAAATTGTTGATTGCTGTGATTGGAAGAAGAAGGAGTTTTGATTGGAGGATGGAAAATAACTGGGCCGAAAAGAAAAATTGGTGAAAATATTTGCGGGGGTTGGAGAAGAGGACGACGGAGCGAGGATTAGGTTTGGAGTTCCGTCAGACGTGGTGGTGGCCGGAGGTGCGGTAATTCAATTTGCAGCTTCCAGATCGAAGAATGGGAGGAGGAGAGTTTAGTAAAAAAAAGGGTATTTTGGTAAGTTTACGTATGTTTTGTCCTAATTAATAATCAGTTTCCTTGGATCCCGATAAACACATTAGTCCGTCCTTCTTGGCAAAAACCTATTATTTATAAATACCGCATAGCATACTCAATGTATACACATTTTCTTCTTCATCACATCCCTTCTTCATTAAATATAGTTCTCAGTTTATTTGTCACAAGTTTCTTCACATCCTCTAAATTATTATTATTATTATTTCGATTAATGACACTGAAACAAAGATCCTATGGTTGGAAAGTAGAAAAAGAAGAGGCTCTTTCTCGAGCTAGATAATATTCGGAGGAGATCCTAAAATCGAGATAAACCAAAGAGAATCAACAATGTGGGAAAAAATACAAGAACATTTTGAAGTCAATTGGCCGCCCGGAGGAATTTCGAGAGATCAAAAAAGTTGCATTGCACGTTAGAAAAAAATCAACAAAGAGTGCATGTTGTATAGCGCTGCAATTGTGAAGGCTAGAAAAATACAAAAAGTGATCAAAACTTCACGGATGAGGTAATTGATGTGCCTAAAATCGTACTTCGGTCCGCGTATCCTTGTTCGGGTCTGACGACCACCGACATTAGTGGATGAGGCCACCAGCCATTACCGTCCGCGAGCTCGCAAGCCAGATTAGGACCGCGAGCCTCTGGATCCATTCCAAGCCCTTAACCCTACGCGACGACAAAAGAGGATTAGGGGGGGCCGACATGCGATCTTATTCGATAAACGGGTCCGCCAGCTAGGGCTGTAAACGAGCCGAACCCTACCGAACATGTGCAGGGTTCGAGTTCGGCTCGAAAGGTTCGAACCTAAGGTTCGGCTCGGCTCGAACTGGTCGAACCTTAGTTTAGCAAGGTTCGGCTCGGGTTCGAAAGTTCGAACATGTTCGACATGTTCGAACATGTTCGAACGGTTCGAACATGTTCGAACCTTATATATATAGTTTTTTTTTTTTAAATATACAATAGTTCGAGCCGAACGTGTTCGATACGGTTCGGCTCGATAGACGAATATCAAATACCTAACGTTCGGCTCGACGTTCGAAGGTTCGAATCGAACTCGAATCGAGCTTTTTCGAGCCGAATACGGCGAATCGAATCGAATACTGACGTTCATTTACAGCCCTACCGCCAGCGACCTCGATCATAATATTTGATGGAAGAGCTACCTCAAGTTCATCGAGGCAAAATATATAAAGGGTACAAGGTCAGCGAGGCCATCAGGAGCGCGACCTATCGGCTCCACTACGAGCCCGTTACTGTAGATAAATATCTATTTAGTACTATGTGTCCTTATTTGTAAATAGACCGACTTCAGTCGGTGGCTCCCCTATAAATAGGGGAGCTATGTAACTTCATTCCAGATGGGCAAAATGATATAAAACAAAAGGCAAAGCCAAATTGCCCCCGTCCTCTTCTCTTATAAAAGCACCACCGCCGGAATCCGGTGCCGCCATCGGGCACCGCCGGCTAAAACCATTTTTATACACTTTTATAGCCAGATATCCTACGTATAAACACCGCTAAAAGCATGATCACATTTTCGGCATCATCAGTTGGCTCCGTTACCGGGAAGTCGACATTTTCAGCAATTTTCCGGCCAGATCTAAGAAATTCCGGCGGCCAAAAACTACCCATTTTTTGGTTTCCCGGCCATGTCTTCAACCAGATCTTCATCAAGATCTTGAAAATAAAACTAATCAAGTTAACTCAGAAGCAGAGAAGAGGTAAAGAAACATTAAAAAGAGAGAGTGGTTCACAGCAGCACAGGCGTAGAGATGAGGCGTTTCTTGCCTCCTTCTTCTACCTCACGGCTCCGTTCGAGCTGCTGACATAGCCTCCCAGCTCGTCGGCGCCTTCATCATCGATTTTTCCAGAGCTCAAAGTATTCATAGAGCTCCGAGTCTTCATCAAATCGGAGGATCGAGATGCGGAATACTTGCAAATTTGTTCCTCTGTGATTAAAGGAGGAAAGCAGCAAAGATGGTCAGGGCTTGGAACACAAATTATGGGTCTGACAGAGACTCGTGTCCAGATTCGAATATGTTCTGTTTCCGGTCAGCTTCGCTGGAGCTGCGAGCTAAAGAAGAAGAAGAAGGTGAAACTAAAAGCTAAGCCCAGCCCTCAGGTATTGCTAAGGAAATCACGGTAACACCTTTGAAAAAGACTTGAGGTTCTTAAATATTTTTTATTTTATTTTATTGGGGCTCATCGATGAGCCGATGCGAGAAGCTTGTTACGGGTTTCGTTTCTCTTATAAACAAAGCTCAAGCCAAAATTCATGAAATTGGAAGTCGAATCCCGGAAAGAATTCAAGAAAAATAAAACCCACTTTTCTGGGCAAGAGTAATGAGCTTAAAGTTATTTCCTTAAGATGGATTGATCATGGAGCTCGTGAGTTTGCAGAGATCAAATATGGGTAAACCAAAAGAGGATGGAGAAGATAGTCCATTTGCAAGCTGTGTAGCAAGATTTACGGTTCAATTTATAAATCGGGGAAGAAGATAACGGAGGTGGTCCTGTAGCTAACCGAGTCCGGTTGAGGATTAAAAAGAAATAAAAATAATGAAAATATATATATATATATATATATATATATATATATATATATATATATATATATATATATATATATATATATATATATTCGGAGGTGCAAATTCACGATATTCCATACGTCGGACAGCCCTCGGCTCGCCGGAAACGTCTCTATTGACAAAATGCCGAGCAAGCCTCCTGCAGATCAGATAGTACGAGTTATTGTGCGTCAGAGACAGTTGGCCACCCACTTTTCAGAGTACTTTTTGTCTTTTAGCGCAAAAGCGAATCATATAGTACGATATGGTTGGTGGCAAGGACAGATCCATGGGGCCGACCAGAGTGGGTCCGCCAGAATGAGCTCGCCAAATATGAGCTCTTCAGCTCGGCATACACGAGCTCTCTTATTATAGGCTCTCCATATGAGCTCTCTATTTACAACCTTTCAAGCCTGTTTTGAAGCAGACGTGTTTTGGAACAGACTTTCAGATTTGGTTGTGTGAAATTTATGGCTTATTTGAATGATACTTTGAAGGCAAAGTCGGCCAGCTCTAAGTCCGACCTCATCGGCCAGCTCTAAGTCCGACCTCGGCAAGCTCTAAGTCCGACCTCGGCAAGCTCTAAGTCCGACCTCATCGTCCAGCTCTAAGTCCGACCTTCAGCTCGGCAAGCTCAATCATCGACCCCAACATTTGTTTCAGACAAATTACGCGAGATCTCAATCTTGTCCAAAACAAGGGGCCGCGAAGTTTCTTTTTTTCGAGCTTGTACTTTGGTTCAGAATTTGTTCCCAGGAAGCTCGTTATGTCATAGCTCCGATCTTACTCAAAACAAGAGGGCCGCATACTGGAATTTTTCGATTCAGTCATCGAGCCGCCAAAAACAAAGGGCCGAGAGTGGAAAATTTTCACACGGGCATATGAGTGCGCAGATGCAAAATTTATTTCAAACAAGATTGTGGAGGTGGAAATTTTCAAACAACCATGAATGACTCAAATTCGACATTTGTTTCAACCAAGCCCGCAACGACCTTGCTTAAAACAAGGGGGCCACACATCGGATTTTTCGATTCAATCACCGACCTCAACCGAAACAAGTAAGGCTTTCAGCTCAGTTATTTTTAGCAAGTTCAATTCTTTAATTTCCTCGACCTCGCAAAAAACAAGGGGGCTATATATATATGTACGTATATCGAACCCAGATAGCAGACTCGAAAAGGATGGAATATTTCGAGCAAAATTAAATGTGCGAGCTCAAAAATACTTTGGGAAAATCGTTAAAATAGCAAAATAAACATGCATTCAAAACCCAAATCAGCGGCCACAAGTCGGATTCGGAAAAATAAAGTATTACAAACAAATGAAAATTCGAAAAAGGCCAAGACCAAAAGAGTTGATAGATTGCAAGCTCCACATCAGCGAGCTCATTTTATTACAAGCTCCATAATAGCGAGCCCATTTATTACACGCTCTCTTATTACGAGCTCTTTACTACAAGCTCGCCATCAACAGGGATTTTCTCTTCAACAAAAGTCTGTCCGCTTAATAGCGCGGCACAAACAGGCTATAAGCCAATCACTTTGAGGCCGCTCGCTCGAACAGCACGGTCCTAAATAGACCCGAAGTTGCTTCGAAGGCCGCTTGCTTTGAAAGCACGGTCCTTAGTGAACAAGTCGCATCAGACGACGAGGTCGCAAAAATAGACTAGGTCTAAAAAAATTATTTGCATGTCGCAGATCAAAGGCTAAGCTCAACAATCAGACGTTTTTCATACGGGGAATACCAATTTACTTCATTATAACCGGAAACCAAACGGATTTTACGGTTCGATTTTTTTACAATAAAAAACCTATTATAAAACTGTATTTTGTCATTTTTCAATCCGGTTTGATCCAGTTTAATCAGTTAATCCGGTTTTTCAATTTTTATAATAATCATCCATGAACACTATAATTACTTTATATAAACATCTTTGCTATGCAATCACTTAAAATCGTCATTAAAATCATTTATCAACCCCAAATGTTCGATCGTTAGCGCATTTACCTCGCAGGGGTTCCTTATCGTACGTGTTGCTTGCCAAACCTACCGATTCCGGCTTTCCTTCCACTATGGTAAAACTCATGATGGAATATGCATTTAATGAAATTAGTCATTATACGGTCAGCATGAGCCTCATACAAGCGTAGAAGCGGAGCTCTGCAGTTGGCTCTAATGACCGACCTCGCTGATTTGAATGGATAACATTTATTTTGTGAAATGTTGATATGTCTAGTATGTTTACGTAAAATTATACCAAGTTCCTTTTTAATCCATATTCTACTATTTTGGACTCGTTTCTACCCGATTTCGGCCCATTTCAACTCATTTCTACCTGATTTCTACCACAGTTCACTATCATTTCATTTATAGACTGAATTTCTATAGCAGCCAGGTCTAGAGAAAAGTTATTTACTTGTCGCAGATCAAAAGCTAAGCTCAACCATCAGACGTTTTTAATACGGGAAATATTAATTTTCTTCATTATGACCGGAAACCAAATGGATTTTACGGTTCGATTTTTTTATAATAAAAAAACCTATTATAAAACTATACTTTGTCATTTTTCAATCCGGTTTGATCCAGTTTAATCAGTTAATCCGGTTTTTCAATTTCTATAATAATCATCCTTGAACACTATAATTACTTTAAATACACATCATTGATATTAAATCACTTAAAATTATAATTTAAATCATTTATCAACCCCAAATGCTCGATCGTTAGTGCATTTACCTCGTAGAGATTCCTTATCGTACGTGTTGCTTGCCAAACCTCCTGATTCCGGCTTTCCTTCCACTATGGTATAACTCATGATAAAATATGCATTTAATGAAATAAGTCATTATACGGTCAGAATGAGCATCATACAAGCGTAGAAGCGGAGCTCTATAGTTGGCTCTAATTACCAACCTCGCCGATTTGAATGGATAACATTTCTTTTGTGAAATGTTGATATGTCTAGTATGTTTACGTAAAATTATACCAAGTTCCTTTTTAATCCATATGCTACTATTTTGGACTCATTTCTACCCGATTTCGACCCATTTCTACTCATTTCTACCTGATTTCTATCACAGTTCACTATCATTCCATTTATAGATTGAATTTCTATACCAGCTAGGTCTAGAGAAGTTATTTGCATGTTGCAGATCAAAGGCTAAGCTCATCCATCAGCTTTTTTTCATACGCTGAATACCAATTTACTTCATTATAACCGGAAACCAAACGGATTTTACGGTTCGATATTTTTACAATAAAAAACCTATCATAAAACTTTAGTTTGTCATTTTTCAATCCGATTTGATCCAGTTTAATCTGTTAATCCGGTTTTTCAATTTCTATAATAATCATCCTTGAACACTATAATTACTTTAAATAAACATCATTGATATTCAATCATTTAAAATCGTAAATAAAATAATTTATCAACCCCAAATGCTCGATCGTTAGCGCATTTACCTCGCATGGGTTCCTTATCGTACGTGTTGCTTGCCAAACCTCCCTATTCCGGCTTTCCTTCCATGATGGTAAAAATCATGATGGAATATGCATTTAATGAAATAATTCATTATACGGTCAGCATGAGCCTCATACAAGCGTAGAAGCGGAGCTCTGCAATTGACTCTAATGACCGACCTTGCTGATTTGAATGGATAACATTTATTTTGTGAAATGTTGATATGTCTAGTATGTTTACGTAAAATTATACCAAGTTACTTTTTAATCAATATTCTACTATTTTGGACTCATTTCTACCCAATTTCGACTCATTTCTTTTCATCTCTACCTGATTTCTACCACAATTCACTATCATTCCATTTATAGATGAATTTCTATAGCAGCTAGGTCTAGAGAAGTTATTTGCATGTCGCAGATCAAAGGCTAAGCTCAACCATCAGATGTTTTTCATACGGGGAATACCAGTTTACTTCATTATAACCGGAAACCAAACGGATTTTACGGTTCGATTTTTTTACAATAAAAAACCTATTATAAAACTGTAATTTCTCAATTTTCAATCCGATTTGATCCAGTTTAATCAGTTAATCCGGTTTTTCAATTTCTATAATAATCATCCTTGAACACTATAATTACTCTAAATAAACATCATTGATATTCAATCACTTAAAATCGTAATTTAAATCATTTATCAACCCCAAAGGCTCGATCGTTAGCGCATTTACCTCGCGAGAGGTTCCTTATCGTACTTGTTGCTTGCCAAACCTCATTATTCCGGATTTCCTTCCAATATGGTATAACTCATGATCGAATATGCATTTAATGAAATAAGTCATTATAAGGTCAGAATGAGCCTCATACAAGTGTAGAAGCGGAGCTCTACAGTTGACTCTAATGACCGACCTCGCTGATTTGAATGGATAACATTTATTTTATGAAATGTTGACATGTCTAGTATGTTTACATAAAATTAAACCAAGTTCCTTTTTAATCCATATTCTACTATTTTGGACTCATTTCTACCCAATTTCGACCCATTTCTTTTCATTTGTACCTGATTTCTACCACAGTTCACTATCATTCCATTTATAAATTGAATTTCTATACCAGCTAGGTCTAGAGAAGTTATTTGCATGTCGCAGATCAAAGGCTAAGCTCAACCATCAGATGTTTTTCGTACGGGGATTACCAATTTTCATCATTATAACCGGAAACCAAACGGATTTTACGGTTCGATTTTTTTACAATAAAAAACCTATTATAAAACTTTATTTTGTCATTTTTCAATCCGGTTTGATCCAGTTTAATCAGTTAATCTGGTTTTTCAATTTCTATAATAATCATACTTGAACACTATAATTACTTTAAATAAACATCATTGATATTCAATCACTTAAATTATACATACGATAACCATTGTGTTCAGTTATGTAATATATTTACATTGACAATCAAGTTTTTTACTCTAAACAAATTAAATCAAATATTCTCTCACATGTATCTTTTATCCTTGTAACTCACTTGAATTTCGAATGATCTTCCGAAGACATTAGTTGTTATACTAGTGGGGCTGATGCCGTGCAAGGCACGACTGCCCATCAAAATCGCGTTCACAGTGTTGATAGTGTGAATGTTTTATTCTGTTGTTTTGGGAATGTTACATACATGATAGTAATGCAGGAAGCAGTAAAGACCTTAATGTAAGTAACTAAAAAGAAGTAGCAATATATAGGGATAACTACATAACCATCCGATTTATTTCATTACAACCTTGTAATTGGATCCATAATATTTGACAATACTTAAAGCAAAACATGTACCTATCTAAAGCACAAGATGCCCAAAGTGAATGCAACATAAGTTAAGTGTTGGGTAGAAAGCAAAAAACAACAATAACTATCCGAAAAAAGAATAGAGATGCATATTATCATGCCATTAGCTTAGCTGAACTTGGGGACTAATGGTTCTAATATGCAGAATATCTTTAGCACAAAAGCGTGGAGCAGAAGTTCACAAGGTTTTGTACGGCTAGATTACTTACCACTTCTTACCATGCCTTATTTTTCAATCTCCTTGCCCCTCACCATGCCTTAGTTTTGTACGCTGGATTACTAACCACTTCTTACCATGCCTTATTTTTCAATCTCCTTGCCCCTCGCCTTCTTTCCTGGGTTCTGTAGAGTTTCATTTTCATTAGAACATACACTTTCATTGATAGTTGACGGTGAAGCAGCGGAAGGTGGATCCACAAGAACTTTCTCGGGACATTCGGTTTGTGAACACCGGGATTCTTTTAGGAGAAGGAGAGTTGTAGAAGTTGTCGCCAATGTGGTAGATGTGTTTGCGATTTCCTCGATAGCCGACTTTGTGCTTGGACCGAAGAAGCTGTTGTTCCTTCACCACAAGCCGCATTTGCAGTAGTTTGTTGTCTTTGCAATATCAACGACCACCTGTGGTTCAAGAGTCTTCGTGTCTCTAAACGCTGCAAATTCTTCTTGGGTGTAAACTTTGACAATTGGATAGGTCATTTCACCGTTCCCTCGATACGATTTTTCATAACATTTCACGAAGCAAATGATAGGGATTTTGTGGATTTTTCCAGCAATAACATTGGTCAAAGGTGTGTTCTGCACAGCAGAATAAATGTCAAGATGAATGTAATTGTTAGACTGCATCTGGAATGGTTAACATATCACACATCACCTTTTTTTGGGTGAGCGTAGCAAGAGGAATACAATTTAAGTAGTAATATATTACTGAAGCAAATGAATAATTTATTTTCATTTATATTACATACTTTATAAACTACCGAAACAAATGATGTCGATATCCTAAGTTTGTTCATATCTGAGGACATTAAAAATGAATCAAAGAATACTTGAACGTGAAACATGGGAAAATGGCACGTATTTTTTAAACGATTAGAAACTGTAGAATGTTAGGAAACTGTAAAATGCCCATAGAACTTACACTCTGCGTAGAATTTTTTTTGTATGAATGTGTTGTATATAGAAATATAACATTCAATCAACACCATTAATAACAGAAAAAAGTTTTTAATGTTCAAAGATAATAATCTGCTACTATTCAGGCTTGAATAAGAACGGTATTAACATGAAGAAGAGGGTACATACCTTATCAGCAGCCTCTTTAATCTGATGTCTTGTAAATCCTGTCAATTTGTCTGCTTCCGGCGAGAACAAGGTAGCATCAACCGTCTTTGTTTCATCATTCAGGAACACTCCAATATGGGTCATACATTTTATCGATGGAACATGTCAGGCTTTTAGATTAAATTAATAGAGCATTAAAGACACGAAAGACATACTGAGGCTGAATTTTCGTCTCCTTGCCGCACGATGTGCATGTTGTTCTCCACCCTATTGGTGCCTGGTAAGATCTACCACAATGCTGACAAGAACTGTACCATAGTTTTTCTTGTGCAGACATCATGTACATATTGGCAGCAACCCAAGCAGCCTTTGTCTGAAACAGAATTCCCCAGAAAAGAGCAAATGTATAAATGTGTGGTGTAAGAATTAAGGGGAACATGAATTGATGGAAACACTGACATACCATAGAAATGTTCGTCACAAACTCTGCCAAGGGAACAATCAATGTGTCGTCTGGTGGAGACAATAGTTTGTAAGTGTCTGTGTAAGCTTTCTCATCATGAAGCTTTTTTATTACCTCAGCATTTGCAGCATCTGCCCAGAGGGAAAAAGTATAAATATTTATGTAAAAGTGTAACACTCTAAATCAAGGGAGTACTAAAGGCTTTTCATGGTAGATAAAGAATGGAAGAATGAAACACAAACCAATGAAGCAATGAGTCGTCTTCTGCCAAAGGTGGATCATTCAGGAAGAACGAAGTTTTCTTCGTTGCTACAGAGAGACCTATGTATAACGCATGAGACAATTTGAAAATTGTAAGGTAAAAAAATATTGTGAAAATAAATGTAGGAGAACATTATATTCCAACATTAGACCAAACCATGATGCGTAGTGATTTTTAAGTTGACCCCAACAATGATGGTTGGCTCTGGCAGTCTTGCTGAAACATTGAACTCTTCATTGTCCAATGTGTCATCCCACAAACGCAATAACATCATTCGTTTCATGTTGTAACATTAAAATATATTTATGTGTCAACATCATGAAATACGTAGTTAAAGAATACTTTGAATAATATTAGCAGAAAAAAAGAAAATAATTCAAAGGATTGCACTTACTCCTTATTAATTATGATGTACTCTCGGATCGAATTATACGAAGGATGAGGTACTGGGGTCGAAGCAATGACCAAGGCCCTAATTGCTGTGCGTAAATAAGACATTAAAAAAATCAGTATAATGATAGTATATGTAATACATAGGAATTCACCATTTTCTCAGGTACTTGTTTCTTGCCAATTGTACCTCATTGTAGGAGAATAATAATTAATTATTGCTGAGACTATTTTTTGGTTCAATGACAATAAAAGCAGGATTACTATATTGTGCATACCAATGCTTACGTCTCGCGTCGGCGTGATTGTACATGTCTTCAAAACTTGTTGGACTTATTTATGAGTTTTAGTGATGAGTGCCGGACTAAGCTTGTTATAGTGCAAAGGCAAAAAGATGTCTAGATCAAATGTATAGGTTTATTAGAGTTTGATCTTTGAATAGGTTTGATCAAACAAGCACTGTAATGGTCAGCTGATTTATATCAGCAGATTGATCTATATCAGTAGGGTAGATAGGTCAGTAGACTAGTATGGAACCTTCTTGGGGCGAAGGCGAGGGCTCAAACTCAGTTAATGAAGGCTAAGGGATCAAACTTAGTAATTAAAGTCAAGGATATGGAATCAGAATTTAGGCAAGTCTGTGATGACTTAAACTGATTACATATACCTTGTGTACAAGGTCTAAGTTCCTTAAGTTGGATGGTGATTGGAACTTAGTTATTTGCAAAAAGGTGTAATCTAACTTCACAAGTAAAAGTTAGATAAAAGAAGTCTGTTGCATTGTGTTAAACACAACAAATTATAGTTCAGTAAGGCGATAGGTATTTTGGTGATGAACCCGCTGATATATATACCTCGATTAATTCAAGATTACATTGGAAGATTACATGGATAAGGACAGCCAACTACCTCGATTTATCAAACAAATCAATGGTGAGATTAAAAAGACGTTGGGATGATTCGGGATTTTATCCAATGGTTACAAGTCAAAGTATGGACGGACCGTACATTGCCAAAAAGGATTCGACACTTGTCGATCCTATGAATAGTGACGAGAAAGCAAGTCAAATGGGACAAAACATGGAACGGCTATATTTGAATTTCAAATACAAGTCACAAGGACTCCTACCTATAAATAGAGGACTTTAACTCGAAGAAAAAAATGATGATTTTACAAGAGAAAAATACGGATAATCTGAAATTTGCATTTTATTCGGAAAAGCACCTGCTTGAACTTGCGAGCTTAAGGCTCTGCGATCCAGAGAAAATCTTCAAGTGTATCCTGTATTCAAGCTACATCAAGTTTACACACTTGAAGACTGCAAGCTGCTGATTATTTCATCCTAATCAAGCTGTTGCAACTGAATCATTTACTTGATTCATTCTTTATTTTACAAAGAACCTGCGAAGACGGTGAAGCACTTTTGTGTGAAAAAGGCTTGTTGTTTGTGGTGGGAGTGGTGAAGAGGCAATCTTACCCTTCAAGGACCGGTGGAAGACTTTGGAGCAGCAATCCTACCTGTTTCTAGTTTTCAGTTTGTGAAGCCATAGTTATTGGTGAAGGACAAGCAACCTTAGGAATCTTTGTAACGGATACATCAAAGATCTCAGTGAATTACCTCCAACATCACGGGAGAAGAGTGGGACGACGGGATTACACCACCTGGAACCACTATAAAATCTGCCTACTTACTTACGCACTTACATTACGCATTTAGTTTATCATACACATCAACCTACTTGAATCTAGCAAGCGACATCACACACATAAACTGCGAGTATATAATACTTAGTATCATACTTTACAACAAGTATTAAG
Organism: Gentiana straminea; assembly: GCA_036785695.1. Taxonomy (NCBI): domain Eukaryota; kingdom Viridiplantae; phylum Streptophyta; class Magnoliopsida; order Gentianales; family Gentianaceae; genus Gentiana; species Gentiana straminea. Next base: position 537,356 of record JAVUPR010000107.1, read on the forward strand.
GCTTTATTTTTGATATAATTCCATTTGTACAAACTCGGGAAACTTAAGCGTCGGTAGACTACGTATATCGGCAACCTGCGAGGTGTCGGCGGACTGCGAGATATCGGCAGGCTGCTTTGAAGTTCTTTGAGTTTGTTAACTCCAAAAGTTTTAAGTGTTAAGTTTATTCACCCCCCCTCTAAACTTAACCAAAGCCTTTTCAAGGGACCAACAATTGGTATCGGAGCGATTGCACGTTACCGAAGTAATCCTACTTGTTGTACTTGTGAAAATACTTTGAAAACCTTTTCAAATCAACGATTTTCAAAGACTTGCATCATGGATAACAACCGGTATGCTAGAACTATCTTGATGTGTTCTCTAGATAGATTTGATGAATATAAACGTCGAATGCGAGGCTTACCTTGCTTTGCAACTCATGATGAAATGATGGATGTCTTTGACGGATGGACCCTTTGGAGATTACCAAATCGATAACGAGTGGGAGATGAGACACGGTACATTCCAAAACCAAAAAGAGAATGGAATGCGAAGACGAGAAAGAGAGCAAACCTCAACAATATTGCTATTGATATCATTTATAGAACCTTGGATAGCAATATGTACATGAAGGTTAAAGATTGCAAAAGCGCAAAGGAACTTTGGGACAAGATACGATTGATACGTGAAGGCAACGATGCAATCAAGAAGAATAAAATCGGTGTGGCCAAAAAGAGGTTTCAAAAGTTCAAAATGCTACCAAATGAAACCATTGAGCAAATGGAGTCAAGATTCAATGCTATCTAGATGAACTTACCCTGCGAGTGTAAGTTATTCAAAAGAAGAAATAAACTCAAAAATTTTGGAAGCATTACACGACAAAGAAGTTTGGGAGATGAAAGTCAACGCAATAGAAGAAATGAGAAAGCTACATGAAGAGGATACCTTCAAATTATTCTAGATCTTAAAGCTTATGAATTCGGCAAGAGATTGGTTCCTACCCCGAAAAAGAGGAACCAAAGACAAGCTGCATTGGGCTGCTAAACATCAAGAAGAGACATCGGGAGCTCAAGATGATTTGCTTTGGATGAAATGCAAGAGCGGTGCCTACTGCGAGCAAGAAAATCGGGATGATGAAGGCGGAAAAAGTTCTCCAAGGAATTTCACTAAGAAATTCGGTGAAAAGAAGAAGGATGATTCTAGAAAAGACAATGATTACTTGTGCTTTCAATGCAAGAAACCGGGACACTTCAAACTAAGGTTGTCACGAGTTAAAACAAAGTAAGGAACATGATTATCTTTGCTTCAATTGCAAGAAGCCTGGACATTTTAGACACGATTGTCCGGACCTGCGAAGACCAAGAGCCAACAAAGAAGACATGGAAAGAAGGCTATGGTTGTTGAAGATGAATCGGGGTATGAAGTTGAGTCGAAAAGGAAATGAATCGATGACACAACATTGGTTCTTTGAAATGGAAGATTATGCATTAATGGCTAATATGGATGAAACGAGAGGAGGTATACAATACTTGTATCTATCAATACTCTCTTTGGAAGTGATTGTGAATCAACTTGTGGTTCAAATCCTAGAAACTCTTACAATGAAGAAGCTTTGGATGCCATCCTCAATCAGCGAGGAAAATACAATCTGGTTATGAGATTGTGAAGGTGAAAAGAAGCTCTTCAAGTAGAAGTTGAAAGATTGAATCTTTGAATTAAGAGTTCTCAAAGGTAAAGAAAAAGATGTTGGACGAGAATCGGTATAAACTGCTTTGAACATCCGGTAGCTTCGAATCTTTGAACCATCTTGTTCCTCTCTTGCATACAAATACGGAAAGCCTTATGGTGATAGAACGGGGCTTGGATTTGGAACTCAACAATCCAAAAAGAGTGGATTTAGTAAGGTTCTTGAACCTAGTACCGAGAATTGGTCCTAAGTTTGTACTGCACAAGATCAACTCCCGATAAGGTTCTTGAGGCGGTAAAACCTACGAGAATGCTTCAAGGAAGCAAAATCGAAGTCAAAGAAGTCAACGACTCTAATAAAAAGAATAAATCCAAAAGTAGGGGCGATGTGCCTTCTAAACCTGCGATAGCGAGACCATCTACCAAGTCTCTTTGGACCACAAAAAGGAAAGAACCGAAATATTCCAAGGATAAGAATCCTAAACCCAAAGATGTTAATCATTCTAGGGATACTTATCTCGGGGGAAAGGTAGATTGTTCCCTGCGATGATGATTGGAATATTCTTGCCCCTCTTGCTAGAAACGACAAGTATAACCATCTGCTAGGGTAAAACCTAAGCAATGGAATCGGCAAAGGGCTCGGCGAGAGGACTTATACAAGGCCTCGACGGAGACCTCGGCGGACTACATACTACGAGGCTGTTCTAACGGACGGCAAACCTAATGGTCATGCTAATGCTTTAACAACAAGAATCACTTCAAACGGCATTATAAACCAAAAGGCCAGAAAACATATATGAATCCTACACAACCAACTGTTAGAACTTATGGATGTGTAGAATACATGTATGAACCAAAGTATGACACTTTTAGGAGAAGACTTATGGAAACATCCCGGGGTCATGCTTACCACGACCATTATGGACCCAAACGGGTTTGGGTACCTAAAATGTATTAACTTTGTTTTGTAGGGTGTACGGTACTTTGACGGTGGATGTTCCGGACATATGACAAAGAATAAGCACTTTGTTTGTCAAATTTTGTGACAAAGGATGGTCCAAGGGTGAATTTTGGCAACAAAAATACACTGGTTACACAAGAGGATATGGCACACTTGTGAGGAATGGACTTACAATCAAGAATGTTGCATATGTGGAAGAATTTGGACTACAACTGGCGAGCCTTTGGACAATTCGTGACATGGGATACAAGGTCACTTTTGACAAAAACAAGTTTGCATTGTCATTAGTGAAAGAGGTGATCAAGTTGTATTGGGTGGTAGAAGACAACAAAACATGTATGTTGTGGATTGGTCTCTGTGAGTTCCGAAACATGTACGATTGTGCATACCAAGTCGAACTCAATTGGTTATGGCATAAGAAAATTTGAATCATCTAAATTTTGATGACATCAATTAGTTGGTGAAGAAGAAAGCTGGTGATTGGTTTACACGAGATCACATTCAAGAAAGATACTATATGTGATGCATGTCGGCAAGGTAAACGAGACAAAGTCAAGCTTCAAATCAAAGACTAAGCAATCAACTAATAGAGTCTTGGAGGTGATGCATATGGATCTATTTGGACCGATTACACCAACAAGTGTTACGGGAAAGAAATACACCTTAGTGGTTGTGGATGATTATTCAAGGTACACTTGGGTGGTATTTATGAACAAGAAAAGTGAAACACTCAAAAAGATGCTTGATCTTTTGAAGAGATTACAGAATGAGAAAAGTTTGACAGTAGTAAAGATAAGATCAGACAAAGTGCGAGTTTCTCAATAAAGTTATAAGAGAATACGTGAACAAAATGGTGTCTGCATCAACTTGCTGCTCTTTGGTACACCTCGGCAAAATGGGGTTCTTTGAAAGAAGAAACAAGACATTGAAAGAAGCGGGAAGGACTATGATTTGTGAAGCATTGCTACTTGAAAGATATTGAAATTTGAAGCGAGTTAATACACCATGCTATACACAAAACAGAACCTCAGTGAACAAGAAGCTGCTGAAGACACCTTATGAGATTTGGAATGGAAGGAAACCTAATATATCCTATTTCCATCCATTTGGAAGTAAATGTTTTATCTTAAATCATAAGGAGCATTTGAAGACATTCCAACCAAAGTCAGATGAAGGAATTTTCTTGGGATATTCTTCGGTCGGCAAGGCATTCGAGTCTTGAACAAAGGTCAACGAAACATGAAGAAACAATCCATGTTGTGTTTGATGAACCTAAGTTCACTTTGGTATGGAAGATGAAGCTTGTGAACCTGGCGAGAATCTACAAGTCACTGATCCAGATTGTGTTGAAGTTTTGGAAAGGTTTAATGACTTAAAAGTTTCTGATTCTGGCCCTGCTGAACACCCTGCTGGTGATACTACTGATGCAACAACTGAAGCAGTTCAAGGATCTGCTGAACACCCTGTTGAAGAAGCAATAGTAGACCCTACTGAAGATGAGGTTCCTGAGAATCAATCTAACCAAAATCCACAATGGTTAAGGAATCACCCTGCTGAACAAGTTATTGGCAATGTACAGCAAGGTGTGAGGACTAGAAGACAATTAGAAGCAATGTTTACTTGTTTTCTATCACAAATGGAACCTAAAGTTGTTGAAGAAGCAATTTCAGATCCAGATTGGATTATTGCTATGCAAGAAGAGTTAAATGAATTTGAAAGAAATCAAGTTTGGACACTAGTTGAAAGGCCAAGTCATGCAAATATCATTGGTAATAAATGGGTATACAGAAACAAACTTGATGAATCTGGTACCATTGTGAGGAATAAGGCCAGACTAGTTGCAAAAGGCTATTCTCAAGCTGAAGGAATAGATTTTGATAAAACTTATGCACCTGTTGCAAGATTGGAAGCTATCAGATTATTCTTGGCACATGCTGCGTATAAAAACTTCAAGGTATATCAAATGGATGTCAAGAGTGCATTTTTGAATGGCATTCTAGAGGAGGAAGTGTATGTTCAGCAACCTCCTAGATTTGAAGTTAAAGATCAAGAAGATAAAATGTATAGACTCAACAAAGCACTTTATGGTTTGAAACAAGCACCAAGAGCATGGTATGAAACTCTATCGCAATTCTTGGTGGACAATGGTTTTACAAAAGGCACCAGTGATAAGACTCTTTTCAGAATCAATGAGAAGGACAACACCCTGCTGGTACAGATTTTTGTTGATGACATAATCTTTGGTTCTGAAAATGAATTATTATGTGAGAAGTTTGCAAATCTAATGAAAAGCAAATTCCAAATGAATATGATGGGAGAAATGAACTATTTTTTGGGATTGCAAGTTAAACAGATGAAATATGGAATCTTCATTCATCAAACCAAGTACACCAAGGAGCTGCTGAAGAAGTTTGGTATGGAAAATAGCACCAAAATATCAACTCCTATGAGTACAAATATCAGACTGGATGAAGATAAGGAAGGCAAAGATGTTGATCAGACTTTATACAGAAGGATGATAGGCAATCTGCTGTACCTCCTTTGCCGGCGGGACGATATATCCTTTGTTGTAGGTGTTTGTGCAAGATTTCAATCTAAACCTAAAGAAAGTCATTTAGGTGCAGTCAAAAGAGTTCTCAAATATCTTAAGAGACTTTGGGAGTAGGGATATGGTATTTCAAGGATGGAAGTTTCAAAGTTATATCCTACTCAGATTCTGATTATGCTGGATGCAAAATTGATAGAAAAAGCACCACAGGAACCTGTCAGTTAATGGGAAATAGATTGGTTTCCTGGTTTAGCAAGAAACAGAATTCTATATCAACTTCCACTTGTTGAATTTGAATACATTCTTCTTTGGAAGTTCTTTGTGCACAAGTACTATGGTTAAGACAACAATTAAGGGATTATGGAATTGAAGAAAAAGAAATTCCAATTATGTGTGACAACACAAGTGCAATTGCAATCACTGAAAATCCTGTTTTGCACTCTAGGACCAAGCACATTGATGTGAGACATCATTTTATAAGAGATCATGTTGAAAAGAAGGATGTGGTGGTTCGTATATCCCTACCGAAGATCAACTTGCGATATTTTCACTAAACCACTTGATAGTGAAAGATTTGCTAAACTAAGAATCGAACTTGGAATTATCAAGGTTGATCGATATTCGGCAATGTCTTGGAATTCACCAAGGGGATTAGTCTTTGCTATGTTGGGTGAGCTCACTTAGCAGATTAGTCATTGGTATCAACAATTCCATGTACTTATGTTTGGATAATTGAGCAAATGAGGTTGCCAAGGGGATTGGTCTTTGTCATGTTGGGTGAGCTCACTTGACAGATCAGTCATTTGTATTAAACTTCATCTTGTATTATCAATTGAACAAAAATAAGGAAGGATCAAGGATCAGCAGAGTTACACCGTCGCGGAGTTCGCCGAGACAATTTTGTCGCCGGCCGCTTGAGCCAACCCCGCCGATGACAAGTCGTCGAATGAAACGTTACACGTCAAACTCATTAAAGTCAAAAAGCAGATTGGCGGGATATTTATTCTATCCTTTATAACCGCAGTTACACGATCCAACGGTTACAAATGTTATGGAGAAGTAATGGGCCACGTGTCAAGTTAGCATTCACTCAAATTAATCATGGTTAAATGCAAGTACGTGGTCGACGGTTTCAAGCGCATTTGCCTATTTATACACAGACTATTACACAGAGGCTACTACAAAATCTCAGATTGATATTCTCTACTTTTACACTGTGTGAACACAGATTTACAAACTATCTTCTTCATCTCTTTCTTTTAACAATGGCGGAAAAGGATGATGTTCAAATTGAAACAAGACAAAGTGTTAGAGGTTTTGTTGTTGATGCAAATCAAATTGAACTAGCCATCAACATTGGTCGAAGAATAAGGAGATATGAAGGCTTGGAGAATATACCGAATATAAGATTGGAAACAATCTCTTATACAAATGTTGTCAATTTCTGGAGAAACATTGTAAGAAGAGAAGGAAGAGAAGCATTTACCACCATTGTAAATGCACAGGCAATTGAAGTTTCCTCAGACCTACTGAGGGAAGTGTTTGGTTTTGCGAAGTAATAGATGCTCCTGTAAATCCTGAGGAAATGGGATTGTCAAGGATTGATTTTGTTGACAAAATCAAGACCAATAAAGCCGTCAAATCAATTCCAGGCATCAATGTGAAACATATCGGTTATGAATACAATTTGCTGAGCAAAATCATTGCTAAGAACATCTTAGGCCTCGTTGGAAGCATGGAAACTCTATCAGGACCCAAAATAGAACTTCTGATGATTATTTGCAGAAGTATGAAGTTTGATTGGCCTTACCATTAATGGTGCAGGCCCTGCTGAATCACTTGAAAATTCCTGATGTTGCACCTGAGAAGATAAACCAGTCCAGATACAAGAAAGAGATTGATTATCCTATCCCTGGTCTGGATGATGATGAAGAAGGTGTTGCTGAGGCTGCTGATAGTGATAATGGTGGAGATGATGGAGATCCTGGTGGTGAGCAGGTCAAGAAAGTTGTTAAGCCTGCTGCACCAAAGAAGACTACTGAGAAAAGAAAGGCTACTGACACAAGGAAGATAACAGAAATGTTAAAGCCTAAAATAACAAGAAAGCAAACAACACAGACTGCTGAGTCTGCTGAGGGTCCAATTGATATTGAAGCTACTGACCATGCTGTAGTTGAGAAGAAGACTGTTACTGTTGATGAAATTTTGAAGGAGCAACAGAAAGAAGCAAGAAGAAAGAGGAAAGTTATTGCTATTATAAGAGACAAAAGCCAGCTGGAGAACCAATGATAGATTTTGAAGAATGAGCTTTTGAAAAATTGGGAGTGGAGAACTTGCTGGATCTGATTGATACCACCTTACTGCAATCAAGGCTGATGGATCTCGTTTGACGAACAACGAAGAAGAGGGTATCAAGTTCGGGAATCCAAGAGATGATGATGACTCTTCATCGTCGATTCGATGACCATCATCCATCGGTCCGGGAGGAACAAGTAGGACTGCAATGCTTATTGAACCAACTGAAGGGCAGTCTACTGGTGCTAGAGAATCTACTGAAAAATAGCAAACTGGACAGACAGATGAAGATATGGAGAATCTCACCATGGATGATATTGAGGCACAAATCAATGAAGGAATAGACATTGGTGCAAACAGAATGGTTGGTGAGGTAGATCCATTATTTGTTGAAGAACCTGCTGAGCATGTTGATGATCATCAGACTATGGATTCAAGTGATGAGAGGGTTACTGACCACAGTGAACCTAGTGCCAGTTCAGAGGAATCAATTCAATATCAAGACTGGATTGACACTGAGGGGATCTTATCCAAAACTGCCATTATTCTAACAATGATTGGTCATGTTGAAGGATTCCAAGTGGATAATGAGGCTGTATTCAATCCTCAAAGAGTGGAACATGAGGTTCAGGCTGCTGAGGTTCAAACAGCATCTGGACAAAGGTTGGAACATGAGGTATAGGTTGCTGAGTTACAAACAGCACCTGGACACAGGTTGGAACAATCTTTGGGTTTGGAGGAAACCCCTGTTGTTGTTGTTGAAGTGGCTGCTGTAGTGGAGCCTACTGGAGTCAAAACCACTATAGGGAAAGATAGTCAGCAGGCTGCTGTTATTGATGAGAATGAGCAGCTGTTGGACTATGACTATAGTGATGAGGAATTTCAAATGCCTAAAGAAGAAAATGTTGATGATGAACCTCAACAGGCATTTGTACCTATTCTTGAAGAACCGACTCCGATCCTATTCGGAGGAATATCAAGGACCTAACCCTGCTGGACTGGATATGAGTTTTTAAGTGGTTATCAGCAGACATAGGCCACAATACAATGTAGAAGAGCCTGCTGATGGAGCTGATAGAGAAATGGCTGGTGGGGTACCAGCACATCTTATGGAAGAATTGAGGACAGTTAGAAATGATATTGCAAACTTAAGAACTCAACTTGACAGGCAAGAGCAGAGATTTCTTAATGAATTTGGTGGAGAATAGAGGGAGGACCACTGAAACTGTTGCCTCCAATATTACTTCCACACAATATGCTCTAGCTGATCTTGCTATGGATGTTAAGATTAAGCAAGGAAATACACTGAAGGACAAGTTTCTGAAAGACCAATTTGAATCCATTCATAAGAAACTTGACAAACTTATTCGAATCACCTAAGCTCGCTCGAGAAATTTCGTCGTTACATCTTACCTTGCCGTACCGCATCCTAAAATCACCGAAAGGATAACCGCTTTGGAGCAAACAATGCAAGAAAGGATCACAGCTATTGACACTAGGACTGAAATTATTGAAGGTCAAACGAACAACCTAGTGATCACACAGGAGAGTGTGCATGGCCTGCTGTCCCGGTTTGTTGATGGTGTCAATAAGGGGGAAGAGGGTCAAACAGCAGTAGCAAAAGAGGTTGCAAGAATTTTTGCCAAGAAAAGATGGGAAGCTGATACAAATGCATATAGAGAACTTGCACCTGGCAGACTTCCACTTACTGATGATCTTCTCCAACAATACAAGAAGGTCTACTACAACAAAAGGAGACCCTATCATGACAAGGTATTTCATGAAGGTCTTAACTCCTTTTTGGGCTTAAAATTCTGGGAGGCCAGAGTTAAATCAATGAGAGCCAAAAGAAAAGGTGGAAGAGGTGGTAGAGGTGAAAGAAGTTTACCTACCACAAATGCAAAGAAATCATTGAATGAATTCAAGGAGGTTTACATGAGGTTAGGCTTCAGGGTACATCAAATAAATCGAACTCTACCTGAAGCATGGCATTGGTGGAAACAAATGAATCCTCATATTGATTTCACTCTAATTGAAAATGACTGGATGAGAGAGATGATCAGAGAAATCAGAACTTATCAAGAACAAGCTGAGAAAGCAAGAGAGGAAAGGGAAAGAAGACATTAGATCAGCATACTTATCTGCTTTATCTTTGCTGATACTATACTGTAATAATTTTTGAACAAATGATTATAATGAAAGATGACTATATTTGTTCTGTTTTTGTTTTAAATCTTTTTGCTTTGCTGTTAGGAGAGGGTATTGGCATCATCACCAAAAAGGGGGAAATTGTTGGACTTATTTCTGAGTTTTAGTGATGAGTGCCAGACTAACTGTCATAGTGCAAAGGCAAAAAGATGTCTAGATCAAATGTATAGGTTTATTAGAGTTTGATCTTTGAATAGGTTTGATCAAACAAGCACTGTAATGGTCAGCTGAAATAGTCTAATCTTTGGGTTTCAAGTACAAACATGTCAACAGCATATTGCTGGAAGAGTCTGCCAAATTGTAAGAGGTAAGATGCATCATTTTCCCTAATCTGAAACTTATAACAATAGTATTCCCTAATTGAAACATGGTTAGGATGATCCACAACAGAATTTAAGGTTTCATTTTCTTGGTTAAACAGTTCAAGAGCATTATTAGCATTAGCTGGGTCAAGAAGTTTGCTTTTACGTGCATTATTTTTTATTCATGTCTTATTTATTCCTTGATGCTAGCCAAGCTGGCCATAAGAAAACATAAGAGGATACTGCAGCGGATCGTAGCAACCAAAATAGTATTGTATTGGATGCGAATGACCACTATGAGTGTAAACTTTAATACTTCTTTGTTGATTGTCTTGTCCGTCAACCAATATCCCAGCAACTTCTGGGACAGTTGTTTTGTTATAGATTCGTTGATCAATTTTAGGATTGCAAAACAACACAATATCCAATTCATCAAGGTTAGGAATTTTACGTAAATCTCTAAAAAATCTGGCATAAGAATTCTCACTGAGCATTTTCAAGATTTGTGCAAGTGTCATTTCATAAAATCGAGGACATTTAGTTAATCTGTTTGACAATTCGTAGTCACTATCATGGAAATAAAATTGTAGGTTGTTACATTTCTCACTCGTGCCTATTAAATCATCCATGAAATGATAAACCTGGCCTTGCACACGGAAAGTGTAGATTTCTTTATTACGGTATGCTAATTGTTTATCATATTTTGCTCCTAAGGATGTGAAGGCCAGATGATTATTATATGTTCTAATTGATGCTCTAAAATTGATAGCTTCATGCGTTTGCTCGGTAAGTAGGTCAACAAGAACAGACGGAAGTTTGGTAGTAACGAGAGAAACGTCACCCGCTAAGCAACATAAATTTTCAGTTTCATGTATGATTTTTTTGGCTAAATAGTAGGCACAAACAGGCACATTGGTAAGCATATTAGATTCTTTGGCAATATTTTCAAGTAATTCCCTCCCTACTCTTGCCTTTGTAGGTGGTTTCTTTGGACAAGAACGTTTGGCTTTCCATTTGTCTACAAGATCTACCCTGGAACTATCGGCTAAGGAGGAACGGTCAGGAACCGGGGACACACTAAGAAGATGACTTGAAAGGTCTACATCATCCTTGGAAGGATAGCATGACGTAGATGCAGATGGCTCGGACATACATGTAGTTGGAAGGGAGTTTACAGTTGTTTTGGAACCATTGGAAGCTAACAACGATTCAGAATTTTGTCCGCTAGACATACGTGATGTAGATGATGATAGTTTAGGCTGCTTAAAGGCAGCTTGTATTTGGTCCCTGGTTCTTAAGCCTTTTTTCTTTCTCCATCTGTCAATTGACAAACGCCTATATGTTTTAGTGTCTACCGTAAAGGCACCATTTGTTGTGTGTAATTTTCCTTTTTTTTTCTTTGCTTTCCAGCGGTAAATAGCAAGAGCTCTGTAAGTTTTGCTGGCAGTATTTTTTTTTTGGGATGCACCAAAAGGGTACACACTTAGGAACATAGATGTTTTTGGGTTAGGAATATTTTTTAACGTTGTATATACCTGGCAACAGAAACCCAATAACAACCTGATATACTACTTTTATATGATTAAATATACGTTAAATTAGTATGTTTTATCAACGAATTCTATATAAAATATATGAAATTATGGTATAAATAGTATGAAATGTTAATCTTTATAATTTAGAGTAGTTAGTAGTAATAATAGTAAAAAGTTGTAATTTTGTACCGATTTTAGTAAATCGGAGTGTAGTGTCAGATTTACGTGGGTATTTGTGGTATTTTATTGCAGATTTATAAGCCGAGACCCCGAAAATCGACATGTTGAAGTATAATCATATCTCTGGAAGGATTTAGAGAGTGTCACGTGCTTAAATGGTTAATCGAATTGCTTAAGTGGTCAAGTGGTCAATCGAAGTGGTCAAGTGGCTAATCGATTCGATTAAGTGGTAATCGAGAAATCTCTTCGACAAACGAATGGCTCATCAAAACGACATTATCTGAAGAAGAGTCCTTCACGAAAGTTGTAGATTTTCCCGAGAGCTTTCCGATGCCGCTGGAATCATGATTTTTGGATATCCAGAACTCGAGATATGAATTTTATAAGTTATATATATAATTATAATTATAATTATATATCACCGCACATGCTGATTACTTAAGAAGGTGGAGATCATCATTACACCGTCCCGGTCCGGCCTACTACCGGCCCGGTCCGGCCAAGGAATTCACTTCTATATAAAGAGCTCATTTGCAAACGAGTCGAGGGTACCAATATATATATATATATATATATCATATATATATATATATATATATATATATATATATATATATATATATATATATATATATATATATATATATATATCTTCTCCTCTTTGTTTTCTTTTTATATAGTAGTTTGTAAATAGGCCTTAAGCCAAAAATAATAATCTCGTAGTATCGTTGTAATGCTCGGGAAATTATCATAAATTCAGTGTTGTTGAAGTCGTTGTAATGTCCGGAAGAATACAACTCTGATTCAGAATTTGTAATCGGGTAACTTTTCTTAAGTATTTATGTTTGTTTTATCTTTTTCGTTGTTATAATGTTTTTAGGCTAACTCTAATAACTAGCCAAAGTTATGTAATCGTTTTATTTCGATCTTTTCGGTAAAGGAATGCTGTCTAAGTAAAATTGATTAAAATTGAGTTAATTGAATCTTTTTCTATTCTGTAACGTATTGATAATATTCGGATTGACGTAATTAACCAAGATGAATCGCACCATATAACCTAACGATGAACCGACCAGAGAAGTTAGGATATGAGATAAAAGATAGAAAAACCGGAGGGTAAAATTGGCCGTGCGAAAGCGTGACTACGGAATCCTATTTCCTACCCGGGGGCGGATTTGTCTTGGGAAAGATTAATCTTATTAAAATTGTGCTCGAGATCATAATAATGTTAAAATCAACGGTTTAATTGAAACTAACACCGGAAAGTTAAATCGATCCGCCTGACAACCGGAGCCTTTTGAATAACATCGGCCGTCTGACGAACGGAATAACCTCTTTTATCCGGGGTAGATTTGTACTCGGTACTGTTCGACTAAGCGAGATTAGCATGGGGCGGTTGTGGAGATTGAAGCGATGACAATGACATATGACAATTTCATACGCTCGTGTGAGGAGGAATTGTTAACCTCGGGAGTGCACCGTTTCATTTACTCAATTGGACCTAAAATAAAAGGAAAGATCGAGCACATTCCGTTTACCGAAAAGATCGTATAATTCAATTATATAAACTTTGGCTAGTTCTATAAACTTATCCGTCTAGTTCTATAAAATATATTGGTATCTATATATTTATATCTATATATATACTTTGCAATTTATGTACATCTATATATATTTATATATCTATATATATTATATTAGAATAACTTTTAAATTACGCATTTATTTTATGTTGACTAGAATAGTAGTGATCTGTGTTATAAAATTGCGGTTTAGATCGAGTTAATAACAGCTCTTTGGTGTTTAACCACACTTAGAAGAATTACCAAGTTCCCTGAGGATTCGACACTCTGACTCACCATACTAGCACTACAGTTTGACCCGATACACTGTCGGTTAAGGACTGGTTTAGCACTACGAAAGGCAGTTATCACAACCCTAACTAGTGATCTAACTGCCAAACACTAATAGACATGCAAAAATTGTACAGACCCTTGTGTGACAGAACACGATAAACTATTGTGTTTCATTCGAAATGAACGAGGGAATAAGAAAAAGCAAAAGTAGACAAACTAACACACCTGAAAAGCGGCCATCACAAGGAGAACAGCGTTCCGGTATCCTGTTTCACAGATGATTTTTCCTCTCTGTTAATCCAAACCAAAACAGAATAAGACAAAACCAAACATAAGAGCTTGCTTTCATGTTGGAATAACAAGTGTACAAAGTGGAAGATAATATCTTGCATGACTAAAGCTTACATGAGAGGTAGACTAAATAGTTCTATGTGAAAAGATTACATGAGGTGGGGAAAAGAAAAAGAAAAGAAGCCAAAAAATGGAGACCAAGGTGAACAATTGTAGGCAATAGGTAAAACCTGTAAGAACAAAGCCTAAAATCTCAGAAAGGAGAAGGTAGGAAAAAAAACAACCCTTATGTTGGTCATTAGGACTGAGAATGTTCTTTGAACATTGACAGACTAAGAACCACAGAACATAAAGCATATACATGTAACCTGAGAAGGACAAGAGTATTACTTAAATGTGACATATTGTAATGCAAGCACATAAATCGAAGCTTAGAGTAACTACAGCTGAGCATTATGCAAGCACATAAATTCAAGTTTAGAGTAACCACAATCTGAGCATGCACAACTTTCCCGAACATGCATGACCTAAGGTACCATATTCAGAAGAAAGCAAGGTAATGCTACACTGCAAAAAAGATATAGACCATATCCCACGGTTAAGTTCAGTACTGAGCACCAATACTGTGTTAGATATAGTGTGCCCGAAAGACGATTGTTGCTTGTCCTTACGGGCAAGTGGGAGATTGTTGGAAGTGACGCCCGAAAGACAATTTATGTAATTGTTTTTGGAATTAATAAATGACAGATTTATTCTCATCTTATTACTTGCTTCGTGCTTGTAAGTAATGCACTACTGAAAACCCTAAGTCGTATCATATGTAGCCATATAACTTAGTGTGTGACACACATGAGGATTAATTTTATGATGATACACTTGAACTATTAGTCGTGGTGAAGTTAATCAAAGTATGAGGTCTATTGATTAAACCACCATTAATGCGTCCAGAACACTTTATGGTGTGACCGTCTTATCCGGACCGTCGACATTGGTTGTCTAAGTGGGGCATTTATATATGGTGAGAGTCATATAAGACTGGACCGATTTAATCTGCGTTTCTCATATAATTCCGTGATTGAGAAATCTTATTAAATCACAAGATGATCATATATGGATTAACCTTAATCCTGAAGTGATTACAGACTCCTACTGGTTTCAGGATAGGGTTTGATGTGTTCGTTAAGGATCGCTAATAGGCGCGGTCCGAATCACTACGTTGGCACTATTCTGGAATGAGTGATAAGTGTGTCTCTCACAGATATGGAATCCATTCCTTCCTGCGGGAAGTAGAAAGACAATCCCCTTATTTGTTGATCCTAGAAACTGATCAATCCCGGGAGTTCGTATTGGTTATGAACTAATTGATCACTAGTGGGTTAATGGTAAATAAGGATAAGATGTAGTGAAGAAGGTTTACGGAAATAATCCTACTTCAATACGGATAGTCTATAGAGGGTTAGTTTATATGTAATGATTGTATCAATGGACACTTATCGACTCGACTCGGTGTTTTGAGAATAAGTTATATCTATAATCGATAGAGTTCAGTTTCGGATTTATGGTGGCGTAATTCCGGAATTAATAAGTTGAGTAGAAATATTCTGTTCGATGAATATTTTATTTAATTTATTGTAGCTACTAATTATAGGTCCATGGTCCCCGGTTAGGCTCCTAACACGCGAGTGTTTTCTCGTTTTATGGAACCTCGAGAATAAATTAAATAGTTGGTCTATTTAATGAATATGCACTATTATTTATTTGATAAATAATATATAAAATAGAAAAGACATTTTCTATTAAAAAATTAATGACATGTGGCGCCTCATATTATGGATATATTAGGAGAAGAAGTTTTCCTAGATTATCTCATATGTGTAATTAATTAATTGTCTATTTGTTGGATAATTAATGGAAAGATAAGAGATTGATTTTTTTGGGAATTATCTCTTATTTTGTGGGAAAAATATCTTTTCCTTATGGGAATAGGTTTTTGTGGTGTGAAAATGATAACTCTCTTGACTAGTTATTTTCCTATATAAAGAGAGGTCATCCTAACACAATTCATACAATTACAAATTACGCCACATTATTAAATAAAATAAGAGAAAAATTAGTTTCTCGTTCTAGTCATTAAGAGAAGAAAAACTAGGGTTTTTCTTGGGCATATTCGAGGAGGTTCTACGGCGAGGATCAACGTCCACCAGTCGTCGCTTGGAGATACAATCCGGAAGATTGTGGCTTCTCTCTTTTGTCGAATTTCTCATCTCTTTCCGTTGAGGTAAATCTACTAACCTTCTCGTAGGATTAATTAGTTATGTCTCATATCGTAAATTGCATAAGCTTCTATTGTGCAAACACCGAGTGTCTCGATCGGTGTTACTACTCCTAGCATACTGCATGTTGAAAAATTAAAAACAGCAAGGTTGAACGGCATAATGCCATAAACAAGGTTTGCAAAAACGAAGACTGTAATCTCATGTAGGAAAAGCATAAATTGAAGGTTTGTGTTGCTCATAAGGACTGAGAACATTCTTTGAACAGTCAGTTCAGTACGAGCACCAATACTGCATGTTGAAAAATTAAAAACAACAAGGTTGAATGGCATAATGCCATAAACAAGGTTTGCAAAAACGAAGACTGTAATCTCATGTAGGAAAAGCATAAACTGAAGGTTTGTGTTGCTCGTAAGGACTGAGAACATTCTTTGAACAATCAGAGACTAAGAACCACAGGAAATTAAACATATATGTAACCTGAGAAGGACCAAAGTGTTACTTAAAGCTGCAGAAAACACCATAAATAAGCACAAGATGACATACAACATTTATGACTGTTGGTCCCTTGAAAAGGCTTTGGTTAAGTTTAAAGGGGGGGTGAATAAACTTAACACTTAAAAACTTTTTGGAGTTAACAAACTCAGCAAATTCAGCATCCTGCTGACTGGTCAGTAGTCTGCTGATACTTAATAGTCTGCTGACTGTTGAGTTTACTGAATTTATGCAGCGGAATATATCAAAAATTAAGTCTTATTACTTGTTGTTAAATATGATACCAAGTATTAGATACTCAGTAGTGTATGTGTGTGATTTAGTTGCTAGATTCAGTAGGTTGATGTGCTAGATATACTAAGTGCAGAATATAAATGCGAGAAAGTAAGTAGGTGATTTTATAGTGGTTCCGGGTGGTGTAATCCGTCGGTCCACTCTTCTCGTGATGTTGGAGGTAATTCACTAGAGATTCTTGAGGTAGGTTTGTTACAAAAATCCCTAAGTTGCTTGTCCTTCACCAATAACTATGGTTTCACAACCGAACACTTGGAACAGTAGGATTCTTTGCTCCAAAGTCTTCCACTGGTCCTTGAAGGGTAGGATTGCCTCTTCACCAGCTCCACCACAAACAACAGTTCTGGACACCCAAAGGTGCTTCACTGTCTTCAGTAAATTCCTTGTAAAAGAAAGTTTGAATCAAGTAAGTTATTCAGCTTTCAGCAGCTTGATCATGATGATATGATCAGCAGCTTGATGTCTTCAAGTGTGTAAACTTGGTGTAGCTTGAATGCAGATTACACTTGAAGAATTGTACTGGATCAGTAGCCTTATGCTCAGAAGGGTCAGCAGGGTGTTTTTATCAATTGAAATTTGATAGCTCAAGATAAATCCTTAAATTTCATCACTTGTATCTGAATTGGGAGTCCTCTATTTATAGGTAGGAGTCCTTGTGACTTATGTTTGAAATTCAAACATAGCCGTTTCAGATTTGTCCCATTTGACTTGCTTTTTCTGACTGTTCTTAGGACTGACACTGTCAGATTCCTTTTTGACACTATACAGTCTGTCCACCCTTTGACTTGTATCCATTGGATAAAGGTCTGAATCATCCCAACGTCCCTTTAATCTTAACCATTGATTTGTTTGATAAAATCAGAGGTTGTTAGCTGTCCATTTCTTTGTAATCTTCTAATGTAGCCTTTGAATAATTCGAAGTATGTGTATTAGCAGGTTCCTGTGACCATAAGTCTGCTGAAATACATGTCAGCTGATCCATATCTTTCTGTGTTTATGAAACAATGCAGCTGACTTCTTTTATCTAACTTTTATTTATGAAGTTAGATTACACCATTTAATCATAACTAAGTTCCAATCATCACTTTACTTGTGGAACTTAGACCTTGTACACAAGGTATATGTAATCAGTTTAGGTCATCACAGACTTCCCTAAATTATGATTCCATATCCTTGACTTTAAATACTAAGTTTGATCCCTTAGCCTTCAATAACTGAGTTTGAGCCCTCAGCCTTCAGTCTTCAGCAGGTTCCTAACTAGTCTAC
Source organism: Gentiana straminea (assembly GCA_036785695.1). Classification (NCBI taxonomy): domain Eukaryota; kingdom Viridiplantae; phylum Streptophyta; class Magnoliopsida; order Gentianales; family Gentianaceae; genus Gentiana; species Gentiana straminea. The sequence continues at coordinate 555,525 of JAVUPR010000107.1, forward strand.
TGACCTAGGTACCCTACTGATATAGACAGGTCTGCTGATATTAGTCAACTGACCATTTACAGTGCTTGTTTGATCAAACTTATACAAGATCAAACTCTAATAAACCTATACATTTGATCTAGACATCTTTTTGCCTTTGCTCTATAACAGCTAGTCTGGCACTCATCACTAAAACATAAAAATAAGTCCAACAATGACTACAATGGTATATAAACACTGTTTATAAAGATCAAGTACAACCTAACAGCACCTATTACAACCCAAAAATCCTGCACATGAGTTAATAAAAAAGAAGGACAAAAGTGTTACTTAAAGGTGCCAAAAAAACACCATAAATTAGCACAAGATAACACACAACATTTATGACTACAAAGGTACATAAACACTGTTTATAACGATGAAGTACAACCCAACAAAGACCTATTACAACCGAGAAGATCCTGAGATGAGCTAATAAAAATAACAAAAAGTTTCACGTTTACGGTACGAATGTAATAAGGTGAATAAAGAGGTAAGGACAAAGCAACCCCAACAAAAACACCAACTTTAGATTTTTATATAGCACGTACACGGAATGAACATGCATTAAATATAAGGATCGGGTAGAACAACATTAAAATTTCATGGGAAGAGAGGAATAAACGGTGTGTACCCGAAGTGGTTGTGAACTCGTGAGAAATCTTTGTACAAATGAGGGGTATTTAAGCGATTTTAGATCCGATAAAACAGTTTAAGAACCATCGGACTAAATAATTGACACCCGCGAGATAATAGAGTGGGAATTTGTAATGAAACCTACCTATTTACGTCTAATCCATAGGGGAAGAGCTTTCTCGTCGATAAACCATCTACCTTGTTATTACACGGTAGAAATTCATCACGTAATCTCCTTTAACCAGTAAACTTTGCAGACCAACGGTTGTAGACCTTCCTCGTCTGAAAGATGACATCACCATGAAGATTTTTTTTGAATTTATGAATTGGCAAAAATCCCCCATTATTGACAAGAAATCGTTTTTGGCGGAGATATTGACACGAAAAGGACATGATTTCCCGCATAGACTATCAAATACAGCTAATTTTCAGAGGAGGAAGAGGAAAACCGGTGGATGAAGCAGTGCCGCCCCAATTTCCGGTAACCCAAGCAAACGGCGCAACATGTTTTTCCTCTTTATTTTGTAACAGGCTGGGAAATATTTTCTATTCTCTAATTTAAATAATCTATCTTCAAAAGAACGCAAGAGAAAAGGAAAAGAATTAGAGAAAAAAAAGAAAAAGTGGCCCCAGTCCCATGTGGCAAAAAAAAGAAGCAACGTGGCAGCCCATCCTTATACCTCCCAAACACAATTTGTACCCAAAATTAGTAACGTGTTTAGCCTTAGAATGAGTTCTCCTTAGCCGTTAATAAGATAGGTAGATTTAGTTCACATTTAATTTTTTTTCTCTTCCATTTGAAATCCATTTATTTGATATCCTAATAGGGTTCAACTTTCTCTGTCTAAATTTTTTTTTTCTCCTCATTCTCACTAAAATCAGCACACCCTCTTTCTTTATGCTCCCTCTTCCGGCGCCAGCTTTTGTTTTAGTTGTTTTTGGTGTGTTTTTTTTACTCTTTTTGTTTAGATCTTCTTCCTTTCTTTTCTTTCCTCACGAAAATAATTCCACATCTGATGCATCCCACCTCTACTCTCGACCTGGGTGGCGGCGATTTTGGCCGGATTTAGCTTTTCCTTCCCCATCTATGCTGTCGGAAAGTTTTTTTGGACGGCGGCGGTTGATAAGGAAAGGGTGTTCCGGTATTGATCTAGTGCTTTCAGCCCTCGATGTTGCTGCTTTGGGCTCTCTCGGCTTTCAGTTGGATTCCTTGGTGCTGGCCTATAGGGGATTTTCATGGCGGCTTGGAAGCCCGTGATTTTAAGGGTCAGATCTCGGCTTCGGTTACCATGCATGTCTATGGAAATGGACCTTCATCGCCGAATTTTGGGTTCCTCATCCTTTGGGTGCTAAATTTGATGGTTTGTGGTGATGATAGGACCGGTTTGGGCTATTTAGCTGGTAACTATGGCGGTAGTGTTAATGGCATCGGCGATGTTGATGGTGGCCGTTGGCGGTTTTGGACTTTAATGTTGAATTCAGGTGTTTGTCGTATGTTTGTTGGTCTCGGACGATCTCGATGCTCGTCGGGCGTGTCGGTCTCTACCTTTGCTGCTGATTGGTGTTTGGTTTTCTTTGCGGTTATGGATGTCCGCGATGTTGCGGATTTTTCCCATTTTACTACATTTGTCCTAAAATGTAAGTCCGTTTGAGGGTTTGAGCTTTTTCACACAGATTAAGAAATTTGGTTAAATTGGTTATGTGTAATTAATTTTGATGAAAAAGACTTAAATAATCTTTGACTGTTGTTAATACAAAGTAGTGAAAAGTTGGTGAATATATAATAAATGAGAAATATGTAATAAATGCTCCATTGGTATTCTAAATAGACTAATATTACGAGACAAATTTAAAAAGCTAAACAGACTTATATTTTAGGACGGAAGCAATAGTATCATACCAAATCAAGTTCTCGTGTGTGAGACATTATCTAGTATACTTGTGGTAGTCCGATGTGTCCCCGACGATCGTCCGATTATAAACTTTGTTTGTTTGCGGTTCTAATATATATCTATCTTTTGGGAAGAGGAAAAAAAAAATCCATTTATTTTAATCAAAGCTAATCGAATTAATTCAAAATCCAATCGAAATATTGTCGTAAAAATTCAAACTATAATTCCAACTGCTGTCTATTAGGGACGGCGGGAGCTTTGTTTCTGCGCCGGTTTTCTCTCCCGGTCACTGAAATTCTTCAGTTTGGAATGATTAATAGAATTATATTTCACGCTTTGAGATTACCTGCTGATTGTCTTTACATATGTTGTAGATATGGAGTTGCCGCGGGACAAGTTATCCTTACCGTTGATTGATCGAAAGGAGCTTCATGGCTCGATTCCTCTGCGAATACAAGTAAGTTTTGGTAATCGCGCTTTTGCGGCTCATATTTACGTTACTCTCTTATCTTGTCTTGTTGGAACTTGGAAGAATACCGTGTAGAAACGTGCTAATTTGAAGTTACTCTTAATACTTTGTTCTGATTAAAGTGATCGAGGACTTAACTTTAATATGTAAATAGTACGTACAACAACGGAATTCTGTGGTGCTCATTTTCTTTTTCCCGCTAGAAACTACAGCCAAATGTTGAATGTTAGGTGCCATTACATAAGCTTCAAGTAATTAGAAATGAGCTTAGGTACTTTGACAGGGAATAAGAAGGTGTTTCATAAGTTATAGATGGAGGAGCTCAGTTTTGTATAATCAATTATGCATTCCCAATTGGTTAAAGGTGTCATGGTAGCATATTCTATGGAAATGTTCTATTATAATTTCGTAGGCAAGCTATATCTGAAAATAGATCTACCTACGGTTTCATGGTTTCTCTAGATTGTACCGTAGTCTAAATGTTTGAAGTTTGAGTGGAATCATTTTTTCTTGTTATGAAAAAGCTATGATCCTTTTTCCCCCAACGTTTTATACTTCACGAGTATAAGGCAGATCTAGAAAGGAGAAGCCATGACATGACTGATCATTATTTGTTGTTAGAGTTGCTTTAACTGCTTACCTTCTTTACAGTTTTTATCTTTCTTCAGGGAAAATGTCGTTCTAGTATCAACTGGAAGTTTCAACCCTCCTACTATCATGCACATGCGGTGTTTTGGTGAGTAATGATTTGTCTGTTCTTAGGCAACATGCTGAATATCTTATTGCAAGAAAAGCTTGGCACGACATTAGCTAACGGCTCAATGTTTTAGTATCAGAATTCATGTCAGTAATAAGTATTCATAGATGTATCCCAGAACAGTGGTGACTGTGTAACACGATTTTCGTATCAAATCACTTTTATATAATTATTGCTGATGTATTTTTTTCCTGCTTAGAGCTGGCTAGAGATGCTCGAATTCGAAGGTTTTTGCGTGATTGGAGGTTACATGTCACCCGTAAATGATGCATACAAGAAAAAGGTGTGCAGGTTGATTTGGCAATGTGATTAAGGCTGTCTTATAAATTAGCCATGAGACATTTTCTCTTTTAAGATAAGAGGTGCATCTACAAGTTCAATCTTAAAAAATGAGAAATATAAAGAGTGAAGCTAGTCTTATCGGCTGTTAATGGTGTCTGGAAGAAGTAGGCATGAAAAGTGAGATTCCTTGAGCCACACTGTCCAAATATTCATGCAGTTCTGACCGGACAATTGCCACTTCATAGTCGTCTAATACCAGTTTTATTTTTTTTCCTTTTTATGCGCAAAATTTGTCAAAGTTGTTTGGCAGCAGATTCTTTTACTTTATAATTTTTACTTACTATGAGCTCTCTTATTATAACTATTAAATAAATTAATTTGTTCACAAACAAAATCACACAAACCCTTCCATGAAGTCCTTGTCTGGAAGTGTCCAAGGTTTTATGAATTGGCGCTTAAGTACTCTGCACATAACCATTTGACTAGGATTTGCAACTTGCAAGTTCCGTGCCCTTCTCTTTCAGAAATCTCCGTATGTGTTGTGCATGTGATTTACACCAGTCTTTCGTATGATCTCCTTTATATGATTGTCCTCCCTCTATTTTTGTTTCCTTTCTCTCTCTTCTAATGTGTAGGATCTTGTGTCTGCTGAACATCGCATCTCAATGTGTGAGCTGATTTGCAGAAGCTCAGATTTTGTGATGGTTGATCCATGGGAGGTCTCTCTCCCCCTCTCTCTCTCTCTCTCTCTCTCTCTATATATATATATATATATATATATATATACACACACACACACCGAGAAAGAAATCAACAAGTGGTAGAAGTTATTTACAAATGTCTTTGGTTGTTAAGTTGCTTGTATTTTGTGTGTTTCGTGTGTCGTGTGTACCATAGTTGTAAAGTCAAATTCCTTTATACTTTATTTTTTTTGTATTTACAAGTTAACTTTGCGGGCGAATCGAGTACTTACCGAGAGAACCATCACAGTTTTATCAAGAATTAAGACCTTGTTATCAAGCGAGCTTGTACCATTTGGTGAGTTCATCACTACAGGTTTGAAGATTACTAGTCTTGCCTTTGTTTCCTTCAGCATTTTACTTGGTTCTTAATTAATTGTCCTTTTAGAATGCTTATGCATGTTTTGGTTTTCGGACTATTTTGGAACCGTCACTCATTCTTATTAAGTAGTGTTAATGCCATCAAAGAATATTTTAACTATTTGTATCTCAAAAATCATGCTACTTACTAACATCCATATGTACATGCCAAAATCTTAAACGACAAATAATTAGGAGCATTGGGAGTAGTTGTTGCCCGTTCTCTCAATGATAAGCTAATGTATCTCATGATTTTTAGCCTTGTTTTTTCTTTTTCACCAATATTCATGTTTAAACAATGAACCTTGAAATTACTTATAAGTGTGATTCTTCGAGATGCATTTGATTTGATCAGTGTAATTTACATGGCTGTTCCGGAGGTGAAAATTCTTTATTTTGAGGGTAGCACATGGTGTTTTAGGTTCTCTTAAGGTCATGCTCGTTTGTGGATCCGACTGCTCGTATCGTTCGGCATTCCCGGAATTTGGATTCACGACCGTGTGATTAGCGTATAACAACTTACCGAAAGCAAGATTCTATTTAACAACTCGATACATGATATACTTATTACTCTAACCGTAGATGGCATGAGCTTTTCAACTTATGGCACGTTTGGATTATGGTAATGGAATGGAATAGAATGCTTTTTTCATTCCATTCCATCAATTTGGTGTGTTTGGCAACGGAAGAATAGAATATGTTTTCATTCCAACAGAATGAAAATGGATCATCAAAAATCCAATGGAATGGTCGGAATGGAATGAAAAAATAAATTATGCAATAAGAACTGATTCCATTCCATTGTCTACCTTACGTAGTAATGGAATGATATCATTCCATTCCATTGCATTCAATTCCAACAAATTCATTCCATTCCATCAATCCAACAAGTTCATTCCATTCCATCAATTCCAACAAGTTCATAAGTCATGTGATGTCATTTATCTATTTGTAAGTGCATGTGATGTCATGTTGCAAAACTTGCGATCCCCCTATGATGTTATGCAGGATTCGATATCCGGGAATAAAAGAAAATGAAAGTGTTAAACACACGCCCATTGTTTTCAATACAAGGAAAAAAACGCCAATATGATCGTTTTATTATCAAGAACTTGTTCATATTACAATCAAGTAACTTTTAGCGGACCACTAGATTTGTGTGATTTAAGTCTTTAATGTCGAATTCTCGATACGAGTTTTTTATCGAACGGATACATTTTTTGTAGGTTAGAACAATATGCAGAGACTTTGGATTGGTTCGCATCCGCAGGATGGTCAAGATGTTAATAAAGTTATTTGTAACAACGATATTATGAATGATAATAAGGTAACAGAAGTTTGTTTTGCTTTGTTTCTTATTTACCTTGTCAACATTGAGGTACTGAATTCAATATAGAAGTTTTCATTGCGGTAATGTCGTGAATGAAATAATTGAGCCGTTAAACCCACAATCATCGATTTGATTATGCATGGAACATTCATTAACTATTCCATTTCAATGCAATTGACTCCTAAGCGAAACAGTAATTGTTTACACTTGTTCAGGGTAATATCAAAGTGGTTGATGAAGTACCAAATAATATCAGTTCGACATTGCTAAGGTAACCCGAAAAAAGAAGAAGAAAAAACTGTCTTTTGCATAGGTGGCTATAGGTGAACATGTAATTATTATTAAAGAGATTTGTGGTTTATTTCTTGCTAGGCAATGCATTTCCAGGGGGTTGTCTTTGAAGTACTTGACTGCAGATGAAGTAGCTGAATATATTCGTCGGCATGACCTGTACAGGTTGAAGAACAATGATGATCCCTCTATTGTCGATTGATAGAATGGATGGCTTCCAAACAAACATGTGAGTACTACACTTGTCCCGTTTCGTCTTTCACTTTTAACATTTTATGTTTTTTTTCATATTATATACTATCACATTACAAAAAAATAATGTTGTACTGTACTTAAAAAGTTATTTTTCTCATTCTATCCAATTTGCTACTAATTATTGTTACGAGAATGCACAAGGTAGGGCAAATTAGGTCATATCAATGAAAAAAATGGATTATATTAATACGGTGTGAATGGAAATCTGGCGAAATTGGGACGGAGCTGGTATTTTCCTTAGTAATTAAGGAGATCGTACTTGTTTTATTTGGTGCTTTCAAGATGTTTTAGATTAGTGGCCGGGGAAGCCATTAAACATATATTAATGATGTAAGCGGTACGTAGCTAATGAAAATCAAATGTAATGAAGAAAAATATTTGGTATACAAATTTTGATGAAAATAGGTAGTTGCACGGGGGAGAATATTGTGTGGCAGCCTTCACACAACACAGTTTTATTATGTATTTAAACTGTGTGGTTCTGATCGTTTCACCCGTCACTTCACCCTTAAATACCCTCACCACACAATAACTTCCCGTTGCACGGAGCATGATTTGAAGAATTCTAGGTTGATGAGTTTGTATTGTATGCCTAAGACATGGCTCATTCGCATCACTGAGATGATTGGATGATCTTTACATGCTAAACCCTCAATCGTTTAGATGATTGCATTATCTTTTGGAGTGTCGTCTGTCATGTCTCTCTATTCATTATGTGTTTAATTTTTAAGACTACGATATAGAAGGTCAAAAGCTTTGAGACTTGCATGACATATAGTATGTCTGCCCTGATGTAACGTAGGTAGGTCCTTGATTAATTTTTCCTTTCTTTGTATAGTTACTTCAACATCTTTGTTCTGAGTTTAAATTAACAAGATCTCCTTAAAAAAGAAAAAAAAAAAAATTCATCTTTTTGGAGTGGAAAAATATAATGGAGAAATATTTTCAGAATGGCTTTGCAACTGGTGTCATTGTAAATAATTTGACTACTGGATTGGAATTCCATGCTTAAAGTAATGATAGAGACAACCGACGACACAACCTAATTTCTCTCTATTGAATTTGATGAGTCTCAATTAATTGTGATTGTGATGTAGGCTAATTGACATAGAAGAGCTATAAAGTAAAGATAAATACACAAGAGTAAATCCAAGCTCTTAGATAATTCACTCATAAAAAATGAGTGGATTCAATATTTCATGATTACCTAACGTGACATAGCTTTTAGGGAACTAGAGGTTTTTATAGGCTTAAAAGCCCATTAGATAAAACTTAAACTAGAAAAGCCCATCAAGATATCCACTTACTTAACACATAAATAAAATACTACTAATAATTAAATTAAATGTCTTACATCATCTCCACCCCCTATACAGCAAGCTCGTCCATTGACGATGGCAAGTCAAGCACATTGAAGCTTCCGAGCTCACCAATACATCCTTTGGAGCTGACAAATAAATCATTTGGTGGATCAAGTCCATACACCATCTTATGGAACAATTTCAGAGTTCCTTTAAATTGTCCATTCTCGCTCAAAATGCTCAAACATAAAGAGATTGCTACACTTAGCTCAACCATGATGAGCTTCCTTTCCATATTGGGGTTGTTTACATCATTCCAATCCTCCCATGGAATAACTCGTCCACGAGTTAGATCGGGGCCGGAGAGAAACAACCCACTGGAAGGCAAGCCGGAGTTGATGGTTTATATTCTCATAAATCGAGGGATGGTAGGCTGCTCTGAATATTTTAAGGATAGTTTCTGAATCCTTCATCTGAAAAATGAGTCTTATGGCATTGCAAAGAGCAGCAAATTCATCCAGGTCAATAAGGAAATCATTACTATCATGTGCAACGCCTCAAATTTTAGTGTGCAATCTTCCATAGATATCTGAAGCAATATCCAATAAGTGTGAAGCTTCTCAAGAGTTTGAATGGCCTGATATTCTTCCATGAACCCACGATTTTTCTTTACAAGATCAACTTTAACACCAGTAGCTTTGGTACTGCCACTTGCAGGTTTTCGCAATCGATGACAGCATAAGTATCTGTTTCGAAACTCCCCGATACTCCATCCAGAATGCTATGTGAGTTGGCACGAGGAGCTGTTGCTTGCCATGTATTTTCATCCAGCAACACTAATTCATTTATTATTCCCTTTTTCAACACACTGATAATAATAATAATCTGCACCAATGTAATTAACCTTTTCGCACCTTCAGTAGTCGACGGGATTACAACATTACTGATCAAGTGGCTAAGAACCATGTCAAGAACGCTACCATTCCAGGGCTCTAAGGAAGGTGTTGCTTCCATGTTTATTGCAGGAAAGTCCAATGACAAAACAAGTGAATGAACATATGCTGCATGGAGGTGGCCGAGTCCATGGAATTCTTATCAATGCGAAATTCTACATACACAGCCCATGAGTGTGGTTCCCGATTCCACCCAGCACTATTTAGCTTTGCATTCATCCATGCAACAACAATGTCATGGTCACTGCTTCTCAGCCGATTCTCCGTTCTTGTTTTGATTTGTGAGACAAACTGCTTGACACGCTTTTGATCTTTAAGCTTGTCGATTTTCCAACAACCTCCAGGGTCTAAATAAAATTGATGCAAACCGAGTAACTGAATAAGTAGGAGCCATGTATGTATACTCACCATAAATTAGGCTTGTAGAGATGTTCTTGTTGTTATAATCAAGGAGATTTGTAATTTTGACTCCTAAAAGTAACCACATTCAAGGCTTCAACACTCACATCAAAGGGGATCTTCTTTTCTGGTATGACATCAAATCGGGAAATGTCGAATGGTGTAACACTTCCAACAGCGTAATCCGTTGTTTGAGTTGTTGCGACTTTCACCCCTCCCTTAAACAACTGTGGCTGTACCATGGCTCCAATGGGAAGTTGTTTACTCTTCAAATGAGCTCTCCTTTATGCATCAGTTTCAGCTTCTCAACTTCAAAATCAAAGGCCCCTTGTACATCATAGTCCTTCACACTACAAGAATCATTTTCTCCTTCCAACACTTCAATCACATGGTGTCCTACTGGCTACTGCTTCTTGTTTGCTGATGTAAGATTCACATGGCACTTCTGTCAAACACCTTGTGGGCATGAACAACCTGTCTGCTTTTCCCCTTGAGGATTCATCCTCTTTACTGCCACCACCACCATCCTTTTCCTCTTGTTTGGTTTCGATAGGTTGGTAACGGGCATATTGTCAAACGGTTAGCGGGTTTCACCGTAACCAGTTGCTTTGATTGCTCGTTAACAGAAACTCCCTCTAAACAACCATTCCTTTTGCTGTCACCAACATTCTTCACAATATTTTTTTGTTTCAGTAGCTGCGGTATTATGGTAGAGTCCATTTGACAAATTAACCACAAAATTCTCACTCGGGGTGTTGTAATATTGTGATGGACATTTCATCAAGCAGTTGGTGTGCTTCATATTCTCTACATTTTCCGCTTTGTTCAATTGGTTATGGAATTTTGTCAAACACGTGGTGCGTATGAATCTCTCAGCAATTAAACGCTTCATCCGCCACCACGAGAATCTATGGTGTCGTAATCGATGCCACCATGATTCAGCGCAATTAAACGCTTCATCCGCCACCACGAGAACCTATGGTGTTCTAATTGATGCCACCACCATGATTCAGCTTCATCTTCAAGAGCATATGAAGCCAACATACATTTAATCCTTTCCGGCGGTTGTGCCTCTCCGAAGTATTCCTCAATATCATCAATCCAATCCCACAAAACTTCTATATTTTGGGGAACCGTTGTAGGTGGGGCAGAATCGATCAGAAAAAACGCTTGTTCTCTTCTTCAAAATTGCGATTCCGGTAGTGAAACCCATCGCCGACGTCAACCGCAGATACACGAGGAGCATCTTGCCGAATTTGGTTGCAGTCACGCAGAGGGTGGTGTCTCAGCCCCGTCACAACTCGATCGGTTTCTGCCCCCAAAGAAACAGTCTTTTGATTAAGCCGTGATGGAGTATCCCATAGGATCTTGAACCCCGCAACACCGTCATCGCGGATCCATTTATCTTAAAATTTCATTTTAGTCATCAACAAGCAAAGAGAGAACATATGCTCTGATACCAAATGATGTTGAAGATCTATAAAGTAGGGCTGAGCTTAGGTCGGGTTGGGTTCATTTGGGTTGGGTTTTTCAAAGTATTAGTCGGGTTGGTTTAAGAAAATACTAACCCAAACCGAACCAAATTAATAGAAAACCCAATGGTTTATTCCGGGTTGGTTTCGGGTTGGGTTGGGTTGGTTTTCGGGTTTTAAGTCATAAACAATGTATTTATAATCAAACTTTGATGTAATAAAATCCATTCATGTATTCTATCGAAATTCAAATATTTTACGCGTATACGTCCATAGTAGAAACGATATTTAAAGACAATTTTTTATGGACATCATATTACGAATCCAATAATCCATGACACAACCAACAACATATAGAGATTGTAACAAAGAACAATACTTAAGCATTAAGGAAATCATACATGAAAATTTAAAAGTTAAAGAAATGATCCATGATTCATTCGAAAAAATATTATGTTCATCAAATAGTCATTTTAGTCTAATTCTGCAATCCTACAGATGTTTCTTCATTTTTCAATTATCACACCATAAGAATAAATGTTGATCGAAAATGAATAGCAATAACCTTTTTCATTGGCTATCAATAGAATTATCTATTGTAATGTCTTTCGGGTTGGGTTGGGTCGAACGAAAAAAAAATAAAAGCACCAAACCAACCCAATAAGCATTCGGGTTGGGTGTCAAAAAACCAACCCGATGTTTTTTGGTTTCAAGGTTGGGTTATTTTGGGTTGGTTCGGTTTGAGTTTTGGGTTGGTTCGGGTTTATTGGGTTTTTTTATTTCGGCCTACTATAAAGTAAAGATAAAGTCACGAGAGCAAATTCAATCTCTTAGATAATTCACTCATAAAAGAGGATTTAATATTTCATGATTACCCAATATGATATAGCTTTTAGGGAACTAGAGGTATTTATAGGCTTAAAAGCCCATTTGACATAGCTTTTAAGGAACTGGAAAAACCCATCAAGCTACACATAAATAAAATACTATTAATTAACTTAAATGTGCCACATCACCTATCAAAATCAATGGTGAAAGATCAGGTTGTGCCTATATCATTGCTCTCCTATGCACCACTTTGTGTGCAAGGGCGGACGCAGGAGCCCAGACAACGGGGGCGAAAATTCTAAAAAAAAATTGCAATAAAAAAATGTGTAGTAGTGATCTTTTCTGCCCCTACGATTAGAAAAAATAATTATGTACTATACATCACAAAAACGCGACGATGCATTTTGCTTTATATGATAAAAAACACGACTATGTATTTTGCTTTATATGATAAAAAAACACTAATATATATCGTATGATCCGAACGATTAAAACTCGTACTTCTATCAATAAAGATTTAAAACACCGCCAACAATATTTTTGAAGTAAAATCAATATTCTAAAATATATATATATATATATATATATATATATATATATATATATATATATATATATATATATATATATATATATATATTTAAATTTATCACTTTTGTAATAACTATATATATTTATTTATATGATAAAGTTTTATGTCGAGTTATCGAATTATAATAGATTATAGGGGCGAAAATAAATTTTATGAAGGACGAAAAAATACATAACGTATATATATAGTGTATTTCCGGATTCGAGGGGGCGAGTGCCCCACCCATAGGGGTAGATCCGGCCATGTTTGTGTGTGAAAGCACACTTTTATTTTTATATTAATAATAGTACTACTATTATTGTTTATTTATTCAGATTGCCGTCCGTTTTGTTGTCTTCAAATGTTTCTGTGTTTGTCTTTTGTTTATGATGAATATGAAGGGAGTTTCATATTTTTGGTTTTAAAATGGCCGAAAGCGATGTACTGTAATATCGATCTAAACAAATCATCCAGATCAGAAAACATAAATATGTGTTTTGATTTTTTTCCGATAATGATAACATTATTTGCCAAATAAAAGCTTTTGACAAGTTTTCAATTTTTTTTTTCCGATGATGATAACATTATTTGCCAAATAAAAGCAATTATCCTATTTTTCTTTTTGACAAATTTATCCTAAGTTTGGACATGATAATCATTAATCATTGCTTTCGTAACGTTTTGCAATTTTTTTTTTTTTTTTTTGGTGATATATATTATATATATACACACACAAAAAAAAAAAAATCTAAGTTACTAGTAGTAATTATTTTTCCTTTCATTCTCGATTTCAATCATATGCAGTTATATTTATCATATCATTTGGATTGTAATATTATATGAATAAATCATTGATGGAAAAAAGTTATGAGGGATACGAGCGTCTTGTTTCATGCTAAAAGGAGGCCGGGCTGCCCGTTTTGAGTGGGACAGGAGGCCTTTATGGAGTCTACACACCTGACAGCATTGGGGAGATTTTTTTATTTGTTTACGGATACGAAATTTACATACGTAAATACTTACCCTGGGCCTAATGCGTATTGACATTGGGGAGATCTTTAACTTTAATTAATCTCGACTAGCCAATAATTATTATTGTTTTTTTCTCGACAAGCTAATGCCTATTTGGTGGGTTAGATTGAGGTTGAATGGATTCAGAAGAGAGAAAATAAAATAAAATAAATTGAAATGATGATTATAAAGTTGAAATTTGTGTAGATGAAAAAAATGATTGATGAGAGAAATTTTAATGAATATTATATTAATAAAGTAATGGTTAAATAGTGTAGTGAGTGAATAAAGTAAATTGATTAATATTATTTTATTTGTTGATGGTGAAATGATTGGTGAAAGAATTATAATAAAATAAATAAAATAATGATAAATAAGATAGTATAGGGAATAAAATATTAAGTTGGATCTAAATGGATCCAACCCAACTCGAAATCAAACAGGGCCTAAGGTTTTGGATTTGTGTCTCAATTGAGGCAAATGTATACATGTGTTATATAATTGTGTTAAAAGAATATCTTGTTCAATATCCTTTGTCCCTTATCTCAACTCTCATGGCATATTTACACACTTATGTCTTCATGTTCATGCCCAGTCTCTTAGGTTAGGCATCCATGAAACTAAAATTCTAGTGGGAAAGTTTTGAATACTCATGCTCATCAAATCTTATTCCAACTCTTGTTCTCCACAACAAAAATCCTCATAAAGTTCTTTATCACAAACCACCTGACTATCGAGTCTTTGGATGTATATGTTACCCTCACCTCAGATCCTAACACACTCACAAGTTCCGGTTCCACTCACAAAAATGTGCTCACTTAGGTCTATTTTTAACGGAGTCGCGGACTTCTATTAAAGGGTAGATCCGCCCGGAGATAGACATACATTATGTTCAAGATTAAGCCCTAAAGAAGTAACTACAAGTCTTGTATGTGCCATCTCTAGATCAAGTAGGAGATTCACTAAACCCTTGTCAATCCCGCGTTTTCAGAAATTGAGGGCTTAACTCAATGTCTTTAAAGCCGTATTTTGTTGGAGGGGGAATGTTAGAGATTTTACTAATGCATAGAACATATTATGTGTATTTCGCTTGTAATGCCACCTGTCCCAGTACTATTTGGTCGATGTGTAAAGGTTGTTACATCTTGGTACTTATACGGTGTAGTATTGTAATCTAAAGTTTATTATGATAATGAATTTTTTTTTTTGTTTTTTTTGAATTCTAAGTGATAGATTCTTTCTATGAATTTTGTCGATAGACATTGTGATTTATTTGCGTATTTGATAATATATAGACACATATATGACATAGTATTTGATGTATTTTGATTGGTATCACAATAATATTTGACTCATTAAAAATCAAATCTAAAATTAAGATACGATTTTATAAGGAAGAACATGTATTTTGACTCATGTAAAATTGTAGAATATAGTTTGAGACAAATATGATGCACAAATTTTAGGTTGGTCCAGGTGGAGATCCTAGTTGGTGGTTTTCAACCAATAGGAAATGTTGTTATTAAATTGGACCTCTAATGGCAGAATACAACTATTAATAAATTTGTATTAAATTAATGATATGATGGTTCAAAACTTGTATTTAGATCATCCTAAAATTGATGTGGTGGTAGAAGTCTTTGGCATAGCCCTTCAAAAAAAAAAAAAAAAAAAAAAAAAAGAAGGCATATAGGCTTAAACAAACAATTAAATATGAGGAAAGTAAGGAAACTACATCTAGCCTGGAGCACTTAATTTTGTAGTCGAGTTACTGTTATTTTTTAAGTCTCTCATTGTATAGTCTTTTGTTCTGCTTTTAAACATGTGTACAAATGTTTCTTTTAATACAAAGATCATGTTTTAAAATTAAAAAAAAAAAACAATTAAATATGAATCCCCACATGTCGTTTTCGTTGTTCGTGCAGGACCCCATTACATCACATTGTCTCTTTGTATGCACAAATTCTCTTTCTCCCTCGTCAACTGTGCGTCCGGCCGTCCTAGGAAACCAACAAAATTCACACACATGCTCCTCCTCTACGTATCAACTGTTGTAGTATTTTTTAACTGTCTCCTCCAGTTATAACCTTTTTTTTTTTTACCGGTCGCATCCTAAAAATTATACTCAGCCTGCCTCTCCTGTTATATTTTTACTTTTACTTTTGTTTATTTATTTATAAGAATCTAATAAGATGCAATTTGCAGGACTGTGAAACACGAACGAGTAGTACTCCTCCATTCTAGTGGGTTTAAAGCTGACACCAGAATTGAAGACGACAATTCCGGTTTGTTACAGTCAAAGACTATTTATTATGACGTAAAGATTCTTTCTTTCTTTCCTTTTTACTTACCTCTTTCCCTTCCAAAAAAAAAAAAAAAAACAAAAAAGAAAATACTACTCCTACTCCTACTCCTACTCCTACTCCTACTACTATTAGAGTCCGTTTTTGTTTTCTACGAGACTGTAGCCGATGGGACGGAATGGCGGCGTCGGCGTCGGCTGTGGTAAAAGTGGCAGTAGTGGGGATGATGATGAGACGGGGAGGTGCGTAACTCAGAACAAATCTTCGGGATGGAGATGTAAACAGATGGCTATGAGGCCTCATCGGCTTTGCCAGCACCATTTTCTCAGACTTCAGACTTGTACATCCGGCTCTGTTCTCCCGGGTGGTAGTGGGGATTATGCTGCTGCTGATGATGATGATGAGACTGAGAGGTGCGAAAAGCATAACAAATCGTCGGGATGGAGATGTAAACAGTTGGCCATGAAATCTCGTCGGTTTTGCGAGCACCATTGTCGCAATTTTCTCAAGGGGAATCTTAAGACTTCTGCTGCCGGCACGGTTCAGCCAGGTGATGAGTCTGAGAGGTGCGCAATGGAGAATAAATCATCGGGATGGAGGTGTAAACAGAAGGCCATGGAACCTCATGGCTTTTGCGAGCACCATTGTCTCAAATTCCAGGATGGCCTGAAGCCGTCCTCTTCTGCCCCCGGCTCGGCCCAACCAGGGAGTGGTGGTGGTGTCAGGGATCAGGATCAGGATGAGGATGAGGAGGAGTCTTGGAGGTGCACCAAGCAGCACAAACCGTCGGGATGGAGATGTAAGCAAAAGGCCATGAAGCCTCATCGGCTTTGCGAGCACCATTTTCTCATACGGAAAGTTCCAAAAGCTGGGGGAACTGAACAACCAATCGATGAAAAGCAGAAGAAGATTAGCACACTGTCCGCCTCTGAAGTTGTCAAACTTCAGAAACCACCGTCATCTTCTGCCTGTGGCCAAGTTCCAAAATGTGGGGGAACTGAACAACGAATGGATGAAAAGCACAAGATTGGCACACGATCGGCCTCTCAAGTTCTCAAACTTCAGAAGCCGTTATCTTCTGCCGGCAGCAATGTTCCAAAAGGCAGGGGGACCGAACAACAACGAATGGATGAAAAGCAGAAGATTGGCACACGGTCGACCTCGACGAAAACCAAAGCAACCGTTTTTCTTGTTGCTTCCCCTGTGATTGAGCAAGTGGGTGGAAAACGGAAGCGTAGCAGTAGCAGACGGTTAAGTTGTGTTGAAACTGCCGGCGTTGAAGCTTCTTCTTCCATTTGCACTGACAATGAAAATGCGCAAGTGGGTGAAAAGAGGAAGCGTGGTAGGCCACTTGGCTGCAAGGATAAAAAGAAAAGGAGGAGAAGAGGGGAGAAGATTCATCAAGATATGAGAAGTGGCAGTGATTTGGGTATGATTCCTGGAAGTGGTAATGGAATGGAGAATGGATTCGATTTAATCATGGAGCGGATGGAGAGAAGGGAAAGGCCAAAGGATTGTAGTAATAACAAGGAGGGAACCATTAGTGAAAACAATGCGAAAAGAAATTGTGAGAGTGGTGAAGTGATCAGTGAGAGTGACGTGGGTATGATTGCTGAAAGTGGTAATGGAAATGAGAATGGATTCAATTCGATTATCGAGCGGAAGGAGAGAAGGGGAAGGCCGAAGAAGAAGAAGGATGGTCGAGGTCGGCCAAGAGGTTTCATGAATAAGAGCAAACTCTGCATTGTCCCTTTTGCAGATATGATGCAGAAGGATGGAAATGCGACTGTGAATGATGAGGTTAATCCAGGTAATGGATATGGAGATGACGTTCTGAAGAAGAAGAAGAAGAAGGAGGAGGAGGAGGATGGTCGTGGGTGGCCTACAAAACTATCTCTTGATCTGAACAAGACTACGAAAAATGATGATATACAGAACGGAACAAGCGGGTTTCTTTCAAAAGCTGATCCCGATAGAGGTATTGTGGTTGCTTTATGCTGTGACAATATTAGTAATGAGGGCCTCAAAATGAAGAAGGTTGGTCGTGGTCGTGGGCGTGGCCGCGGGCGGCCAAAGGGTTCAAAGAATAAAAAAACAGAGAGTTCAGTGAACGATCAGAAGAAATTATCTCTGGAGGTTTTCAAACCGAATAATGAAAGAGGAAGGTTGATAAGGCCAGAAGGTTCAGTGGTTTCTGGTGAAGGAGATGATGTTGTTTACTTTGACAATGGAAGATATGTAATTGTGCAATGGAAAGCTGTCGGTGAGCAGCCTAATGAGAATGGGGAGAATGTTATTGCAAATTCTTCATTTAAAAGAGACAAAGATTTTGCTGGGAGGATTACTCTTGAGTTGCCATCTGCTGCTGATATTGATCGCCAAAGGCGCGAAAGTAGCAAATTGTTTGAGTTTATTGGCAATGGAAAACAACTTGGAACGACTCCCTTGAGGTTACTGGTCAGTCTTTTTTCATTCGTCTTCTGTGCATAGTTTAAAGGACAGTGATTTAGTTGGATGACACCCAACCCTTCTGTGTGATTAAGCGCTAATCCGCAGATTAAGCAGTTTGTAATCTTATTCTAAATGACAAAGTTCATTACACAAGTGTCCTAAATGATTACGTTAACTCTGGATGAACCATTATGTATCATCTCCATACATATCTTAATTTATGTACCTAAAAACTCTAGCATATATCACACACGAACTTGACTCTAAATCTTAACTAGAATCTGACAAACATACAAATGATGCATGCATGGATTTTAAACTTGATTTCACTTTCTCCAATATAGTTATTTCAATCCATGTATACTATTTCAACAGTTTTTAACATCTTTTGCAACAATAGTTAGATTTATGACACATAACTTGTTGAAACATGCAAAACAAAGTAGTCGACGTTGAATCAGATGTGACTGGCGGCTGCACTGCCAATTTTCTTCCCACAGTTCATTCACTTTTTTTTTACTTGGTGATGGTGTATTCTCTAGGATGCTACCAGTTCGAAAGATCATAGAGGACTACTTTGTCATCAATGTTTCAAAAAGAATAAAAGCGAGATCGTTTTCTGCTACAAATGCAAAAGGAAACATTATTGTTCTGACTGCATCCGCAAGTGGTAATGATAATTTTTTTGTTCCTTTGTTAATGAGTTTTACAATTCTCTGCACTCATGATTTTAATTTCATGTCTCTATTCCCCCACCCCCACCCCCACCCTTGTTCTTTTGGTTGTATGCAAAACATGTTTATTCCTTCAGTTGCAGCTTAACAGCTATTTAAGAACTTTTTCTCAAATACAAAGCCTCTTTTGGAACTGAAATGCATGGTTCTCAGCACTCTAAGCCACGACTTTTATGAGAAGGAGAATGTTAGGAAAAGGATTTTCTTGTGTTTTTTTATACGATCCTCGGAAGCAACATAGGTTATTATTAAACTATACCCACTTTGTAATTTGTCTTGGGTACTAAGCCTTTTCCAAGTAGCCATCACAGTATCTTTGCAAAGCACGGGTATCCTTTCATTTACCATGCAACTCACTCTCTTACCTAGACTTTATGGTACTTGTCACTGAGAATTGTTTAGGCTTTTCAGGTGTCCACAGAGAATCGGTTAGGATTATGTCACTTGTCACAGAAAACGATTGTCTCCCTATTGTTTAGCAGCAGTTTAATAATTGACTTCTGCTACTCAACCAAGGATAAACGAGTATGGAGAGACTCACGCCCTTTAAACCCGCTTAACACCTGGACTTGCCACCATGGAACCGTTTAGACTAGTTGGGAAGGATGATGTGGTGATGCACTTCAAACTGAACTTCTTAACATCACTCGGAAAGTTGTAATCATAGTGCACGTTTATACAAGAACTTCCATTTCATAAAATTGTAGGCTTTCATAATGTCAATCTTAATAGCACTTTGTGACAATTCATCACTATTTCATGCATTAGAAGGATATTCTCCTGAATAAGCCTTCCCTTAATGAATTTTTACCAATTGTCCCCCACCAATGAAGCTAAAACTGACCAAGCCTTTTATCCATCACTTTGCTAATGCATTTATGCAACATAATGCACTTTTTGTCCTGTTCTGTTTTTGATGTAAGATTGTTGGATAATTATGATTTATGAATAGGTACCCAGAGAGAACAGAGTTGGAGATTGAAATTGCTTGCCCTTTTTGTCGTGGTAATTGCAACTGCAGAGCTTGCCTGCGAACAAACATAGATTTCAAGGCATGTATGTTTAAGCTTCTTTTTTTTTTTTTTATATTTTATTTCTTTATTACCCTTTTCATTTAAGTCCCAAGGTCTGTGCTCTCGTTTACTGTAGGGTGTTGACAAAGATCTAGATGAAAACCTTAGAGCAGAAAGGTCACTTTATCTGTTGGCATGTGTTCTGCCTCTTCTCAGACGTATTCAACAAGAACAGAACACTGAGCTCGACGCTGAAACAAAAGTACAAGGTAGCGACATTATTTGCGTATCGGTTTGCCTTCTGCATTTGGTGAGATGCTTCTATACGTTTGATAACGCCTTCTATGTCTCTCTTGTGTTTTAGGTGCTCAAATAGCAGAAGAAGATTTAGCGCAATCAGAACCTGATAAGGACGAACGAGTGTACTGGTAATTATACCTCTTGATTAAGGATTCCTTTTGATTTTCTAGTGAGTTCACTTATCAACATGCTGTTTGGAGGTGTCCTGGTGTTTTCTTTGGCTTTATAACGAGGAAGAAAGAGATACGGGTATATTTTTTCCAAAGGGATAAAGACGCATCAGGCCCCTTTTGTTTCATGATTTTTTCACTTTATCGGTTTATCCCCAATGTTTCATCTTGGCACTTTACCTCTCATCTATGCATCTTTTTCTACATTTCCGGTACAAAGTGACACGTGTCAAGCAACCAGCAATGAAGGTACTGAAAAAACTATAGGGACCAAAATGAAACATTGGGACCAAAATCGTCTTTATACCTTTTTCCAAACTGTTGAATTATCTGTTTTAAGCCTTAGATTATCTGCTTAATCTGATTATCTTAGCTCTGAATCTGTTTATCCCTAGATTGGGTTAGCTAGGTTTTTTTCTGCTGCTAGTGTTCTTAGCTGTCGCCTATTCTGCAACTTGGCTTTCTAGCCTTTGTGACTCCTTTTATACATATTGCTTATCTCTTATCTTAACTCGATAAGAAGATCGAATAAAATCATCATTCTTTAAGCTCTCTTTCTCTAATTCTAAATCTGTGATTTATTTCTACACAAACTATAAAAAGATTCTGAGCTAAAGAAGTCTCTGATTGTTCTAATAAACGTGGTGTGACATTACGAACTAAAAGCCTGATGAAAATTGGCCCTAAGAGAATCACTTGTCTGTTCTCTGTGCTGATGATTCCTTAAAAATCGTTCCTTGCGGATTGTCTATTTTTCTGATAAATGTTGTGGCTTATTACTAGTAGATTTGCTATAATCAATTGGAGAATTCCTTCTGCAGCGACAATTGCAATACGTCAATCGTAAATTTTCACAGAAGATGCTCAAACTCTGTATGTAATTATGAAGTATGTATCAATTGCTGTGATGAACTCCGAAATGGCTCGAAAAATGGATCCCTGGAAAAAGGAATATGTCCCTCTGAGCATTTTGAAGTACTGCATGGTCATATTGCTGGTTGGAGGGGAGAGTTAACAGATGCTATTTCGCATGAAACACCGAGAGATTTACCTACATGGACTCAAAATCCAGATGGTAGCATACCATGCCCTCCTAAGGAGCGAGGTGGTTGTGGTTCCGGAGAACTTCTGCTAAGGCGCGTTTTTTATGCTAATTGGGTTGACCAACTGATAAAGAGTGCTGAGGATGTCACTCGCGATTACAAGTTACCGGCAGTAAACTTCTCGGAAGAATGTTCTTTGTGCCTTAAATCTTCCTTTGAACCAGATGGAAATCATCCAGCTGATGTAAGACAAGCAGCATTCAGAACAAGTAGTCATGATAATATCCTTTATTGTCCTAGTGCTCTTGACATGGGAGACAACGAGTTTGAGCATTTTCAAATGCACTGGAGGAGGGGCGAACCTGTAATTTTTAGAGACGTAAAAGAAAGAGGATCTGGTCTTAGTTGGGATCCTATAGTGATGTGGAAAGCTTTCAGAAATGCCAGGAGAAAACTGAATCAAGACACATTCTGTGTCAAGGCATTGGATTGCTTGGATTGGTGTGAGGTATGTATCCTTAAGTAGGCATCTCTGTTTCATGAAATAAGAAGAATTTAAAACTTGAATTTCGTTTCTGTGATGTTTTTCTTGGCTATTTGCATGTGCCTTCATGCACAAGCGTCTCCATTTTGTGGTTGCTTTGTTGCCTTTCAGAAAAGAAAATTTAAAGGTTTGTGCAAAGAGGCTAATGTCTGTTCATGATTGCTGGAGAGACACAACAGGGTGGGCTTTAGTGGGCACTTGCGTATATATTTTTTAGAAATCTCACACCCGCATATCGCGTATCTGTACATATGCGTAAATGTTAAAATACATGGACTAAAACGCACAAAATAAAACTATACGGACCAAATAGTAATATTGAATATCATAAAATAAAACAATTTTTCGTGTTTTTTTCCTTCATATTGGGCAGTTTTTCATCAGTCTTCTGGCGTTTTACCTCCAATCTCAATAGTGTTCTTCATTTCACGTATCCGAGTTATGCATATACATATGCTGGTGCGTATCTGTGTCGGATACATATCGAATACATGGCATGTTACCAAACACAAGTATCATGCATTCACTAAGCTTCCATATTTCTTCTCTGTCTGTATTTTTCTTTGAAACGAAAGAGATTTCTGCTCTGGTTAGGCTATATCAGCAGAGTTTGCTCAGTGGTGATTTCGTATAGTGATTCTGGATATGTCAATTTCTGCCTATTTTTAACTTCTTTTATCTTTTGCAGGTTGAAATCAGTATCCGCGAGTTCTTTAAGGGATACTTAGAGGGCCGTAGGCATAAGGATGGGTGGCCAGAAATGCTGAAGTTGAAGGATTGGCCACCAAAAAACTTATTTGAAGAATGTTTGCCAAGACACGGCGCTGAATTTCTGGCTATGCTTCCTCTCCATGAATACACACACACAAAATCTGCTCTCTTGAATCTTGCTACGAAGCTTCCGGATGGCGCATGGAAGCCGGACTTAGGACCTAAAACATACATTGCTTATGGTTTCTTAGAAGAGCTTGGAAGAGGAGACTCTGTCACAAAACTTCACTGTGATGTTTCCGATGCGGTACCTTCAATTGCTATTGTTATTTTTGTTTAATATAAGGGCCTTATTTGGTAGGTAGTTTTTGCACACCGTGTTGTAGAATTTCGCGATAAAAGACACTTTTGGTCTTTTTTTCACAATTTTTTCACTTCTATCCCCGAAAGTTTCATGTCTACACGTTTATCCCTCATCAATGCAAAATTTTCCTTTAGCTTTTCTCTCCACTTTTGCCATGTGTCAAGTTTGTTTGGTTAGAGTATGTCGTGCCTTCAATGCTGATTGTCTGACACGTGGCTTTTTACTGAAAAAGTACATAAAATGCATACACGAGGGGTAAATATGTCAGGATGAAACATTGATGATGAAAGTGTACAAAATACAAAGCATAAGCGACCAAAAGCGTCGTTATCTCTAGAATTTCTTTGCAAATAGTAGGGAGTAGTAGAAGATGAATTTGTTTTCTCAAGTGCATGCTAAAGTAATAAAATAGTTGATTAACCTATTTTATTCGCTTTACTGAATATTTGAGCAAGTAGAGGTTTTCCTTATGTGACTTTACTTTTGTCTCCTTGTTCAGGTAAATATACTGACACACTCATCTAGAGTGAAATGTAATTCTTCACAATACGACATGATACGAAAACTAAGGTGCGAATACGAGACTCAGGATAGTGGAGTTGTTGATAGAGAGAGCCAAGTAGAAGTACCTCTACAGCCTGGTGGATCTAAACCTATCATTAATTCTAAGAATGGCAAAAGATGCACCTCAAATAGTCAAAACACATGTTCAACCGAGTGCTTGAATAAAGAACTAAAGAAAAGCGCTAGTCTCTCTTTCTCAGTTGAACTAGGTGAGCTATGCAATGGAGATTCTCATGGAAAGCAACAGATGAATGATGTTCATATGGAAAAGGAAACGAACTCAGGAGATTCGTTCTCAGAGCCTTTATCTGGGAATCTTAGTGACGAGGAAGCGCAAAAAGGTGGGAGTTTCGAGGTTGAAGATGCAAACCAACTTGCGGTTAACAACGAAGATTGCGTAGAGGATATACATGGCGGTGCTGTTTGGGATATATTTCGTAGAGAAGATGTGCCCAAGTTAACTGATTACTTGTGGAAGAACTGGAAAGAGTTTCGTCACATCAACAACGATCCTGTGAATTCTGTGAGTACAACTGCTTTAGGGATAAAAGCTCTTTTTGGTCCCATTTGCTTCACGATTTTCACACTTCTACTATTTACAATGTTTCATCTTTTCACTTTGATCCCTCGTCTATGCATATATATATTTTTGTTCTATATTTCCAGTTCATTTTTGCCACCTGTTAAGTTTATATTGGTTGGAGTCCGTGTTAACTTCTATGCTGGTTATTTGACACGTGGCACGCTGGACTGAAAATGTAAGAAATATTCTTAGATAAGGGGTCAATGTGCAATGACGAAACATTGGGGATAGAAGCATAAACTTGGTGAAACAAAAAGGACCAAAAGTTTCTTTATCCCGTTGCTTTATGTGAATACTACTTAAATAACATGACCATAATTTATTTCTGATTTCCCCTGCTTTGCTGTATAGATTGTTCATCCTATCCATGACCAGACTTTTTATTTAAACGAGAATCACAAAAAGCAATTGAAGGAGGATTTGGGTGAGAATTTTTTTCTGCATGTGCGTTTCAGTTTATTCCTTCCATGCCTGGAGAAATTAATATGTTTTGTGACCTTTTCGTATAGGTATTGAACCATGGACATTTCATCAGTACGAGGGGGAGGCCGTGTTTATCCCTGCTGGATGTCCACATCAAGTGAGGAATATGCAGGTGAGGACTATGCAGAAAGGAGTTTTAAGTCATTTCATAAAAAAATAATACTAAACAGGAAATTGGTATTTCTTACATATACAAGCGCAAAGGAGGTATAGCTATAACCAACCATTGTTTTGTTTGTTGGATAGTAGGATGTATTGTTAATCAAAACAAGTGATTTTTCTCAAGCTGTAAACTTAATCGTGTAGGGTAGGGTAGGGTGTATGTGTTATTCGCTGTTGATTTAAAAATTGAACAGATAATGAATCTTATATCTTTTGGTGACATTGATCGGTCGTTTTGCAGTCATGTACTAAAGTGGCAGCTGATTTTGTATCCCCTGAGAATATTCAAGAATGCGTTAGACTAACCGAGGAGTTCCGCTTGCTTCCAAAAACACATCGATCTAAGCAAGATATACTGGAGGCATGCTCCTTTGAATTCAAGCGTCCCTGCGTTTGTTTTCTGACATTGTTTTCATATGTCAGAAAAAGATTGTTGTATTATATATATATATATATATATATAAATAGAAATGATGAGCTTTGTTGTATTTGGGATTGAAGTTAATATGATGGTTGGTACGCGTACAGGTGAAAAAGTTGGCTCTATATGCTGCACAGTGTGGCATTGATGAAGCTAGAAAGCTGACAACATCATCAAATAATGTATGTGTATATGGATATTCCTCCTCTTGTAACAGAATCTTCCAAAATTCATAGTGTCATTACTGACATTTCAAAGGGGTTTAGAAACTGATGATGTGTTTTGTTGTGGCTTTGATGGACAGAAATAGTGATTCCAATTGCTACTCATGTGCGCATCATAATGGCTGCCTTGAGGTATTGGATTCGAATGCTCGTGTGGAGGTTATCAATTTCGCAAGTGTAATTGCCTCCTGCTGCTGCTGCTGCTGCTGCTGCGTGATATGATTCCTCCATGTATTATGTATTTATTATGTTGGATTCCGGATCCTCTCCCTCATGTGACTTCACGGTGTTGTAATGAGAGATACCTCCTCTCTCCTAGGTGGTGGTTGGGGGGGCGTTATCTCTCACTACTACACTGTAAAATGCACAAGAGAGGAGAGGAGAGGATCGATCCGGGTTCGTATTT
Source organism: Gentiana straminea (assembly GCA_036785695.1). NCBI lineage: Eukaryota > Viridiplantae > Streptophyta > Magnoliopsida > Gentianales > Gentianaceae > Gentiana > Gentiana straminea. The sequence continues at coordinate 581,566 of JAVUPR010000107.1, forward strand.
TTTTTTTCTTTTTCCAAATGATTATCTTGATCCGGAGAATGGTTTTAACGTTAAGATGTTTATCAGGAGCTTTTATACGATCAGAAGAAGTAGATAAACCATGTTGCTTTTAAAGTGAACATTTTTTATAAAAAATTATTTCAGTAAAAAAAGCATTTGGTTAGTGAAGAGTTTGACAGAAATGATTAAAAATACCATACGGTGCACGCTGGACAGATTATTTTTAACCACATATAGTGGGCTCGGTTTGAATCTGAAAATCGTAAAAACGAAAGAAATTAAATGTGTGTGTGTTAATTTCAATGGGGTGAAATGCGTCGTCATCAACGTTTAGTTAATGTAGCCTTTTTTTTTTTTTTTTTTTTTTTTTTAATTTTAAAAAATAAAGATGGTGAAGGATAAAAGTGTGAAAATCATGAAACATTGCTTAATATGTAGGAAAATCCGGATCCGGGCGGGCTCCTTAGATGCTGTGAGCTTATATGATGATTCTCTTTTGATAACTTTATAAAAGGTAATAATATGATTTGTACATTTATTTTTTTGGGAATGTGTATATATAGATTATTAGTATTATAGTAAACAATGCCCAAAAAAAGAAGAGAAAAAAGAGTGCTATTGAAATGAAACAGATGAAACGTGAAAGGAAAAAACACGAGTCACGAAAAATAGCAGGTGGCTACTAGCCTACTACTGGTGTACTTTCCTACACGAAAGTAATTCTGTCCTCCCGGCTCCCACTAAAAAAAAGGGGAGGGACCTGGATCCCCCTCCTGCCTCCTGTCACCTGTGTAGTGTATTGGAAGGGCAAGTTATGTTCACACTTGAAGGTGTGTGTCAGTGTTGAAGAAGCATATTTCTATTTTTTTTTTTTAATTTTATGTTTCAAGGGCCCAAATGCATAAGAGGGATAAGTGTATGTGTGGGGATCCAAATTCGTATAGCAAGTGTTGTCGTACACGAATCAAGTCTATTTTCTCATGTTTGTATTTCTAAGCACACAATTGGGCTCAAGCTCATTCATTTAATAGACTGACTTATGAACTTTGTTACGTTTAGTTATACTAATAATGTTCAACCTTCAACTTGACTAATCTACGTCAAACAAACAAATGAGCATAGCTCATGTTTGTAGTCGGCCTGGAATGCCTCTGTAGTCTTTCTAATGCTAAATTGCTAATGCCTTCTTCCTTCTCATTCATTTTCTTTCTTTTAGTTGTGGTAGCTTCTGCGCCAGCAAGATATTCTTCAAACATTTATCTAAACAAATACTACGTTAAGCACGAGTGAGCTTATATGATATGAATCAAACTCAGAACTAAAAAGTAATCGTGAACAAGTTTGTTCCTCAACAACCACGTCTTATAACAACATGATTCCTCGACTTCTCCGACCCAAGTTGGACACGCACTTTTGTTGATCTTTTAATACACACTACACACTTGGTTGGGTCGTTTAATTGTTATTCTGCTACCAATTTACACAATCGCAAATATATAGGCACGGCACGGCACGGCGTCCATACCGGACGGTTAAAAAAGAAAGCTTTCACCTAATCCTCTCTCCATTTCCACCCTTCCGATATGGGAAATTTTATTATGGTCCTGGACCAATGATGACTTAGTGATCCAGGACCAATAGAAAAATGACAAATAACACAAGGGCCCACCGTGTAAAATATAAATCCCATGTATTGACGTTTTTACCCTTCTTATAAGACATTTCATTGGTGGACAAGTATGACATGGTGGTCCTGGACCACCATAAAACCACTGTTCCGATATTATCATCCTAGAAAAAACACTACGGTATACTCTTCTTCTACAAAGTACTGTAGTAGATTTGTTTTCCTCCGTCGTCAAGCTATCTTTTTTATTCCCCTTCAAATCATCCATTTCTACTTGATTCTTTCTTTTTTTGAAGGGAAGGGAAGCTCGTTAATTTTTGCTGTTTTTTTTTTTTTTTTTTTTGTGTTTCCCCTTTTCTTATCCTTTTCCCATGGCTGCCGCTCTACGGTCAAAATCATCCAAGGAAACTGCTTCTCTAGCTGTTTCACACTTCAGATATTTCCTACTCAATCATATGCACGCCGGTCGGGTTGCTTCTTTTATTTGGAATTCTAGTACTAATAAATGGGGTCGGAATTTCTTCCCCAACTCACGCCACAATATCATTTCCAATCTCCCTTTATTCAAATCCATATCTGTTCACGGCGATTTATTGGATAGTAATAGTAAGGATTATGACAATTGGAATAATCCTCTGAATTCTACTAAAAATGGTTCAAGGGTCATGGATATGTCGAATTCTAATGGTGACCCGCCTGAGATTTGGCAACCTCCACCTGGATTGAAGGTGATTCATGTTGGTGAAGGGGACGGCGGGTCTTCAAGTTCCGGTGGTGGCTCCGGGTCGGGCTCTAAGGATAGCAACTGGGGTGGTTCCAATTTGGGTCCTAATTTTCCTACTCCTAAGGAGATATGCAAAGGTCTTGATAAGTTTGTGATTGGTCAGGATAGAGCTAAGAAGGTAAATTTTACTTGTTTCCTTTGTTATTCTGATGAAAAAGCATTAGTCTTTTGATATATCTATATTTGCTAATATAAAGATAAGTTTACTTATAGAAGATATTCGAAAAATTATTATATGTTGATGCTCCTTTTTGGCCCCTGTGGCTAATTCTGTTCCAGGTCCTTTCTGTTGCAGTTTATAATCACTATAAGAGAATTTACGGCGCCTCTTCAGAGAATTGGTTAGTTGCCTTCCTTTTAATCCATTTAGATGTTTTAACAACATCAATTACATTAGAAGCTTTTCACCGTTTGATCCATTGAATCTAAATGGATCCCAAGAAAGTTCTATAGTGGGACTCGAGTAATTATTTCCAACTGAACTAGTTAATAGTGACGAAAATTTGTTGAATGCATGTTCAATGTGTGTGAGCTGCCGCCTTATATGTATATATTCTTTCTTTCCAAACTGTAACCGCAAAATGGGAATTAGGCCTGCAGAAGATACAAGTGGGAAAAAGGCTGATGATGCAGATAATGAGTCGGTGGAACTTGAGAAAAGCAACATTCTTCTAATGGGGCCTACTGGTTCTGGTAATTTTTGTCCCCTTGATTATTTTTAGTTTCTTGTTTGTTGCTTGATCATTAATGTAGAAGCTGTCACAGAATGCATTTCTCTTCTACAGTGATAGCCAGAATAAGGCAATGTAACATTTAGTTTGTTAGGAACTTTTTTATTGTGCGTTTGAACGTGATTGTTCAATTCATTGGGCGAAATCTTCTAGCGGATGTTTTCTTGGATTTATTATTTTGTCTTTTGAAACTATGATTCTGGTAGCTGTAACAGAAGAATAACCTTGATCTGAAAATGCTTTCTTTCACTTGTATCAATATCGAAGATTTGCTCTTTCTGAAAAATCATATTATGTTTCTTGGTTTATGGGCTCTCTCTAGAATATACCAGTCTTTTCTTTTACATCTACTTATGTTTAACTTCTTATGTTCTTTGGATGCTATTTCAAGGACAGGGAAGACATTACTAGCCAAAACTTTGGCGCGTTTAGTGAATGTTCCATTTGTAATTGCTGATGCGACTACTCTTACTCAGGCAAGTTGTTGACTATTTGTTCCAGTAATTGTCATGTTAAACCGTTGCACATTTGCTTTGATTTTTCCCTTTTGGGTATTACTTTTCTCAACGTCCGTCATCACATCCACTAATTTAACTAGTTTTTCTAAGGCCTAAGCCACCATCAAATTTGTTTGCCTTTTTAAAGATTCTGTTATTTTTTAAGGTGCTGCCATTTTGTTTGAATTTGAGGCTTCCCAAGTGCTTTATTGATATTCTAACTATGCTTTTATTTGCAGGCTGGGTATGTTGGGGAAGATGTAGAATCCATTTTATATAAGCTCTTGACGGTAAGCTTCACAACAACCGTTAGCCAACAGGCAACAGGAGTGAACAAAAATCTACTGCCTTTCTAACTCTTAGTTATCAGTAACTTAACAAATGTATAATCAAAGAACCACATATTCTTGATGTTTCCACAGTTATCACTCTGTCATTGTCAAAAAATTGTGGCTTCATTCTGAGAAACGAGTTTTTAGTTTGTATTGTATTCACCACGTGAGCATATTTGGTCTTTAAGCTGAGATGCAAAGTGATTTTCTCTTCACAAGGATTTTGGAGCTTTGACTTCTTCAGGTTACTTGTGTAGGCTTATTGTGGAAATAGTTTCTAAGCATGTGTATCGATACATGAGCGCACACATTCAATTACATATGTCTACACATACACACATCCCCCCCCCCCCCCCCCCCCCCCCCCACCCACACACACACCAAAATCAGCAATTTTATTGAGCAAAAGAAAGGGAATACACACATTATGTATCTGCATATTGATCTGTGAGAACAGACTGAAAGCTAATTTTATGCTTTCAAAGTGCAGCCAGGAATTATATTTCTGTCGTGTTATTTCAGGTTGCTGACTACAATGTAGCTGCTGCACAGCAAGGCATAGTTTATATTGATGAAGTTGACAAAATCACAAAAAAGGTATTCGTTGGTATCTAAATTCAAGAGTCTGTTTGGTGTCGTATTCACTATTCTCTATTATCTATGCCGGCTGAATTAATATATTATTCTGACACAGGCAGAGAGCGTTAATATTAGCAGAGATGTTTCAGGCGAAGGTGTTCAGCAGGCATTGTTGAAAATGCTTGAAGGAACAGTGAGTTCTATTTTCCAAAGTTTCTGTGAATAATCGATGTGTAGCATTTGCCTTTCAGTTTTTGACTATAATACCTTACCTGCATATATATCTCAATTCATTGTCCCTATTCGATAACTTAAACGTTATGTGAATGAAAATGGCAATATAGGAGACTAGGAGTTCATGTTATTGGCTGAGGATCACTCCATAAACGATGGCAGCTGTAGGCAATTCTGTCTAGATAACATAATCTACAACCAAACATGAATGTTGTTTTCTTTAACGATGTATTATCATTTACTCATTCAATGTTACACTGAGATCTGTACTAACTGTTTTCTCAAATTGCTAAGTTTTGTGTACGCTTAGTCCATGTTATTTGTTTTGACTTTTGATGAGAAGAACTCCTTGATTCAGATTGTCAATGTTCCTGAGAAAGGAGCTCGCAAGCATCCCAGAGGGGACAATATTCAGGTATTACATTTTAATGAAAGAAAGCATGTTGTTTTGCTTAACCCTTAGCTGTGGAGTTTTGTCAAGACAAATTCTATTATCATTCTTATTTTTGTTATATTATTACTATGATGATGATGATTACTATGGTTATGACGTTGATGTAATCCTAGATGAGAGTTGTCAACCTTAAGTTCATCCAAAGAATCCATTTAACTATGCCAAAAGAAAGCAAATAAGCAGTCTGTTCTGTTATGTTATTTATGACAAATGATGAGGTGTTAAGATCCTAACTAAGTTTGATACTCACTATTGGCCTTTTTGATATTGTTAGAGATAAAGATTCGATAAAGAGTAGATAGGCGTAAGAGTCAAATAATGTAGTTAGATAGAGATAAAACTCTATCATTGACGATAAGGTTAAGTAAATGGATCAGATAAAATTAGAGTTATGATACGAGTCTACTTGTTCCTTTATAGTCATCCCTTATGTTTATTTCCTTGTAATCAATTCTGTAATGAACGGAAGGTAGGAAGCTGACTCTTAATGTTCCATTGGAAAGCATATATTCGGGATGAACAGTCTCTTCAGGGCTTAAGAGCATTTCTTGAGGAGAAGCTGCAAATAATGAAAGAATTTTTCACAAGGATCGCCTTACGTCACATAACTAGTTTTCTCATTGTTTACCAGCCATGATTCTTTTACTCTATCCTTGTGGTTTGCTCTTTCCAACACTCCACAGCAGGATGAATTAGTACATTGGTGTCCCTTTTCTAAACGAAACAATATTGTGCTTCTTGGGTCTGTAAACTCAACTCCTCGGCATTGGATTCCTGTTCTGGAAGTGTATACACCAATGCTTGAAAAGGGTCTGTTTATACACCTCCATGCAATCCCCCTTTTAATTTTCTTTGGGAAGCCGTGTGTGGCTTGCAGTTTCTCTCTTTCTTCTGTTTCTTAGCCTTATACTGCCTGGCCTACTGACCTGGGATGCTTTAGAAACTTCATTGGTATCTACTCTCCTTGTCTTGCCAAATAAATATGACCTGAAGACTTTCATTGAGCTACATGAAACTTTTAGCTTTTCCTTGTTGCTATGTTGTCCTTGTAGTTGTTCTTGAGAATGTTTGATGCCGATATATGTGTGTGTGTGCATGCGCGTGTTATCTGTTACAGATTGATACAAAAGATATTCTTTTCATTTGCGGCGGGGCCTTTGTTGATCTGGAGAAAACAATCTCAGAAAGGTAATACTACTGAGCAGAATTCATCACTGTTTCTCTTATGCGTTCTAAAACCTTTGGCACCGATCTCAGGCGTCAAGATTCTTCTATTGGTTTCGGTGCCCCAGTGCGTGCAAACATGCGAGCAGGTGGTGTCATAAACGCTGCCACTACCTCAACGTTATTGGAGACTGTAAGGCTTTCATGAACTTAGAATTAAATAACGGTCCGTGCTTTCTTAGTCAAATAAGTCTTGATTGAAAATATATTGTTGTTATAGACGCGTATCAATATGACCTATGGTGCACAGATACTTTTTGAATTGTAGCATGGCTCGTATCCTATATGTATCCGACACGGATACACATCGGATACTTAGGATACACACCTAGGGAAAATTGGTGATTTTTTCAAGTTTGATACTGGATTTAGACATGCATCCATAACTCGGATATGTGAAATGAAGAACCATGTTCAAAATTGGGTGAAATTCGCCCAAATAATGAATGAAAAACTACCAAAAATGTAACTAACAATTGTTCTATTTTATGTGTTTTAATATTTATTATTTGGCCCTTATAGTTTTATTATGTATGACTTAGTCCCTATATCTCTAATATTTATGTATATGCCTCCGTATTTGTATCCTATATTTTTGAAAATTTATGTATCCGTGTCCGTACCCACGTATTTGTACCCGTGCACCATAGCCTGGAATATGACAGTATATGAGGCTTTGCACGTTATTAGCATCTTCTTAAAATTAGCCTGCAGTTTTTTGAGGCTGTTTTTCTCCCCAGGCTGAAAGTAGTGATCTTATTGCCTATGGTTTGATACCGGAATTTGTGGGACGATTCCCAATCCTTGTTAGCTTATCAGCACTGACAGAGGATCAACTTGTACAGGTAAAACACTATTTCAGAGATTTCGGTAAAAAAAGAAAATTCGTTTTTTCCATGTTTTGTTATTCATAGACTATTTTTGGTGTTGTAGGTTTTAACAGAGCCTAAAAACGCGTTGGGAAAGCAGTACAAAAAGTTGTTTCAAATGAACGGGGTAAAAGCTCATTTTATAGCCCTTTTGAATTGCCTTAATGCAGAAAAGCTTGTCCACTTTTTTAGTTGTCATTGTATCTAGGTTTCGAGTTGGATATGCTATGAAGCTATTTGTGTTATCCTTTTTTGACTTGCACTAAATATGACATTTTCATTCTGTCATTTTTTCCAGGTGAAGCTGCATTACACTGAAAAGGCTTTAAGATTAATAGCCCAAAAAGCAATAACAAAAAATACAGGTGCCCGTGGTTTACGGGCCATATTGGAAAATATATTGATGGATTCTATGTACGAGGTATACATGCATTTCGCCCCCTTTACCTCACCATTTTCAGCTGCATAAAACTTGTGTCTTGCATATGAATTATCTCTCTTGAATACGCAATCTCGATGCTTTGCTTCTAATATTTTTCATTCTGACATAGCAGCTTAACGATGTGAAGTGTAACTTGGTCTAATGTGTTTTATACATACAGATTCCTGATGTTAGAACAGGTGACCAAATAATCGACGGTGTAGTTGTTGAGGAGTCCACTGGGCAGGAATTTGGGGCTAAAATCCTCCATGGTGAGGGTGCATTGGAGCGGTACCTATCCCAACAACCACCTAAATCAAAGGATGGGGGTGAGGTATGAACCATTTATAATGATTTCACTTCATATTCGTGTGGAAACGTGACATTTGCATCCAACAAGACTGCTGCTTAATCAAAAGGCAGTCTTTTGGTGGCACCACACCAAACACTTACCGTTGTGGGTGGCACTACACACACAATCAACCTCTATGGTCTCGAATCGACTTTTGAAAGGTGGAATGGAAAAGGTGTGGTGCCATAGCAAAAAAAAATTTGGTAGGTAGGTCCTGTGGACCCCTCGGTATCCTCGTTATATCTGGAGTCGATCTCTAAGTGCCTCTGTAGAGTTGAACTCTTACTACTACTCCATGGTCGGTCGGTCGGTCGGGCGGGCACTTTAACACACACGGTGGAACCAAAGTATGAAATCAGTGGTTCGACCTCTTAGGAGGAGGAGTTGGAACCCGTAACCTGCTAGGGCGGGGGCAACTTACCATTTGAGTAAAAAAAAAAAAAAACTAGTTGATTGCCAGGCAACTTGGTAATCTAATGGTTTTGTTAATCTAATCAAATGGTATAAAATGCACAGGCAACTTGTAGTGGTGGAGAGGCATCTGACGGAGAACATGAAGAACTTCCTTCAATTGTAGCTCTATGAAAAAGTCGTCAACATTTGATGAGGGGGGGAGGGGCAGCCGGGCAGGGCATCATCCATGTACAGCAACAGCAGCAGCAGCAAGAAGCAATTAAATTAAAATGGAAAAGTTGTTTCAATCTCTCTTAATAATAAATATATAGATTTATAACGTGTACGTGGGTTTCATCACGTTTTAGTGCATTGTGTTGTACTTTAATAGAGATTATTAAAGAGGAAGAAGAAGAAGAAGAAGAAGGAATATATATACATGGATGATGCTGGAGAAATTAATGCATATTACTCTCCAGTCCCACCACCCTAAAGCATCATCACGATATTGGGGGGGCGGGGGTTGTTTATTGAAAATGAAAGATTTGGTTGCTGGACTGGATTGGAGTTGCTTTAAAGCAAGTTAATATTTGTGTGAGTTATCATTTAAAATTTATAATAATAATAATAATAATAAAAGTTGGCATATCTGTCTAACGCAGCAATGGTCCAACTAACTATTTTGATGTGAGCTGGCTGGAAGTAATGCTATATTACTATGTTGCTTTTTTTATTTTACGAGGTTGCTTTGGATGTAGAACAAAGCCCTGGGCCCCCCCCCTACTACTTATACATAACTTAAATATTTATATTTTTAGATAATACAGATACAGTATATGACATTCAACCTCCTAATCTGACGGTTCTTGCGGTTTGGAAATGGAATTTTTCTTCATTCAGTCCAAAACACACAGAGAGAATTTAGATGAGATGTGCAAAAGTTTGTAAAGATAGAAAACATGAACATGGTATCCGAGTCTGTGTGATCGCTATAGGCATTGTTGCATAAGACCACATCACACCATTATTGCTGGCAAAGCGTAGAATCGGTGTATCATGGAACTGAACAAATAGACTCGACTTACATGATACTATAATGCTTTAAAGAGGAATGAATCGATCATGCATCGTCTTAGACCATTTCATTATTGCTTTGAGTCATATACTACCTACAATTTAATTTAGACACCACAAAAGTATGCCTTTAATAAAATAATGATGATTTAAGAGTCATCAATATATGTCATCGTTGATATTAATCATTTATTTATGTATGTTACACGTCCTGAACCCGACCTGACATGAAACTGAAATTATAATCTCCTCCTCGTTTGGGCAGTCATCCTATTTTTTCTCTCTCTCCTTTGTCCAATTTTTGTTGAGTAATTTTAAAATTAAATAATTGAAAAGAGGCTCCTCTCCTCGGGAAGTTCTATCACGGGGACTCCTGGGTAAGGAGTCCCTGTGTGGCACCTTTTGAACCACATATCTTTAATTTTTATTCACACTTATTTATTTCAGAATAAAAACATGTGGTTCATAATTGAACACATGGAGGACTCCCTACACCGGAGTCCCCGTGATAGAATTTCCCCCTCTCCTCCTCCTCCTCCTCCTCCTCCTCTGTATCCCGGTTGCACAACTGAATTTTCATTTTTTTGATTCCCTTCTTTCTTCCTCAAACCTTTTCTTCTTAGTTCCTTCTTCTTCACACCAAGAAAAAAGGCAAATGATCAAACAGATAATTGATGGATTCTGATATTTGGACACCCAGGCCAGGGTTTGATTTTCAATTATAATACAACATCGGGATTTCGTAGGGAGGCGAATTGATTTGATTAGTTTCTGTTTTCACACATAGGGGGGAAATGGATATGGAAAGCATAGATTGTGTATCCGTTTCAGATGGGATGATTGGAGACGATGAGATCCATTCCTCTGTCTCTACTATTCATCCAAACTCCATTCACCACCAACATCTTGCTCATCATTTCCCTTCTGCTAAGCCTTCTCATGCCATTATCCCTTCCGGAATTGCCCCTACTAGCGTCCATGAATTGCTTGAATGCCCTGTTTGTACCAACTCCATGTACCCTCCCATTCATCAGGTTTTGTTGCCCCCCCCCCCCCCCCCCCCCCCCCCCCCCTTTTTTTTTTTTTTTTTTTCTCGGATTGGTTCTATGTTGAATATATTCTAATAGCTTAGGGGGAAGGGAAATAATTTTGATTTTATCTACGTTTCTTAGTGGAACTTGGCTGGAGGGTTCTTGATTTCTAGACCTAATTTTGGGTTTTGTTTAGGGGAGCCTGCTTTAGTACTTTGTCTATGTTATATGAACACATTAACAAGATTTGCATTTTGAATCCTTACTGTGAGAAACTTCATTTGAATTCAAATCGTTATGAGTTGGCTCATTTTGTGCTAGGTATGCCATCCGAATTTGTATGTATCCATGTATTATATGGTGAAAGACACTACTTAAATCATAAATGAGCTATTGAAGTTATTGATTCTTCTTTATGTTGGTTAATGTTGTTGCATGTTTCTTATAATTTGGATTTGACTCGTCACAATTGAGGAGGACAATTTAAGGTGCATTGACATTAAACAACTTCTTCTCTTGAACATTATGCTGAGAAGCTGATAATTTTAGTAGTCGTTTTTGCTGGATTGGATTCGCCTACTAGTGGCATGTGGCGATTACTTTAGAACCAATACGTGAATACATGTTAGAAGACTGTCAGATTTCATTATGAGTTTGGAAAGGTCTGGGTAACCAGCTGCCATGGATCCTAGTACTTTGGCATTTTTTCCAATAGAACGACTTTCAAGTTAGCGAGGGCAGCAGAAAAATGAAGGCGTTTAATTTTGGAACAGACATGGTTATTGAGTTTGTTATGAATTGTATAGTTTTTCTTATGACTTTCTATCCAAAAATGTGTTCCTCTTTTATATCCTTGTAATTCATGAAATTATGTAATGCAAACCATGAAAACTTGCCACTTTTGCAGTGTCACAATGGACACACTTTGTGTTCAACATGTAAAACAAGGGTCCACAATAGATGTCCTACGTGTAGACAAGAGCTCGGTGATATTAGGTGCTTAGCACTGGAGAAAGTGGCTGAATCGCTTGAGCTTCCCTGCAAATATTACTCATTGGGCTGCCCTGAGATATTTCCGTATTACAGCAAACTTAAACATGAAGCAGTTTGCAACTACAGACCTTACAATTGCCCGTATGCTGGATCCGAGTGCTCGGTCACTGGGGACATACCTTATCTAGTTGCACATTTGAGGGATGAGCACAAGGTGGATATGCACACAGGATGTACATTCAACCATCGCTATGTAAAGTCTAATCCACGGGAGGTTGAGAATGCGACTTGGATGTTGACAGTGAGTAGTTAATACCGTTTCTTACAATTTTTGTTTGCTTTTACAAATTTTTGGCTGATGATCTCCTCCTCCTGCTTGTGGTGGGCGGGTGCCAGGTCTTCCATTGTTTTGGTCAGTATTTCTGTCTCCATTTCGAAGCTTTCCATCTTGGCATGGCCCCTGTATACATGACATTTCTCCGCTTCATGGGGGACGAGAACGAGGCGAGAAATTACAGTTATAGCCTTGAAGTAGGAGGAAATGGGAGAAAGCTGATATGGGAGGGCACACCAAGAAGCATACGAGATAGCCACCGCAAGGTTAGAGATAGTCATGATGGTCTAATCATCCAACGCAACATGGCCCTTTTCTTTTCGGGTGGGGACCGAAAGGAGTTGAAGCTTAGAGTTACCGGCAAAATATGGAAAGAAGAACAAAACCCTGATGCTGGTGTGTGTATACCAAATCTCTGTAGCTGATACACTATTTTCCTTCCTTCCTTTCAATGCTGCTGCTGCTACTACTACTTGTAATAGTAATCTCTATGTGTGTGTGACTGTGTGCGCGCGCACTAATGTGGTTTCTGTTTGTTCCCTATTGTGCTACTACTACTACTACTCCTCCTCCTCCTCTTGGGGTGGGTGAGGCGGGGACCATTTCTTTTGTAATATGAAGTATGTTAGATTTGACTGTATTTTTTACATACTTATTGCAAAACTTCATCTGGACTTCTCATTAAGATCTTCAAGAGTGATACATTCACCAACAAGGGTCCTCCTGGGATGGATTTGTTCACAGAGCAAACATTTTTGTGTTTTCTTTTCTTTTTGGTTGTTCTCCATCTCATTTCTCATGGAAGAAGTATGCATTATAACTTACTACAACAACATGGGTGAGAAGACTGTTTCTCTGAAAAGATTGTGCAAAGTATAACTACAACTGATTGGTTGTTGAGGTCACTTCTTCCATCTCATTCTCATACATGGAAGAAGAAGCCTGCAAACATCAAGATTGGTTGATGATTTTGTGTTTTGCAAGTATAACTACAACATACTATATATTTGTAAAAATGTATATCACTTTTGTACAACCTTCTTTATACCTCTAACTACAACTGCACAAAAATATTTGTGTTTTAGGACTCCATCACTTAATAAGAAATGTGTCATTATTCAACCAGCCGAGCTGTTCATGAGCAGCTCGACGCACCGTTCATGAAATATTCACTCAAATATGATTTAACCGAAATCGTGCCGAATTTGAGTTTAACTGGCGCATATGAAAGTTTAACTCGAAATGTTCACGGGTTTTATTATATATTATATTAAAAGAAATATTTTTTTCGTATTTTTTATGAACCAAATTCAATTACTTTTAAAATTAACCTTTCTTTTTCGAGCTCAAGTTCAAGCATTAAAGTGCTTAAAATTTTATCGAACATAACCGAGTTGTACTAGAGCAATTTTTCCCTTGCTCGAATAAATTCGAATCGAGTTTAAACATTATTGTCTTGAGTGATTGTTTGACTCCACATCTAAAGGTTTGATTCAACTTACATCTAATGTAGCCTAGTCATTATAAAATGAGCAAGTAGTCATTTATAAAAAAAAGTTGGTGTTATTTTTTCCTCACGAAAATAATTGGAAACAGGCACGCTAGCGTAGGCTTTCTAGGCAACGTGGTCGAATTTTATTCGTAGTCGGAGCGGCGGCAGAGCCTCATTTTCATCGACGTGGTCAACGGGGTATTCTTCGCTTTTTGGGCGCAAATCTAGAGCTTCAGCAAGAGATTGAGTTGCATCGGCGGCCATGAGGTGACTTTTTCACCTCTGTTTCTTCTTCTTTTTTCTTCCTGTTTTTCGTTTTGTACTTAATCGTCGCATCGCATGTCCATTGTGCTCTCTCTGTTGCATTCATATGTCCATTATGCAGTTTTCGTATCCAATTTTGTGTTTGTTTGCTAAATATTGGTTTCGTTCGGTGCTTGCTTCAATTCCGGTTATACATTCATTTTATTTGCTAACATGCTGAACTTGAAGTCAGTCAAAATTGCGCTTGAACAAACACAATAGTTAGATCATCTAGCTTGTATCTTGCATTTTTTTTTTTATTTATTTTAATTTTAGGATTGCTCGTTTTTGCCTTTGCAGATGAGATGACCGTCTTTCTTTTGCCCACTCTCTGTCTTTCTTTTGGCCATCCTTAGACTAATGTGGTTCGTGCAACACAATTTAAGTTAAGAATTTTGGTATGGAGGAGAAAAACAGAAGTGATCAATCATTTCAAGTACTTCAATTCCCAGGGGATTCCTTTCGGAAATGTGTATTGTCGATTCTTTCTATAGGGCCTGTTCCTGCTCATATTGCGTTCATTATGGATGGGAATCGACGTTATGCAAAAAAACATAGACTATTAGACGGAGACGGACATAAGGCTGGGTATTCAGCACTCTTGAACATGCTCAAATACTGTTATGAGCTAGGTGTGAAATTTGTGACGATTTATGCCTTCAGTATTGATAATTTTAGAAGGCGCCCTGATGAAGTTGAGACGACAATGAAATTGATTGAAGACAAGATTGAACAGTTGATTAAAGAGGAAAGCATGTTGAATCGTTATGGAGTCCGAATTTATTTTCTAGGAAATCTTACGCTTCTGAGTGAGTCTGTGAGGTTGGCAGCAGAAAAGGCTATGACAGCAACTGCTGGTAATTCTGAAGTTGTGTTGTCTGTTTGTCTTGCATATACTTCCAGAGACGAGATTGTTCACGCCGTTGAAGAAAGTTGTATAGAGAAAAGGGATGAAACTTCGTCGATGGTGAAAAGAAACGGCGCTGCATACGATAGTATACTTGCCAGTGAGAATGAAAATGGTAAAGAAGAGGTTGGGAGTACAATTGATGTTGCTGATATTGAGAAACATATGTATGCATCAATCGCCCCTGATCCTGATATTATAGTGAGAACTTCTGGTGAGACACGTTTAAGTAATTTCCTTTTGTGGCAAAGTGCTAATTGCCTCTTGTACTCCCCATCTGCATTTTGGCCTGAGATTCGTTTTCGACACTTAGTTTGGGCTGTTTTGGAATTCCAAAGGAATTTCTCTTACTTGAAGCAGAAAAGGAAGAATCCAGAAGTTTCCAATTCAAGTCATCCCTTTGTTTGGATAGCTTTTCTGGTAATTACTATGCAGATCCTTGGCTTTTATTCAACAGGGTTGTTATTCCTTTGGATTAGGCTTCTATGTTGCATTTTGGTCCTTGTGAAATTGGTTAAGACAGTCTACTCACTTAGGTGATGTCTAGTCATTTGCTTATTAGCTATACTTGTCATTTTCTGGAACTTTATTTATATATACAGATGTAGCTTTAGTTACATTATAAACTTGACAAGAGGAAGATGGTTTTAAGGCTTGTTATTGAAATATTTTACTAATACTATTGTTTTGTTCACTCTTCTGGATTATAAATTTTCTGTCTTTAGTATTTTTCCTTGATTCATTTAAGATCTCCCCACAACAGTAATATATAAGGGACTGAATAGCCTCCTCCTCCTCCCCCACTTTTTTTATTTATTTATTTATGTTAAAGTATTTGCAAGCAGGAATCTTACAATGCTGCTCTATGTTTTTTTTGTTTGTTTGTTTAATAAGCAAGAAACTCCATCTTCCATGTATATATGCATTGGCATATGTCTATCTTGTGACATAAGTTGTTATTTGTAAAGGGTGAATTTCATATGGTATAGCTACACAATGTGCATGTACTTGGACACTTGCCTCATCAGTTTCTTTTAGATATTTTTCATTTTACAAACTCATACATCATACCAATTTTCTTCATTTTATAGAATCTCTACTTAGATTGAAATCTTTATTACAAAATTTCGGATAAGTTGGATGATATAATAATCAAATACTAGTATATTTTACTGCTGTTATTTGTTAGTAATAATAGCATTTGATCTTTTAGATGTTTTGTCGTAGGAATTGAACTAGTATTATTAGCTTAAAAGGAACCTAGTTGTAGGGACTTCCTATTAGAACTAGAACGGAGTGTTAGATATGTGTCGACACTCCCTATGATATGGACCAGTCCTTGTATTCCGTGTACAATCATTTTTTTTTTCCCTTTCAATAAATAATGGGGCACTGTGGCTCTGTAAAAAACAAAAGTGTTGCAGGCACCAAATCAGGGAATATTTTTCATATGGTAAGAGTAAAGAGTGTATGGTGAAATATATATGATGTAAATGAAACAGTTATGCTATAAAATGTATTGAAAAATTTAGACATAGCTTCCAAGAGATACATGATGTACAGAATACGATCCATTCATTTCTCAATTAATGATTCAAGAAAGAATGATGGTTCAGACCGTGTCATATGATTACTTCCCATCCCATGTGTGGATTGACTGACGATATCACGCCACGCCACGTGAGAAAAAAAAAGGTTGGATATGAAACAATTGACCCTTGGACTGAAAGGCTTTAAATGGGCGGTTTAGAGGGTTTGAATCATTTGCATGTAAGTAAGAAACAGGGGGTAAAATGATACAAATCTATCATTTTCTAAAAAAACAGAATGAAGTTGTTGCATTTTATTTTTACAGTAGGAGGAGTGTGTAGATTTGAATTGCAGACCCTTTACTTTAGTTGTTAAGATAGAAAAAGGTGTACATATCTAAAAAGGGAATGAAGTGGGTTGTATTTTAGGGTTAGAGTAAGTAAGTGTAGATTTGCAATTGCCCGCCCTCCTTTAGTTGATAATAAGATGGAAAAGGTTGATGATACATTTACTAGAAAATTTGTATACTACATCTTCCACGAGACTGGTATGTATGTATCATCTCGTATTGGTATGAACCGAAAAAAACAATTCCATCCCTTTCAAGGCACATTGCGGGAGGCGGAGCTAGACAATCCTCTTAATAATAGATATATTGTCCTTTTCTTTCATAATAATGAATAAAATGTCCACATACATACACTGCAGACGGCAGACCGCAGACCGCCTACCTCCCCCTTCATCCCACTTGTCATATAATAATATTAATAATAGTAACCATGGGGTACCTTTATATTCATATTTGATGTTGACCTCCTTTTGTCTCTTTCTGCAACTATGCTTACGCTCTTTCATTGGAATTATTTTGTTTTAGTCCCTCTCTATTAAAATAGACCGTCATATTATCGTTAAATATACTACTTCTGCCTTACATACTCCCTAGTTGAACAAATCGTCATATTATCGTCATGTATATCAATAAATAATAGTTTTTTTTTTTTAATTACATGACAGTGATTAGTCTTTTCTAATAGAAAGTCTCTGCATCAAAAAAAAATTTCTCTTCCGACGTGCGATTGATGTTTTTTTCTTCTTTCCCTTATAAAGACTTTTGTATTTAGATGTTTTTTTCTTCTTTCCCTTATAAAGACTTTTGTATTTATAACTTTTAATTTATTCATATTCATTCAAATTACAAGTGTTTTAAAGTTTACTAGTATTAGATGTCTAAACTTTTGAATCTTCAACCATGTAACATATTCTATTCAAATCAATTGGTTTTTTTTTATATTAATATTTTCATCTATCTAAATAAGAAATTCTGAGGCTTGAATCCTATCATTTGTGTGACCGTAGCTTTATGATTGGTCATTCCAATTACGCTTACGTCATATCTCGTTTCGCTAATAAGATCTTCTAAAACAGTAGTAACATGGAAATAACATGTAAAAATAGGGGCCCACGACATTATCTAATATTCTAACGATCCCGAATCACCAAGTTTCATATTTGGTCAAGATCGAATAAAATTTGCGTGACATTTTAACAAAATATTTTAGTTTACCATAAGTCATATACTGTCCCTTTTCACGCCAAATAGTGTAATTGTATATTATACAGAGCAATAATTCATTGCAAATGTCAGAATCACAATGTCCATTTTAAAATTAAATGTCAACTAGCACATTCTATAGTGATCAAACGTTTAATTTAATTTGAAACTAAAGTTTGGGATTGACCATAACTTTTTCCATAAAAATAAAAAAAATAAAAATAAAAAGATGTTTTAAATCAAACAACATACGAATATACTTCAAATAATACAAAGATTGTCATGTATTTTTAGTATGTGTTATTATAGTCCTAATGTAACAATAATTGGATGTTAACTTTTGTTGAATCGTAACATCTACTTAAGTCAACAACATTACTTGAATCAGTAATCAGTTAAAAGCGTAGCATCGTCCTCTGTTGATGTAACCACACGACTCAGAGTTAACGACACTATTCGAGTCAATAATTACTTAGATATATTGTTTTAATCGATTTAAAATGATTAATTTACATTATTAAGTTTATTATATCTTTGTCTCATTAATAATGGCCAAACTAAGTGCACGTAGGCTAAACTAAGTGCATATCTCAGTATACGTTGCAATGATAAACCATTTAGGGTTTAATCGGTGGCCCAAATGAAAGATCCAGATTCGAGTTCCCATCAAGATAATTTACTTTAGGATAGATGTGCACAGATATTTCGTTTTGGAAAAGGGAAAAAAAAAAACCAAGTGCCTGTATGAGGAGTCATTTAATACAACAGACCCTAAAGAAATAATAATACAGCAATTACAAAAACAAAAATAACTGTGTTTATTAGAATAAATGATAGGAGTATTTGATGAAGAAGACCTCGAGAATCTTCCAAAAGGAGATTCTTTATCAATTGCACTCACTTCACTTCCCCCACCACACACACTCACTCACTTACTTTACGGCAGTTTCTGCAACTCAGCTTTCTTTTTCCCCCTCCACAGTCCACACACACACACACACACACACTCTCTGTTGAGTTGATTAACATACATGAATATGAACACTTCTCCAAGCTGAAGCGAAGCGAGACAATACAATACAGTACAGAGGAGGAAGAGAATAATCCACGAAGAAAAGCTCAGAATGTATGCGGAAACCAGTTTGATGTTTCCGTATTTACAGAGTATGCATCAACAACAACTTCATCAGCTTCATGATCTGTCTTCTTCGCTCAAACACAATCATGCTTTGGTAATCCAATTTTCTGTACTTTCCTCTGATGTACTTGGTTCACTGCAACGAGTTTTAATAAGCTAGATTTTCAGATCAATTGTGAATATGCTTTGAGATCTATTGTCGCTTAGTGCAATGACGCTTTCTGCTTTGCTCTTTTCGCCATTTGAATTTTGTTTTTGCGAGGAAGGAATCGTTTCTTTCTTCATGACATTTATCGTCATTAATATCTCTCTTCTCTCTCTCTCTTCTCTCTTCTATTGGCGTTTCGAGAGATTAGTTTCAGCTTTTTCTATTAATTTAGAAGCTAAGTCACAGAGAAATAGCTCCCGAGCTATCGTCAAACATAGATCGTTTTAGTATGTGAGTGCCTTGATTATGTGATTTAAGTATATTTTTATCATCAAAAAAAAAAAAAAAGGAAGAAGAAGAAGCTGTTTCCTGTGTTATGATGTTTGAGTGAGTTATGCTTTTTAATTCTGTGACGAAATGTGCAACCAGAAATTCCATGGATTCGATGTGAAAAATGATCTAGGCAGAGATGAGAGAACATAGCTGGAAGCTGTTTGATTGTTTTTTGGGGGGTCACTTTTTTGCTATTACTTTTCATTTTGTAGTTTTTTTTGTTTTTTTTATAATCAGTGTAGTACATATATGGAAAGCATCTGTGTCTGCTTTTCTGTGCTGGATCTGACAATAGGTTGGAAAAGGAAGGAAAAAAAGGAAATCAAAATGATCTAGGCAGAGAACATTCATAGAAATTGATCTTGTTTAAGTAGCTTTTTAAAAGGGAAATTATTAACCGGGTCCGGGGAGTCCCGCGTGCTCCGCTTCCGTTCGCACATCCAACGGGCGGTGTATGTGAGGACTTCCGGGAAGAATTTCCCCTTTATTTTTTTGTTGGGGTGACCTTTTTGCTTTTACTTATAGTTTTGTGGCTTTCATCTTGGGCTACTAGAGAAGTACCGATATGGAAAGCATTTGAGTCTGCTTTTGTGTGCTGGTTCTGGAAATAGGTAGGAAAAGGAAGGGAAAAGAATATAAAAAATCAGCAGTTTCGTATAAACTAGTCTTTTGCCTTTTTTCTGCTCAATAGAAGACATGATTGGCCATAAGTTGCCTTCCTTTATGTTTGCCTTCTTTTCTATTTTTTGAGATTCTGATGTCAACTAGTAGCTGATGATTCACTTTTAACCGCACTTCCCCCCATACTAAAGATGAAAAAGCAAAAGTCTGCTTTAGTTGTACTATTCTAAAATCCTAGTAGTATTCTTTCTCTCTCCATTACTACCTTATGGGAAACGATACATCCTTTGATCCCGTCCTAGTAAATGGCATCCTCTGTGGGAGATTTTATCAGTAGTTTTTTCTTCTGTAAATAGCAAATTGATGAGACCATGGCACATAACGAACAACTCCCTTCTGTGAGACACTCTGTGTTATGATTTCTTTTTATACCAAGTACATGGTAAAATACTAATCTAGAATTGATAACTACTCTGCGTAAGAAACGAACACAGTAGCAAGTTTTCCTCTCATATCTTACTCTATGTATTTGGTACTTTATCCATGTATGTAAAAGAAAGTGTACTTCTACACTTGTCTTTGAGTTTATAGATTGCATCAAGGAAGCAACTCTTGTTCAAATTTGCCAACTCTGTTTTGGTTCCGTGATAACACCATTTTCATATGACTTGCTCTTCATCCTTTATAGCAGCAGACTGATCATCTGTCTAATGATTTTGCTCTTGTACCTTTAAATTTCTGATCTTTTTTCTTTATCATCGTGCAATCCGATGCAGGCATCTACTGTGTCAGATTATGATCTTGGGGCTGAAGGGGATCTATTTAAAGCTCCAGAACCGATAATCGAAGAACCAGTGATTACCATTGATCCAATGACAGCTGCACTTACAATGATCTCTTGTGGAGGAGAGGTCATCGGAACACAAGAAGAGCTCAAGGTGCCAGATATTGGATCATCAATTGATAATGGACTACTATTAAGTGAGATTTTCTGTGAATGCAAGAAGGATATCTTAGCTAACGAAGCAACTCTGGGCACCTCTTCCCGAGGTCATGGATGTCAAATTTCCCCTGCCGTTGCGTTGGATGAAACGTTTGTATCAGAAGACAATGTGCTTTGTCAAGAACAATTCCAGAAAAGTCTGAGTTCTGAGTGTCTAAGCTCAATGCACTGCGTATCTGGGACTTCAGCAGCTCCCAACTTTTTGATTTTCAAAATATCGACGTGGGGCTGAATATGGGATGCGAAGAGCATTTAGTGAAGGCGACATAAAGGTCAGGTTTTAAAACTGCTTTCTGTTGCCTTAAATTTATCATTTGTGTATTTGATTTCGAATTGTAAATGATTTCTGAGCTAATTTCATGAGGGTATGAAGGTAAACTCAACATGCACATAATTAAGATGAGAACTGTTAGATGTTTGATACTGAGTTTGTATGTATGGCAGACTCTTGGCAATGGTAATACAAATATTATACCTTCAGTGGCAACAACACAACACATCATCACCAAGCTTGCACCCCTGAAGTTCGCAAGGAAAAGCTATTGAGATACAAGAATAAGAGGACAAGAAGAAATTTTGGCAGAAAAATCAAGGTAATTGCTATATTATCTTCTTTTCTCCATTGCAATTCTTGTCCGTGTCGCGTAACGCCCCTAGACCCTGTGTGTGGGTAGCACTAAACGAGTCATAATCCGTCCGATCAATCTGCTTAGACCGTCGTCCTCGCTTGGTCTAAAAGAATTTGCTTAACCCGAGTTCGACAAGACATTTATGTCTCACACTTATAAGAATGTCATGTGCTTCCCCCACATCCAACGTGGGATATCACAGTGTCATTCCTGCTTCCTGCTCCTCAAGTTTCAAAATCAGGATCTCAAGCAACCAACTCATTTGTGACCATGAATCTTGTTTCTCATGCAAATTGACAAAAGCCTTTGTTCCGTCATTAGAATTTATTCTGTTTTCCTTTGAGTGTTGCATTTTAGTCTTCTTTCTTCTTTGAGTCCGGCCAGGATGGACTCGGAAAAGGAGCAGTGCATCAAAAAGGTGCACAATGTATAAATCCACGTCGGGTTAAGTGGAAGAATCATTACCAAGATAATAGGTTGAGACTTGAGATGTAATGGAACTTGGTAACTTGGGTTAAGTGAAGTTACAAGATCCATTTTAGCTCAAGTAGTGCCACTTAGCCAAAGAAATTGTTGACGGTACAATTGGTGGCATCAGAGCCAAGTTCTGACCGTATGGAATTAAGTGCTATGCCGTGCGAGGTGGTGGGGCCACCTCAGAATCCTCCGTGTAGGGTCATCAATACGAGGAAGTTAGTTTTTTAAAAGGAGAAAAATGTAACATCCCACGTCGGAAGAATGGGAGAAACATTAATAAGCATATAGCGTTTAGGCATTAAAATTTATTTGATAACTTTTGAGCTTAACCATTTGAGGACAAATGAGGACGATGGGTTTAATTAGGTACATGATTCATTGTAAGCTTAAGTAGCGCCGGTCGATCCAAGTTACGGGGTGTTACATGCCAAAACCGCACCGATAACGAGATCGGGTGGTTGATATTATTATTGAATTTTTTTACAGATGAGAAAAGTGTAACGGATGATCATTTTATGTGCATGTGTCATCGTTAGGATGGACTTATGGTTTGTTTTTGTTCAGTATGCTTGCAGGAAGGCTCTGGCTGACAGTCAACCACGAATCCGTGGAAGATTTGCAAAAACAGAAGAAAATGATGTTGTGAAGAAACCAATAACTTAAATTGGTGTTGAGAGTAATAGTAGAAAAGTATATGCATGTGACTAGTTAGACTTGATGATGAAACATGGAGAAGATATAGGCCGTCGTCTTCGGTGGTAGGCACATGCGAACCCAAACGTGTGGCATCACACCCACAAAAATCAAAAATATCCAAGGTAGATTCTTAAGCATAGAATCAAAGATTGTGAGAGGATTGATTGCTTTAAAGTTGAATGTTTGGAGGTGTGGTGTCTGGTACAAGCTCCACCCAAGAATATGATGTACTGCAGCAAAACCAGAAGCTTCATGGTTATAAAGAGTTTGTGATTGTAAATTATAATGGGGTAATTAAGATATGAAAAGAATGCACCATCCCAATAAGTTGGTTTCTGTTGACTCTTGTTTAAGATATTTTAATCAGATGCATGTAGAGGCTATAATAATCCC